>JAACYQ010025429.1:0-63289 GCA_011075105.1 Heteronetta atricapilla
TGCCTCCACCCGCAGCCTGGACCTGCAGTGGGGTCGGTCGGGGGGGGATCCCTCCACCCCACACAGCTGGCACCCGATCGAAACCTGGTGCACGACATCCCCAAACGAGCAGCGTGGCCGTGGCAGTCGCTGGAGTTGCTGGCCAGAAACCTATAAAGCAGAAGGGAAATTGTTTTGGTGGCAGAACTACAAATATTCAGTAAAGCGCAGCTTGTTTCTGTGCTTTTTTATGTGGTTCTGTGCTGACTTCTCGTCCCCTAATTCACAGCAGAAGTGAAGCAGAGTGTAGCAGAGATTGAGCATGAATCCTTCACGTTTCATTAGTGGGAACAATTACAGCAGTTTCTTCTTTTTCTTTTGCCAAGCTGTGATATGAAATAATTTGCTGGGTTCCTGTTTCCATAGAAACAATTAGTTTCATACTATTTTTATATTACACATCAATGAAGTGATTAACTAAGTAAAGGCCAACACTTCATAAACGTATTGTCTCACGCAATAATCATGGAGCTACCAAGTGCCACAGCTAAATGCGCTTGAAGTGCAAGGAAACCAGACCCATCAAGCCCTTACCAGTGTGTGGGTATTTATTGATCTGATGTGGCACGTGCTCCATGAGCCAAAAATACCCCAAAATTTCAAACATTGGTGTTCAGGTGCCGTGGGGCTCACTGACTTTTGTGGAAGTTCCCCATTTCCCAGAGGGTCTGGGTGCCTTGATTCATCTCCAGGGAAGGGTTTAGGGACCTGCTGGGTGGTGCAGATGGATTTCAGCTGCCGGTGATGCTGAGAGCTGCCATCCTGCAGGCAGAGAAAAGCCGAGGGCAGATGGCTTGCCCTGTGGTTGGTGTGCTCACAGGGACGTGCCTGGTCCCCAGCCTTTCTCCAAGGACTTTGTGCATATTTTCTCCTTAAAACAAAATATACAAAGAGTCCGCCCGGCACGGAGTGGAATTCAGGGCTCTGCCCGCTCCCTCCCGAGCACATCTGGGAGCCTTTCCCTCGCAGAGCCGAGCAGCTGCACCGCCGGGGAGGGCAGAGGGAGGGAGAGAGGGAGGGAGACTCCCATGTGCTGTCACGGGGGGAAAGCGAGGGCTGAAATGGGAACTGCTTTCAGGGACACTGTGGTGGGTGGCTTGGCCCTGAGGCTCCTCGCTTGGGCAGGGATGGGACCGCTGGGGATGGAGCCCAGCCCCAGGGAGGTGCAGCCTGGGCTGAGCGATGGACAGGGCTGGCTTCCCAGATGGCAGGCTTAGTAATTCAGTCCTGAAAATGAGCCACTTGCTTCGAAGGCTCGGCTCAGTAGGAGTTGGGATAGCTCCCTTTAATGAGTAGTTAGGGAAGAATTCACCATGCAACCCACTCTGTTGGACAGTGAAACTGTATTTCACTGGGCAATGGCCTGGAGCCTCCATCTGCTATGTAGAGGCCAGCCCTGATAGGAAAGGAAGTGATATTTTCCTCTTCGCTCAGGAAAGATTTATACACAAATGGCTGTGCAAAAAGTGATGGCCCATTTTCAGTTTAGCAGTTTAAGAAAATCAGAATTTTGCTTGGAACATTCTCTCTCTGTTGAAATGTGTCCTGGTGTGATGCACATACAAGTAGCCCCATCAGACACAGGACAGACCATGTTCAGAAACCCCTCCTGCAGCTATTTCATGGATGAAGCCAGTTACTTGCTCCTTCCAGACAGACGTAGACAGAAATTTCAGAGAGAGACTTCACCCAAAATATTTTTTCCCTAATTCCAAAGGACTTTTTCCATGCAGCAGAGAAGGCTTCCTCAATGCATACGAAATGGACGCTGGCTGTCCGTTCGGTGCAATAGTATCCCATTTAATCCTTTCTGCTGACAAGCTAGGATGTGGTGAATCACCACAACAACACCAAAAGAAAAGAAATGCTCTGCGCTGGGTGAAAGCACTACACAGACCTGTGTCTCCTCCCAGACGAGGGGGACATCCATCCCCTTGTGTCTGATAGAGCCATTTTTCCTGCGTTTCCCCATTTTGTATGGCTTTTCAGTTTATATTTTTTTAGCCATGCTAAAAACCTTGTCACCCTACAAAAGACCCAGAGATAAGGCGATGCCTAGCAGGGCTGGCTGCCTCACCCGGCCCTGCCTTGCTCTGCTTGGCCCAAATTGCATGTCCAAAGAGCAAGGGTGCAGGGCATGCATGGGCCACCCTCATCCAGAGGGATTTGAAGCTTTGTGCCTGATGTGCTTGCATGCAAGCAGTGCAGATGGGTGGCGAATCTGGAGAGGAGAACAGGCTCGAGTCTGC
Source organism: Heteronetta atricapilla (assembly GCA_011075105.1). NCBI lineage: Eukaryota > Metazoa > Chordata > Aves > Anseriformes > Anatidae > Heteronetta > Heteronetta atricapilla. Next base: position 2,289 of record JAACYQ010025429.1, read on the forward strand.
ACTTAATGGCCAGTGTAAACATCCCCCTGAAATCTCTTTGCAGAGCCAGCCTCCACTGTCTCCCTGCTATTCCCCACTCCCCTTTTACCACCCAACCTCCTGACCTTGCGAAAAACATGTCTCTGAGGGGTCAGGGCTTGGGTCTGGAGCAGATGCTAGAGCCTGGGATCAGGGGTGGGTGGCCCGAGGGCTGGGCAGAGCAGCATTCCTGCACTGGCTCTCCGCTGGAGATAAGGTGGCCCCACGCTGTGATTTACACCAAGGAAGCAGATTTTGAATGAGGCCTGCGTGTTCCCTGGCAGGCGAGGCAGGAAAAATCCTGCGGAATAAAACCCTTTCAATCTGTCAGTAATGGTTTGCTTTAGAAAAACATCTAATTATATATAGCTAAAAGCACCATGCTGGTCTGGACCACAAGCCATTGCTCACAGCCTCCAAGCCCGAATGCACTGGAACATACCAGGGATTGAGCTAATTTATTTCTGCTTCGGTTAAGCCTGGCTCAAATCCTCCTGGTTTTGCAACCTCCTCCTGGTTGGGCTTCAGCAGAAAAGGTGAGACAAAAAGCAGCAGCGGCATTTCCGAGTGAGAAGAACCCATCTGGGATGCTTAAAGTCACTGTTCGATGCCTGGGGAGGGTCAGGGCTTCAAAAATGGATTAATCACCCCACCACAGAAAGCAGACACCTACCTAAAGTCAGCACACACCAAGTGAAGCTGCTTAGGGCCAGCTGAGAGGAGAGTAGTGAATGCAAAAAGGGCAAGGCAGTCTCCATCTAAAACAAAGTCCATGGCCTTCCTCTTCTAAAACTGCTGAGCACAGGCTGGAGAACAGACCTGCACCAGGTCCTCCGTTCTACTGGAGAGGTTTGAGGTTGCAATTGCCCCCCTTTGGTGCAGGTCCCTGGGAAACCCAGTCCAGGAGCCACCAGCCCCAGTGGGATCCTGGAGCCACCAGCCAGGCACTTTCCCAGACGTGGCTGGTTCTTCCCTCCGTCCCTCTGGCTCGGAGCCAGTTGATGGCTCAAGATCCTTGTCTAGGAAGCACATTTCCACCCCATTGGGTGATCGTTCAGAAATCGGTTTGAGGAGAGAAGAGTCTGGATTAGTCTGAGTTACGACTCCACATTCAAGGTCACACTGAGAATGTGACATCAAAACCAGGGCTGAATTCTTTCAGTATATAAAAAAAAATCCTTCGTCGAGCACAGCAGATGACTTTGGAATTTGAGCACTTAACTTTTTTCCCCCGTATATCTTATTACGCAATTTCTGCTCCCCTGGAGAACACCAAGTCCTCTTCCTTCTTTTCCAACAAACCCAGCAGAGGTGACGCTGATAACCTGGCCACAGCTTCTGAGAGTTCCCCTCACTGCTTCAAACGGTCTTAAACCTACCCAAGGAAACTCACTGAAATGAATCAGGTAACAAATAGCAAACATGCAGTTTACGCAACAGCATACAACTAGGAAATCTTCCCCTTGGCGAAACAATAGGGCCATTGTGCTCCCCATCTGAGCAGTCAGCAAACTCTGCTGGTCCAGGGCTGTAATGAATTAAAGGCTTTTCTGCAGCAGATACAATTGCTGCTCGTTACTAAGAAAAGCACTTTGTCTGGGCATCTGCAGCACGCTAAATGCATGCGTTCATGTTCCTAGCATAGTCAAATTTACTAAATAGTTGAGGGAAAGGCGATTAGCAGACTTGAGTGACTCAGCTCCGTGCTCATTTCTCCCGTTTCATAGGATTCCCAATAATGTGGTAGCAGGAATGCTTGCAGCTGTAGTGGCCGCTCTGACGGCAGAGCTGGAGAGCCTGGTGGGATGGACACGGGGGCACCGACAGCTTCTGCTGCCTGGGCTCCTTGTATTTGTGCTTCTCGGACTCCGTCCTTGGAGGTTTTCCAGGCTCAGCTAAACAAAGCCACGGCTGACCCGACCTCACGTTGGCAATGGACCTGCTGTGAGCAGAGGTTGGTTGGGAGCACCCTGAGGTCTCTCTAGATCTCATGGATTGATGCGGAGGCAGTGGCATTATACAAGTTATAGGTCACATAGGACAGAGTATCAAGGTGACGGGGCTGACCTTTCTCTCTCTGCCATTGTATCACCAGATGGCCTTGGGCAAGGCACTAAAACTTTCCTTGGCTGTATTTCTAGCTCTAGCCTGGTCTGTCTCCGATGTGTTTTTTGGGCTGGGAGGAAAGGGTGATGAGAGGCTACCAGGCTGCAGGCACCAGGGCATTTCTAGCAGGGTCCTCAAAGCTGCCAAAAAGCTGTAGCTGCTTGGACACCAGCAACAGTTAAAGCCAATCTTAGCACTCCTGAGGTGTCCGCAGCCATAATTAGGGCTTACTGTGAAACAAAGGAGACCCAGTCCAGGTGGTGGAAATTAGGAAGTGAAGTTGCAAGAACAATTACTTGAATGGTTTCATGATTTCGCTCTACCACACCACTGAAGGATTGCAACAGGGAATATACCAATGGGCCCTGATAATTCAGAGCCTTGGTTTCACTTATGAAATTCTAACTAAACACACTCAATGCTTGCATTTTGTCTTTGTCTTTAAATGATAGTGGTGCTTTGAATTGCTGTCAGGGCTCTGCATCACTGGAGTTGATCCTGGGCTCCCATCTTGCCTCTCCCTGGCCTCCAAACCTTAATGGAGATGGGAAAAGGGAGGTGAGAGCTGTGAAGCTGCTTTCTCCTGCATCCCCGTTCCCAGAGCGCGCACATACCATGTGTCACGCTGAAACTGGATGCACCTGCTAGAGGAGCTGTGTGGGGGCAGACATTATACGCCAGTTATAAATCCTTAGGCTATCAACAGCCTTCAGTAAACATTTGGACAATCCTTCCTACCTCTCGGTCATCCAAATATTTGCATCAAGTGGGGCTGCTAGCCGTTTCCTGACATGCTGCGTATCTAAGAATATCCTCGGATCGCAGGTCGGTTCCAGCGCCCCGTGATGGATAGTCTTATTGGTGGAAATAAATGGCTTGGGGAGAAGGAAAAAAAAATCTATCTGTCTGCCGATAATAAATCCAGGTCAGGATGGAGTGAAAGAGCTTGAAGGTATGGACGGGACTTTTAGAGAGCTTTCAGGATCGGATCCGAAGCACCCAAGGGTTAACAATGACCAGCCCTGAGCTCAATTAGTGGATCTACTGCCCTTGGTGACCACTTTGGAGCAGGCTCTTGGAGAAATGGCTGAAGATGCTCCCGAAAGCTCTTCCTTCCTGCTGTGCTGAGCGCAGGGTTGGAAATAACCTGAGCCAACTTCGGATGTAAGAGGGGAGCCTGCTCCGCTGGCTCTAGCAGCACTTCCTCCAGCAGAGAGCATCTCCCAGGTGAAACAGGGAGGAGAGCACAGCGGTGCACAGGGCTTGCAGGCTGCGTGCAAACCCTCTCAGACAGCTGAGCTGCCAAATAAAAATAAAACTTTTTATTCTCTTTAATGTGGAGAGAGGAAAGCAGCTCGGACTCCGCTCTAGTAGTCAGTGGGGTTCCCTGCACACAAAACCTGTGTTTAAGGCTACTGTGCTAAATAGCAGTGCAAGGAAGATTGAGCCTTGCAGCACAATAATTTCAGTCTTCCTCTCAATACTCCGTGGGTACTTCTGGCTAAACATACACTGTAATAAGCCAGTGGATTATCTGATAGCGTAGGAAAGAAAATGTTTGACCCTCCGCTTAATTGCAGGATAAAACTGTTAGGCTGTAATGTGGCTTTTCCACTGCAGCTCCAGTTTGGACTTCTCGTTTTAATCTTTACTCCCCTCTGAATAAAACCACCAAAGCCGCGACGAATGAAAGCAACACAACTTGTTATCATGGAGCAGTCGTGGCAGTGGGTGCCCTAAATGTGTTTTCTGACAGCAACATGGGGCTGACCCCATGGCAGGGGCTGGTTCGCCCCCAGTTACCACCAGGTAAAATGCCCCCCCAGCACTCCCCAGTTTCTCCAGGATCTCCTCCCTTCCTTTTGGGAAGCCCATAGCTCCGAGCCCCCTGGACAGACTAAACAACATCTGCAAAGTCGCCTCTCTCCCCTCCAGCCCTCCCAGGGGAAGGAGCCGCTCCCAGATGGACAGGAGAAAGCCGGTGTCACCGGGGAGGGCTCCCGGGGCTCCCGGGGGGGGTGCCGGGGAGCAGGGATGTGGCGGAAGCATAAAGCACCTGTTGGGAGGCTATTTAGGGATTAGCCAAGTGCTGACAGACAAATTGGCAAGATTAATAAGAGCAATCAAGGCTGTGTGGGCTCGAGTTGTGAGCTGACATTAATGTGACATCACTTTCATCTGCTTTCGCCTCACACCGCATAGCTGGTCTGCAGCATCATTAGGGCTGCAGGAGAGCGGCGCGCTCGGCTGCAGGGTTTTGGGGGTTGTGTGTGTTATGGGTACATGTGTGTGTGGGTACGTGTGTGCACATGTGCGTGCATCCCTGAGAACACGTCTGCGTGTGGGTGTGCGGGGCAGGGGACATCCTGCGGCCGGTCCCCACGCAGGGGCTACGTGCATCGAGGGGCACAGGGGCCAGCACAGCACCCAGCGCCTTGGGGACCCCGAGCCCCCCACCCTGCTGCCCCCACCCCAGGCACCTCTGCAGGGCCTACCTGGCCCTAACAGCACTGGTGTAATTTTGGTGATGTTTTCTCCAATGCCATCTGCTGTACTCTTTTATTTTTTTATATTTTTTTGCCTTGATAAGCCCTCCGCTGCATTGCTTAATGTCGCCAGGGAAAAATTATCACACAACCCCCCCCCCCCAAAAAAAAAGAAGAAAGAAAAGCATAATGGAAAAAAAGGTTAATTCTAGATGCCAGGAGAGAACAAAGAACCCCCCCTGGCTCTGTGCTAAGCCCTGTGCTGGGAATCTCCCCTTTCCAATGGGAAATGGTTCGATTCCCCCCCAGATATTTCGAGGGAGAAAAAGCTGTTTTGGGGGCTCTCCTTGGCCGCCCAAAACAAGGAGAAAAATCTCCCCCCTGCAGCTCCAAAGCGAAGCTGCCATTGCATGGGGAAACCTTGGGGCAGGGTTTTCACGTTTTCCCTTGTTTCCTTACATCCCTTCCCTGCTAAAGTTTCACTCGCCCCAAATTTTGTTCACGTCCCCCTTCAGAGGGCAACTTGTTTACGCTGCGATTTTCTTTCTACCTCGGTCAATGAGGAATCCTAACAGTAGTAAAACATCCGAGCGTACAAATCCTCCAGGTCTGCCTGGCTCTGCCGGAGAGGCTGCTCCGCCGAGAGCTTTTGCCCACAAAAGGAAAGTGTTGAAAAGGAGGGAGATGCCAAAGCTGCGCGCACGTTTGCTCGCCGAGCTCCCGGGGTGGGGGGAAGAAACCCTCTCGCTGGGTCCCGGGGTGCATCCCTGCAAGCTGGCAAATTATCGACCGGGAGAAGAAAGGCTGTCAAAATCTGACTATTATTATTATTTTTTTAACTATCGCTACCAACAGTTCAAGCGCACAAATACAGGCGGGGTAGAAACGGATGAGGGGGTTGCCAGGGATAATTTTGGAGAAATATTTTTGTTAAAAAATAAAAACAATAATAATAAAAAAGAATCGAATGGACCCCAAAATTTCAGCCTCTGAAATCAAAGTCACTGCTCTCTCCTACCCCCCAAAAATGTAAAAAAATAAAATTGTTTTTATGCAATTGATTACTTGATTACTGCTCACTTAGCACAAAAAAAAAAGGACTGGGATTATATATATATGTATCATATGTATCGTATTGTATTGCATTGTATTGTAGTGTATTATATTATATTACATTATATTCTATATTTTTAATTTATATATTTTTAGCCATTCTTAATGGTAAATTACCGGGGATTTTTTGGAACAGATTTCAGGTTTTTCTGAGTTCCACCCGGCAAGGAAAACCCCCGACAATGCCCCAGCCCGCACAGCCGAGGTTTTAGGGATGCGCACCCGTTTGCCAACGGGACGCAGAAACCCCTCTGCGGGCTCAGGGGGGGCTCGGGGAGGACGAGCTGAGCCCCCGCTTCCCCTGCCCGCCTCCAGGAGCCGAGGGCTCGTTTTCGTTGTTTTTACGGCTAATTCTCGGCGAGCTGCTTTGATGCTTCGCCCTGCAGCCCTGCTCCCCGTCCCCGCCGCGCCGGGAAACGCAGCTCCGAAACCGGGAGGGAAGGGGCAGGGGTGGCACGGGGCTCCCCAAACATCCCAAATGTGTTTCTACTAAAAATGAAAAAAAAAAAAAAAAAAGGAAAAAAATCATATTTGCTCCCAGAAACTGATTAGGTTTAAAGTACACAGCTTAGACCAATCCGGCAGCAACATCCCGGGCATTCAGTGGTCTGTTTGTAATCTCAGCCTTTTTCATTAACATAAACACTACTTCAACAAAAATATACACGGCCACCTACTAAGCCGGGGAAGTAAACGAGGAGCCGCTCCCGCCGCTCTCGGCGCGGGCACCGGTGGCGCGGAGCGGGCGCTGCGCGGGGCGCGCAACTTGCGCGGAGCGGGGCTGGGGCCGGGGTCCCCTTCGTGTCCCCGCTCTGGGAGGAGATGAGCGAGGCCAAAAAGCACCGAGCAGCCAAAAATAAAGTAGCCGAAGCCCCGAGGCCGGGGTTGTTCTGTTCCCCCCCCCCCCCGGCCAGGGAAATGCCGCCGTGTGCGTGCCCGACGGGACACCCTTGTCCCTTCCCCTCTTCCCTTCTCTTGTTTTCCATCTTGCTTTCTTTCTTTTTCTCTCTTCCTCTATTTCCTTTTTCTCTTTCTCGTTATTTTTCTTATTTATTTGTTTTCCCTTTTTTTCCCTCTCTGTTTCCGTTTCTTTCACCGTCTCTTTTTCCCGTTCTGTTTCTCTTCATTTCCCCGTCTTAATTTCTTTTTCTGATTTCTTTGTTTATTTTCCTTATTCTCTCTACTTTCTTTACAGTGGTTGTTATTTCTTTATCTTGCTCTCTGTTTTCCCTCTCTGTATTTTATTTCTTTCCTTCTTTCTTTCTTATTTTCTCCTATTTTCTTTTTCTCTTTATTTTTCTCTTTCTTTTTACCCCTTTCTTTTCTTTCTTTATCTCTTTCCTTCTTTCTTTTTCTCCCTTTCTCCCTTTCTCCCTTTCTCTCTTTCTACACTTCTTTCTCTCTCTTTCTTTCTCTTTCTCTCTTTCACTCTTTCTCTGATTTTCTCTTTCTCTTTGCCTTTCTGTCTGTCTCCCTTTCATTCCCTTTCTCTCCCTTTCCCTGCCTTGCCCCAGCCCTTTCCATATGTCTCTCTGCCTTTCCCTTATTTCCCCCTTCTCACCGTACCTCTCCCCCTCTCCTTCCCCCCAGGACCCTTTCTCTCCCCACCTATGACCAGTTCGGCCCCTGGCCCCCTCCGGCTGCAGCCCGGTTCCCTGTTCCCGGGAAGGGAAATTAAAAGAAGGGAAGAGAAGGGCAAGGAAAGGCGCTCCCGATATGGGAGCGCTAATTCCCCTGCACACCCTCATCTGTGCTCGTCCCCGCGGCTTAGCATCAATGGGGGCGTTTGGACGCCCCCGCAGGTCGGACCCTCTCCGCCGCCCCGAACCAGGGCTCCACGGACGGCAGATTTCGATGCGATTTAAGGGCTCAGCACCGTGCCCCGACGGCCCCGCTGGCTGCTCTCCTCGTCCCACGCGTGGAGGGACACGGGGGGGGCCGGGGCTGCTCCTGGCCAGGGCACCCGGTGTTCCCCTGGACCCTACCCGCGGGAGCTCCGCGCCCCTCGCTGGGCTGGGAGCAAAATCCCTGAGCCCGGGGGTCTCCGCCTGGAAGAAGCCCCTGCGGGGCTCTGAGCTTCCCAGTTAGGTCGTTTTCAGAGGGGAAACGAATAATCCTGTAAGGAAAATTTTTACACGGCAACCTGGCCGTGAGGCAGCATCGTTCCTCGCAGGTAGCCCCCCAAAATCTGCTGGGGAAAGGGGCCGGACCTCGGGAGCCAGGAAAAGGCTCCCTCTTTTACGGATTATACCGGGGTTGGATGCAAAATGGTTTTGCACGTTTTAAGAACTGGAATTTAAGGGAGAGCAAGAGCGCGGAGCTGAGGGTGTTCTGCAAAACGTGCTGCGACGTTTCACGGGTCAGCGAGCGATTTTGAAAACAGGAAAAACAAAATAACGCATGGGTTCGTTGTTCGAATTTTTAGAGAGATCTGCGCAGTGGTGTTGGTTGTTCGGTTTTCTTTTTTTGATTTTTTTTTTCAGAGATTTCTTCCCCTTTCCTTCCCCGACTTTCACACACGTACACCCCCTTCCCCAAAAAAACAGACGATGGATGCACCCGTCCCCTTTATCAGCCTGATTCTCACAAAAAGCAGCTGCTTTGCTGCAGAAGCCGTGTAACTGCAGGGCATGATCCTCAGTGCTCCAGAAAGCCTTCCCACCTAGGGTCGGGTGCTTCAGGCATTCACCGAGCACCTTTTCCGATGATGCCAACCGAGCTCGCTGCTCCCTGCAGAATATTTTTAAAGCCTCTCTCCCACCCTTCCAATAAAAAAAAATCGCTGATAATATTTAGCTTAGGGACCAGCCGTGCAAAAGGGGTCGTTTTACCACTCGTTTTTCTGTTTTTCTAATAAAGTGGGAAAGGTGATTAACAAATTTTAGTGTTTTTTAACTCTGCACTGATAACCGTAAAGCAAAGAGGGGGGCACGAATTTACAGCATCCCGTAACGTGGCTCCAGAGCCCGCTGGTGCATTATAGATCTGCCAAGGTCCCTCAATTAAGCGATACATCGTTAATTGGTAATTAAATAGTTGAAAGAAAAATACTGGAAAACATTTTTTTTCCCAATGAAAGCCCTCCGCACCTCTCTGCAAAGAGGGACCAAGCAAACAGGGAGCTGCAACAGTTTCCAGCGGGGTTTTTTCCTCCTTGTTTATGAACAACAGTCCCGAAAACACACACCCCTGTGGGCTCTGGAGCGGGGGGATAGAACGGGGTTGGGGTGAGAGATTTATTATAGGAGAGAGGTTAAAAACCCCTTGAGGATCCCCCCCTCCTGGGACACAGGCTATAGCCCGACCGCCCTGCAAAGCCCCGCCGGCCTCTGCCTGCCCGGGGCACCCCCGCCCGCCCTCTGCGCCCCCCCCCCCCCCCCCTGCGGCCGCCCCCCGGGGGGGGGGGGGGGCTCCTGGCACGCCGAGCCCCGCCGGTGGCTTTCCCCAAACGGCCAGGTCCCCGAGGAGCCCGACACAGGGCTCGCCTCGCCTTCAGCATCCTTCCCTGGAAGCCGCTCTTCTTGCCACATCCCCCACGGGGGACCTCCGTGTCCTGCGTGGGTCGCTTTGCTGGGTGGCCTCGCGGATCCCTGTACCCCTGTCGCCCCTCTCGTCACGGCAGGTGACACGACACCTGGCATGCGGTGACAGCCCCAAGACTTCACCCGTCCCCGAGAGGGGGCACCGCCTGATTTACAGGGCTCAGCGTGGGTTTTATTTTCCATCCCGATGCTGGGGAGCCCGGGGACACTTGTCCTGCGGTTGTCACCCCCTGTCCCCCCACAACCGGGTGATGCTCCACCAACAAACTGTTCTCACCCCGAGGACCCCTCCCGCAGCACCGGGGAGGCTGCACGGCCCCGGCACCGTGCGGGTCCCCCCCAACCCCCCGGAATTTTTTCTCCCTCGGAGCCCGGTATCCTCGCTGTCCCCTGGCACTGAGCACCGAGGGACAGCAAAGCCACCCCCCTCCCATACCCCATTTATTTTCCTCCTCTCCCTGTGCTGTTTAGGAGGACACGAAGCCTCCCGCTTGGCTGGTTTTCAGGCTGGCATTACACCATCCCCGTGGCGTTTCGCACCCTTGCAAGAAAAAATCCCTTTTCCCCTCTATTTTGGCTATTCCGTTGTGACCCCGTGCAGATGAATTTTGTAGGGAACCCCGAAACGAGTCCGTCGAGGGGGCCGACGGCCCTCGCCTGCCCAGTGCTAGAAGGGGCTGTGGCTCGACGGGCCGTTCCGACGGGGATTTTAGTTTCGGGTCGGGAAGAAAACAACGAATCGAGGTGAATAAGCCTGGAAATAAGGCTGAGGTTTGCGGGGTGACCGGTCCCAGGGAAGCCCCTCGGCGTCCCCGGTCCGAGGGGACTTCCCCAATTCCACCCGGCCGCGCATTTCGCTCCAGGACCCGTCGGGGCGGGGGGAACGCAGGAGATTCCCTGCCCCAAAAGAAAGGCTCGGAGGAAAGAAATGTTTCGCAGGCATCCACGTCCCCATTTTGCCTCTCACCCGTCGGAGTTTGGGGCTAGAAAAGCTGGAAATGGCTACCCAGGAGCTGCGTTTTTTTCTGCGTGCCACAACACCCTGAGCAGGAGCTGGGAGAAGAGGGATACCTTCCCGTCGAGGGGGTTGTTCGGATCCTTTTAAGCCCCGGCCCTTTCGTATCTGACCCCTGCTCCGGGCTCCCGGGGCTCGGGGCGAGCTGGGGAAGCGTTGGCAAGGAGGGGGCTGCGGGGGGTCCCTGTTTATCTGCCCCCCCGGTTGGCTCTCGACTACAATGCGGCTGAGTGCCCGGGGAAAGGCTGCAAGGGGGGATAATTCTCAAACGTTTTTTGCTGCAGCCCGTCGGTCAGAGCAGTCCGGTTTCTGTCGGGGGTGGCTGATGTCCCCACCTCTCCTCCCCAAAGACCCACACTGAGTCCCCGCCGCACCTCCTGGACCTCCAGTTCAGCTCCAATCGGAGGCACTAGAAGAAAACCCCGCAGAGAAATTGTGTCAGAGAAAGCCCCAACGATAATTGCAGCATGGATTTACACCTGGATTTACACTTCGGGCCGCCTTTAGGGCGAACTCTTTTAGCGGGGATGGCCGGGAGCATCACCCGCTGCAGCGAGCCGGGTCCCAGCTCAGCGCGGCTCAGCCCCGCTGGTTGTCTCGGTGCCCTGGTCCGCAACTCTGAGTCCCAGCCAGCCACAAAGCATCCCTCCGGGAAAGTATTCTAGCTATCCGTCCCTGAGCAGGGATATAAATACCCGGAGATATTTTAAAGATCTCTGTGGGAAGCGATTGTGTCTAAGTGGTAGCGCTCGGAGCTTATTATCGCTGGAACCGATTTGTATCGCAGGGAGTGGGTGCTGCCAGAAAACTAAAAAATCCTGCGCTGAAGAGGGCTGTAAATTCCTGCGCTGCAATATTTCATCGAAGGACGTCATGGAAAATGTGGGCTTTTCTGGGGGGGGCAGGCTGAGGACGGGGCAAAGGGGGGTAAAAGAGAGACAAAGAGGGGGAGGGAGAAAAGTGTGAGTTTTTTTTTTTTTTTCCTTTTTTTTTTTTTTTTTTTTTCCTTTCTGACCAAAGCCTGAACTTCTGCCCGACACACGGCGGCTGACAGACAGCCCGCACCGCCCCGCAGCCGGCTTAGGCGCTCCGGCAGCTCCGCTCTGCACCCGCTCCCGATTTCGCCTTTTTCCTTCCCAAAAACTCCTCCAGGTCCCGGAGGCCGGGATGAGGGTTCCCGGGATCGGGGTAGGAGCCGCGCACACGGACACGCGTGGGGCGAAGTGCTGCCGTGTGCCGGGCCCCCTACCCCACAGGAACGGCTGAGGAGGGGGCGTTTTGCACCCAGGTGCAGCCGGGGGGGAAGCAGACGAGGGGGGCACTTGGCTCGATTTTAAGGAAAGGGGGATTTCACCAGGCTGGGACCCTGCTACCCACCCCGTAACGGGCCGAATAAACCTATCTTCCCCCCCCGCCCCCCCCCCCCCCCCCCCGCTGCCAAGCTGCCAGCAGCAGCCCCCGGGGCCGGGGAAAGCAGCTCTGCTGTCTGCGGGCGGCTCCGCAGTGACTCCGCAGTAACTCCGCAGTGACTCCGCTCCCCGGCCCCCTGCCCTGCCTCCGGCCCCGCTCTCGGACGCACCCCCTGGGCCTTAAATAAACGTTTAGGGATCAATTTGCAGCCGGCTCGGGGCCGGCGGCCACAGGGATGGATGGCTGAAAAAGCAGCCGAGGGAAAGGGCCGGTGCCGGGGAAAGCGGCGGGGGGGGGGGGGGGGGGTCCTCCGGGAGGGGGAAATGCAAAGCAGGGGCAGCGGGGAGGGGGACACGGGCCGGTCACTCCCCTCGCCCTGGGTGGTCCGGGCTCGCAGGAACACCCCGGCCCCTCTCGGAGCAGCACCCAGCCCGCCTCTAACAATACCACCTATATACATTTCCAGCCTCGGATTACACACGGCCTGCTCGCAAAGTTGACTTCACTTAAGCAATTAGCTAGTAAAAATACCTTCGGCGCAGGAAAAGGAAGAAAGCTCGGATTTGTCTATTTTTACACAAAACACGGCCGACTTGCGGCCCGGGGGAGGGATGGGGCCGTTTGGGAAGCGCAACGGGGCCGGGCCGGGGGGCGTGGGGGGGTGGGGGGTGGCGGGGCCGTGCCGGGCAAAACGGACCCCAAACGGTGCCGGGATTAGCGCAGGGCTAATTGCTCCTGATGAGCTTTTTTTTTTTTTTTTTTTTTTTTTTTTCCGGCCCCCCCCCCCCCCCCCCAGCGGTGAGGGCTGGGGGCGGTCCCGCTGAAAACCCCCGAAAGAAGAGCAAACAAGAGCAAAAGCGCGTCCCGCTTTGCTGCGGGGCTGGCCCCAGCCCGGCTTTGCGGCTCCGAAAAGGCCGTCCGAAGCAGATCCGGAATCGGAAAGTGCCGCTGGGACCTGCCAGGGGGTTTATAAGCAATAAAGTGTCACCGTCGGCACCCCCCTCCCTGCCCCTGCAAGCGTGTTCCTGTCTCCGTTATCCCCCCCCAGCACAGCCGAGGGTCGTTCAGCCCCCAGGCACAGCACGGCCCGGCTTCTCCTCCCCAAATTTCTCCTGTCCCCAATGCACGGGCTCGGTTTACCTTATAAAACGCTCCAAATTTTCTGCTATTCCCACTGCGAGGCCTATAAAACCAGGGACAATATATTTCCATTTTAACGCTCGCTGGCCACAATAAATACATCGGAAATCAAATCTTCACACTCCGAAAAGATGGGGCGAGGGGGGAAAGGGCGTCTGTGCGGGGACTGGGGTTGTCTGGAGGGGGGTGGTTTGATTTCCACGGGGAGATTCTGGCTCGGAGATGTATATTTCCGAGTGGAAACGCTGCCTGCGGCGGTGCCGGGCTTTACGCGAGCTCTTTGTGCCATTTTCTGACCTCCATCCCTGGGTGTTTTGGGGACGGATGGGGAGAATTCAGTCGCAGAGCTTCGTACAGCAAAGAACCCGCTTTTGGGGAGGCCTGGGGAGCGGAATTCGATGCGGAGCGAAACTCGGAGTCAGTCCTGTGCCCCCAGTCCCCCTCCCAAAGCCCCCCCCCCCGCCAGCTCCGAGCCCCGGCCGGGAAGGGAGCAGCGGCCACGGCCGGGCCGGGCAGCCGGAGCAGCCTCCTGTCCTCTGCCTGCAGCGAAAAGCTGCAGCAATAGCAGCCCCCCCTTGTACCCCACTCCCCCCCGGACATCCCTTCTTCCCCCCCCCCCAGGCTCGGGGTTTGCCCCGCACGGCGCTGCGGGCTCAACCCTGCCCGTCTCCATCCCCAGAGCTCCTCGTTTGCCCCGGGAACAGGAGGATTTATTTGGCGGAGAGGGGGCAGACGATGAGAAGGGGAAGGAGAGAGGCTTTTTTTTTTTTTTTTTTTTTTTTTTAAAAAAAAAAAAAAAGCCCCTGATGTTAAATCCCTCTTGATTGTATCACAGATGTGACAGGCGCCCTGGAGGCTGCTAACAACTGCCCGCGAATAACGCGAAGGGAGTTTGGAAACCCGATCGGTATCTATCTTTCTTTTAAAAGGTATTAAATTATCATAAAGAAACGTTAAAAGCGAATCTGGAGGACGGGGGGTTTGGGGGGATCCCCTGTCTCTCTGCACAGGCTGCAGCGGGGCAGACTCACAGCCCTGCGGTGCGGCCTGCAAGGGGGGGGGGGCGGTTTTTTTTTTTTTTTTTTTTTTTTTTTTTCCTTCCTTTCTCTCTTCCTTTCCCCAATCTTGAGAGCGAGCACGCCGCAGCAGCCAGCACATCTGCTCCGCTCCTAGCCAGCAGCCGGCAAAGCCCAGATTCCTGCAGCCGTGCCCCCCACCCTCCCGGCACCCCCCCGGAGCGCAGATTTCCACGAGCAAGAAGGTGACAAAGCTTTAAAGGGACTTACCTTGATGAGCGAGTGACAGCTCTCCCGATGGGAAGATGCTCACAGGGGCTATTTTTTTTTTTTTTTTGAAGGGGTAGGAGGAGAAAAGAGGGGCTGAGGACTATCCCTTCCCATTCTCCTTCCCCCCCCCCCCCAACCCCTCGCATGTGTGAGTGTGCCTGTGGCATCCGACGGAGCTGAGCATCAGGCTCCTGGCATTCAACAGCAAACGTTCAGCACAGATTTATATACACCCCCCCCCCCCCCCCCAAAAAAAAAAAAAAAAAAGAGAGAAAAACAACCCAAAACAACCCAGCCCTAAAGAAACCTCGGAGAGGGCGAGGGGGCCGAAGCCCGTTCCCATCCCGGGACCGGCGGCGGAGGCAGGGAAGGGCATTTCGCGCGGCAGCGGGGACTTTTCGCCGATTTCTTTTTATTAAAGCACCCCCGAGCCCGTGTTTACATTGCGCAGTATAAACATCCTGCCCGGGCCCGCCGAGCTTAAAAGAGCGCACGAAGAGGGGGTTTCAAGTGGGTGAAGCTCCGCTCTGCGCCGAGCCCCCCCGGGGGAGCGGTCGCCGCTTCCCTGCGCGCCCCGCGGAAGTTGCGCGCTGCCCCGCGGGCCCGGCCTGCCGCGTCCCGGCCCCTTTCCACGCGACACGCGTGGGGCCTTTCCCACTCCTCCCCCGTGGTTTCCAGCAGAAGAGGCTCTGGGGGGAGGGTGATGGTGGGAAATTGGGAGGGGGGGGGGAATGGGGCAGGGCAGGGGGCTGCAAAGGGGGACCCCCCCCGCGCGACCGCGGTCACGCGGGGCCACCCCCCCCCCCCCCGCTGTGCAGGCGGGGATGCGACAGGGGCGGCGCGGAAGGGGCTCTTTAAAAGCTGCCCCCCGGCGGGGAGCGGGCGGCGGAGGGGGGCCGGGACAGGGCCGAGGGGGCCGCCCGGGAGGGCGTGGGGGAGCCGCTCGGGGCGGGGAGATGCTGGGGCGCTCTTACGTCTGTCAAGGAGCGGCAGACGGCCGCGGCGAGAGATAAAAAGTAAAAGGCGAGCGGCGGGGCCGGGGGCAGACTCGGCAGGCACGGCGATGGGAAGCAGCTCCCCGAGGCACCGGCCCAGCTAAACGGGGGGGGGGGGGCGGCGGGACGCGGACGGCGGCGGAGGCAGCCCGGGGGACAGCGGAGGGGGCGGCTTCTCCCTCCGAGCACCGAGCCCGGCTTCTTTCTTTCTCTCCCCCCCCCCCGCCCCGGCTGCCTCCCCCCCCAGCCCTCCGCCTCTCGCTCGCCGGGCTCGGATTTAGGGATAAAGGGGGGGGAGGAGGAAAAAAACGGGGGGGGGGGTCGCTGCCATTTGTTTAGCCGCCGAGGGGTGAAGTCTCCCGGTGGAAACAAACCCCGCCGGGAGGAGGAGGAGGAGGAAGGGGGGCACAGGGAGGGGGGGGGGGGGGGGCCGGGGGCCCCCCCCCCCCCGGGGCCTGGGGGGGGGGGGCGGGGGGGGGGGTGGCGGAGGAGGGCCGGGGCTGGCCGCCGCGGACCTGGCCGTAGATGACTGCAGAAGCGCAGCAGGCTCTGTCCTCTCAGCCCCCTCCTCCTCCGGCGCACAGCAGCTACGGCCCCATGTCCTCCGTGGCCGAGAAGCAGCCGCAGAGCTCGGCCATGGACGCCGCCCCCGGGCCCCCCCCCGGGCCGGCCGGCAGCGCTGCGGGCAGCGGCGGAGCGGCGGGCGGTGGCGGCGGCCCTAAAGCGAAGAAAACGAACGCGGGGATCCGGCGGCCGGAGAAGCCGCCTTATTCCTACATCGCCCTCATCGTCATGGCCATCCAGAGTTCGCCCTCCAAGCGGCTGACCCTGAGCGAGATCTACCAGTTCTTGCAGAGCCGCTTCCCTTTCTTCCGCGGCTCCTACCAGGGCTGGAAAAACTCGGTGCGCCACAACCTCTCGCTCAACGAGTGCTTCATCAAGCTGCCCAAAGGGCTGGGCCGCCCGGGCAAGGGCCACTACTGGACCATCGACCCCGCCAGCGAGTTCATGTTCGAGGAAGGCTCGTTCCGCCGCCGGCCCCGAGGCTTCAGGAGGAAATGCCAGGCGCTGAAACCCATGTACAGCATGATGAACGGGCTCAGCTTCAACCACCTCCCCGACAGCTACAGCTTCCAGGGCTCGGCCGGAGGGCTCTCGTGCCCTCCCAACAGCCTCTCCCTCGAGGGGGGCTTGGGCATGATGAACGGCCACTTGGCCGGCAACGTGGACGGGATGGGGCTGGCCGGCCACTCCGTGCCCCACCTGCCCGCTAACGGCGGGCACTCCTACATGGGCGGCTGCACCGGCTCCTCGGCCGGGGAATACCCGCACCACGACGGCTCCGTGCCCGCCTCCCCGCTGCTCGCCGGCGGCGGCGTGATGGAGCCGCACTCGGTCTACTCCAGCTCGGCCTCGGCTTGGGCTCCCTCCGCTTCGGCCGCCTTGAACACGGGAGCTTCCTACATCAAGCAGCAGCCGCTGTCGCCCTGCAACCCCACGGCCAACCCGCTCTCCTCCAGCCTTTCCACGCACTCCCTCGACCAGTCCTACCTGCACCAGAACAGCCACAACACCGCCGAGCTGCAAGGTGAGGCGCGGACACGCGTGGGGGGAGCCCCGAGCCCGTCGCGACGGCTCGGGGCTGCCAGCGGAGCTGTGGGGGGCTCGAGGACCGTTTTTAGGCATCCCCCCGCCCCGGGAGAGGCCGCCGTGCCCTCGCTCTTCGCCTTCTTTCCCAGGGAAACCGGCCGGCCCCACGGCGGTGCTGCCCGGGCGGTTCGTGCCGTCGGGGCTCGCCCCGTCGCTGCTTCGGGGCCGGGAGCCGTCGAGCCCCCGGTTCCACTCCCCCGAAGGCTGCTTCGCGCCCGGAGCTGCCCCGGGCCTAGGGCTGTTGGGCTCAGGCAGGAGAGGGGCTGCGGGAAGGCGAGGCCCGGGATGGGTGCCGGGGGTGCCGGGGCTCGGAGCGAATAGGTATGAGAGGGCAGAGCGGCGGGGACGGGACAGGGAAGGGGCGAGGAGGGAGGACAAAAGGGTGCTGGCAGCCCCACAGCGACTGATGGGGAGCTCAGCTCCTGTCTTCGACCTCTATCGAGGCCTTAGGATTAGGGTTATCTAGGGCTCCGCAGGCTCCCAGCGACGTCGGAGGGAGATATGGGGTGGATTTCCCCCCTGGGGTGCCTGCCACCCGGTTCCTCCCGGCCCCGGCCCCCGCCGCCCCCACGATCCGCTCCTCCCGGGGCTGTGTTTTCCTCGGGGCTGTATTTTCCAGGCCCGCCGCCTCCCTCCGGCCTCCGCTCCTCCGCCCATGCGGAAGTCGGAGGCTGGGGCGCCCCGCGCCCCGCAGCCTCTGCCTGGCCTCGGTCCCCCCGCAGCCCCACTGCTGCTGCCCGGAGGAGGCTTTGGCCTTGGCCCGGAGAGGAGGCGTCGTTTTTACGGCCTCTGCTGGACCACGGAGGCCTGTGGAGGGACGTGGAGGCCGGGGCTGGCCTTCGTGCTGAGGCCCAAAGTCCCCTCGGGGAGGCTGTCGGGGTGCGGGGAACAGGGCTGGGGGCTGCGCAGCATCCCCGCGCCTTCGGGGGAGCAAGAAAAGCGCCGCGGCCAGGGTGTAAAACAGCGGCAGCGGGGCAGGAGCGCCGAGGGAAGGGCGGAAAGGCGCTGGAGGGAGGACAGCGAGGCCTGGCCCGGGCACCGCGCCGAGCCGAGCCGGGCTATGCCGGGGACAGCGGCCGTCTGCGGGGTCCCGCCGGGCTCCCGCCTCTGTCCCTGCTCCGCCACTGAGCCGGTGGTTATTTGCCGTACACATCTCGCTGGGGAAGACCTTGTACGAACCCTAAATCGCTGGGAAAATGAGCAAAAAGCCATCAGGAGGAGGCGCCGGGGCCTCCCGCGGCGTGAGGGCAGCGGCTCCCAAAAATTGCCCGGGTTCTCAGCGCCGTCCCGGGGTCCGCGGCTCCTCCCGAGCTCACCCCAACACTTCGGGGCCTTTTTACGTCCCCAGGCGGCTGCAGAAGCGGCAGAGAAAATTCCTCCCTCGGCTGCTTTTCGCCCTCGGCCTCTCCGGCCGCTTTCTGGGGCCGGCCCGTCGGGGCTGGGCTGAGAGCGGCCGCACTGCCCCGCTCCGCACCCCGCGCGGAGCACCCGGCACCATCCAAGGCGCAAAAAGGGGGGCAATAAAATAAAATAAAATCAAAACAACCCGAGACAAAATTCAACCCATCTCCTTGAAGTCTCCTCGAGTCGGCTAAGAGAGAGCCGAGGCCGCGGAGGTTTCCTCGGCGCCACCTGCCCTGATAGTGAGGGGCAAAACCCCAAATTCCCAACCGGGCTCTGCGAGGCGCAGACGGCGGTTTCTCCGCCGTGCTCAACCTCTTTTACTGACTGTACCCACGACGGCTGACACTTCTTTTTCCTCCTGTCCCGCAGGCATCCCGCGGTATCACTCCCAGTCTCCGAGCATGTGCGACAGAAAGGAATTCGTCTTCTCTTTCAACGCCATGGCCTCCTCCTCCATGCATTCGGCGGGCAGCGGCTCCTATTACCACCAACAAGTGACATACCAGGACATCAAGCCGTGCGTTATGTGATACGGGGCGGAAAAGCCACCTCCCGGGGCCGCCGAGGCCTGACCCGGGCACCGAGCCTCCCCCCCCGGACCCTGGGGGCGCAGGGGGGTCTCTCCGGGCCGGGAGGAAGGGCCGGGAGCCCCGGGGACCGCCGTGCGCGGCGGCTGAGCACCGGCCCCGGCCCCAACACGTGTCTTCAATCAGAGACGGTCTCTGCCTTCTTCTGCTTCTCCGCTTGGGTCGGCATGGGGTGAGAGGAAAAGCAAAAGCAGCCCCCCGAAACACCCACCGCCGCCTCTTCACCCGAAATCCCCGACTGCGAGTTTGGGTTAAGAGTTTGACAAATGAGGTTTTGATTATTTCCTTAAGAAAAAAAAAAAAAAAAGAAAGGAAAAGAAAAGAAAGAAAGAAGAAAAAGAATTTGCTAACCACGTTTTCTAAGTCAGTGCATTGAGCGATGCCACCAGCCCGGTGGGTAGGGGCAGAGCCGGCTCGGGCCGGGGGCTCCACGGACCCCCCCGGTGCCCGCGGCCGCTCCGCGCTGCCTCCCCGGTCACCTCCGGGCTTCCCGGCCCGGCCCTTCGGTCCCGTCTCACTTCGAGCCCCTACTTCCGAGAAATATCTTCTTAGTTTTGTTTCTTTGCCGGCAAACACACAGCGGGCAAAAATCTCTCAGAGGGATTTTTTTTAAAACTATATATATAATTTTTTTTTTTTTGCCTGCATAAAGACTGCAGGATCAGACCCTATGCAGAGAGAATAAGGCACTTTGAAAAGAGACAGCCATGCTCATTCTGTTATTTATTCTACATTTTTTTGTTGTTGTTGCTAATAATCGAGACAAGAGTAGTCTCAGTTGATCAGTATTAAAGCGGTGGAGCTCTGTTGGCAATATTTGCCATATAGATTTTTTTTTTTTTTAGTTAACCTTTGTAAATTTTAAACCGATCATGGTCTTTGTGTAAAGACAATCTTCCATATGTTTTTATAGAAATATATATATAATGAAGGATTATTCCCCTCCGTCCCCCCTCTATTTTTTTTTTTTTGCCCTTTGTACAGTTCGGTGACACCTATTTTAATTTCTTTCTGCACTGTATAAAATTGTAATTATGTGGTTGGTTTTGGTTTTGTTTTTTTGTTGGTTTATTATTTTTTTTTTTCGCCCTGCCCTTTTGTGTACGTTTCGTCCCTAAGGATAAACAAACAAAAAAAAAATCGAACCGAAATAAAACATGTATGTTATTTGTACATGGGCTTCACGATTGTATGAGCAGCAAATAAACGAGCATGCGGTGTAAGACGCGTAATTATATCTGAGGAGTCGGGGGGCTCCGCGGGGCGCGGAGGGGCCGCCCGGCCTTCGGGTGTTTGGGGCAAAAAAACCCCGAGAAGAATAATAAAGAGAGGAGGGAGGCAATTCGGAGGCGATTTTTGAATTTTTTTTGCTGCTGTTATCGCCTCGCCCAAGGAGAAAGTGAAACGCGGTGCCCGACAGCAATTTGCTTCTTGCTCGGGGACGTGGCGGGTCGCTGCGGAGCCCCAGATCTCGGCTCCTTCTTGCTCCTTCTCCTCCTCCTCATCCTCCTTCTCCTCCTCGAGGCCGGCCGGGACCCCGGCGGCTTCGGGCACCCGCGGAACCTCCGCGGCAGGGGGAGAGCGGCCGCGGGCCGGCTCGGCAAAGCCGCGTCTGTTGGGGCAGCGCCGTGGAGGTGCCCGCAGGCTTTTCCCTCAAAAAAAAAGATAATCATTAAAAAAAAAATAAAAATAAGAAATTCAAGCGGGTGAACGGGCTGGAGCGGCTCCCGCGGGGTCAACCGCGCTGCGCTCGGCGGGGACAGACCCGCACCCTCCGCTCCTCGGGACAGCGGGTGGCTGGGGACGGGGATGGGGGACAGGGACAAGGATGGGGACAGGCTGGTGGCTGCGGAGTGGGGTTTGTTACCCGCTCTCCCAAGGCAATTCCCCTTTTACGATACCCGGAGGCCAACGCGCCCACATCAGCTCATGCTACGAAGCCATCCATAGAGTAAAAACAATAAAAAACGAGACGCATACGGCTAAATCTGACTCCCTCGTCTGGTATTTCTCTCTTTTTACAGGCAAATTAGGTTACGGCGTGATAAGTAGCCCAGCTTTATGTTAGGAGTTTAATCAAAAAGAAATTCAGCCGGTAACAAACCAACAAAATATCTTTCTAATTGTTCTTCTAATTAGGGCAGGTGGGAAAGGCTTTGTCAGAACTGGTGGAGGCCTCTCTCCGGGATTTTTTCTTTTTTTATTATTATTTTTGGGTGTTTGTTTTTCAAGGGTAGGTCTGCTTAGGCTAGTGGTGATCAACGTGCAACATTTACTGGGGTTCCCCTGTTTTTACGCCTTTCTGGACAGATCTTTCCCTCTGTTCCCTGCACTGTTGACCGTCCTTGCTGGAGGGGAGCTGTGTTGTTACCATCTTTTAAATGTACAAGCTGAAGGCTGAGGTTTCACTCCTGACGCACATATCTGCACTAGGTGTGGTTGAGATAGAGGCTCAGGGTGAGGAGTTCAGTCTCTGCCAAGTGGTTTTTCCTTCCTTGTAATCTCACTATCACTCCTAAGATTCGTTTCATCCTTCAGATTCATGTTGAACTTGCTCCTCTGTGTGTATTATCGATCCTCTCACAGCTTGGTGTCTGCAGGGGATGGAAAGGGCAGGCAGACACCTTGCAATCTGTGGGTCCAGCCTGAGCAAAGTCTGATATCTGGTCCCCAACAAAGGTTCGCATGATTCATTTTCCTCCCTCCCATCGGTTCCCCTGCCCCATGCCGCCAAACCTGGAAAAACAGAACCACCGCATACCATGGACGCCACATACTCCTCAAGCCAGTGAGCGCAGTCTAAACAGGCAGCTCTCCATCTCAGACACCTCCACCAGGGAGGAGAGGATGAAACCCTATGGGCTCCTGCCCCCAGCCCTTGTTCTGCACGAGACAAACCTGCTTTTTCCCTGCATGTGTTGTCCCAGGGGACAGCAAAAAACCTAGCTGCTATCACAACCGGTCCCTTTGTAGCAGCAGCTCTGCATGTATGGCTGTGCAGTCGGGTGGGCTCTGCTGGGAGGCGAGGAGAAATAAGCTTGTTCAGAAACCCTGGTGGAGCCTTGTAAGAGGAGAGAAGAAGTAGGCTTGCTCAGAAATACGGTACTTGCTCACGCAATGGCCTCCGCCTGCCCAGCTCTGAGCTGTGGTCAGCTGATGTGGCTCTGTTGAGCATCGGGGATCCGCTCACCACTCCTCGTCACCCGCTGCCCCATCCATAGGTGATAAAACTACCAGGTTTTCTTTGGTTTTGGTGTTTCTGCTATAGGAAAGTTTATCACTGCGGATGCCCTGCAATGGCCTGTGAGCTTTATACAAGGCTGCTGTGCTGAAATGCGATGCACAGTAAGAAACAGGCCTGGTGCTTTTGACCAGATGTGGCACAAGGGGACCCTGAAGTCCCCAAGCACCAGGAGGTGCCACAGCAGAGCGTTTGGGTGGCAAAGAGCCTTGGTGGCCCTGATGCTTCCCGGGTGTTTCCTTCCCCTGCCACGAAGCTGGATGTGCACACACTGCCCTGTTCCTTGCACGCTCGTGTGCACACAGCTGAGTGCTTCGGGTGGAGGCACATGGTGGTCCCGCACCGGCAGGGCGCAGAAAGCCCCAAGGGTGCGAGAGCTGCACTGGGGAGCCCCACGAGAGGCGGTGCGGGGCTGAGGTCCCCGCCGGGGGGGTCGGGGGGCGATGCTGGGCTCCTTTGGTCGGGGGGCGGCACCGGGGGGGGGGGAGGGGGGCGGGGGGCGGCGCGGAGCCGTTCCCTTGGCGGCAGCGCCACCTGGTGCCGCGCACCGCGCACCGCTCCGCCAGGCGTCTGCCCTGAGCCGTGCGCCCTGCTGGGGTGGGTGCCGCAGGCTTGGGGTCGGGGTTTCTTTTCCTTTCTTTTCCTTTTTATTTATTTATTCTTTCTTTTTTTTTCCTTCAGCTTTCTTGTAGCCGGAGCATGAAGGTGAACGGCCCTTTCCTGCATCTTCAAATTTACCATCGAAACATTGGCACTTGGGCACATCGGACAAACCGTCTTTATGGGATGCTTCTGGATCAGGCCTGTTCTACCCCCGGGTGGGGTAGATGGGAATATGTGGCATGGGGTTTCATAGAGAATCCCACGTATACTCAGCACGTGATGCTCTTGGATGCGGGTGGTTACACAGACTAGCAGAAAACTAGGCACTTTGGAGATTTTGCTTGTGGAAACAGATCCTTTGAATCTTAAAATGGTATTTAGAAGGCCAAGTTCGGAGCTTGGTCTGTACTTTTTAGCAGGTGAAGGCTCAGATCCATCAGGATAATTGGGTGCCTGGCTTCTGTATTGAATCCAAGAAGCTTGGGACCTACATGCGTCAGTGGACTTCAGTTACAGTAATTTTCACTTTTCAAAAGTGACCTTTTCAAAAAGGGGACTTTGACTTATTTTGGAAGACCATATGCTTTCAGAAGACCAAACCTGGACATTTGCTCACTTTCCATGTGTGCTTACAAGCGTAACTCCTGCCTGATACCAATTCCTGCAGGAAGACAGTGTTAGGGTTGTTTCTGCAGGCTTGGCATTTACATGTTTGTGCCAAAAAATCTTTGGCACTGGGAGTTGACCTCAGGGACGTAACTGATGCAGGGGAGTGTGCGCCTGCCTGAAGGAGGCCCCCATGATGAGCAGGAGATGCCCAGAATGCTAGCAGCAGCTCCACAATCGTGAGCTGATGTTATTCATAGGAACAATTATCAGATTGGCCCAAGAAGTGAGGAGAGGCATGCAGCTCAGTTGTTTTTTTTTTAAATAACTTTCATTGCCAGTACTCATCCTGCCCAGTAAGCAACTAAAATCAGAATATTATTAAGGAATGATAAAAGAAGGAATAAAGCTCATTGTTACTGATCTTACAGGATGGAGAGCTGTCTATTTGCACAGGCTTATAAGAGGTTCTTTGAGACCAGTTCCCCATTATCTGAGGTAAACACAAATCTCCTTTTCTCAGACACTTCCTGCAGGTTCTCTGCGAGATCCCAAGAAGCCTGCAGGTCAGAGGTTGAAATTCATGGTCACAGGCACATATATCAGAGCAAATGTCAATCCTAGAGATCAGACCTGCTTGATCAAGGAATGAGATGCGTGGATATTGCCAGTGCCACCTCACTTCAGCATTTCTTACAGTGACATAAATACTGGAGACTGGACATAGTCATTTCTTTATTTGAGGCAGCGGGAGTTGAAAGACCCAGAATGGTACTGAAAGTGCAGTTCTGTGGCTCAGCTCAGCTTCAGGCTAATTACTGAAAAAATAAGCAAACACACCTGAGAAAGCAGTATGTTAGAGCCTGGAAAGTTTTGCAGGGACTTAGAGTATCAAGAGTTCACTTGGAGCTGGACGTGTTACAGCGATTGTGTTCCTATATGGTGGTAAAGAAAAGACGCTGCAGATCAACTACCTGAGTAATCGCTTCCTTCAGAGAGGTGGAAACACCAGACTTTGGAATCTGAGCAGTGCAAGTGCCTGGAAAGACTCTGAAAACACGATATCCCTCTGGAAAAACTGTAAGTATTACTCTTGTCTGAATGATTAACTTTATTCTAGCAGATTGCTCCAAGATACTAAGGAGTGGCAGGAGTGGATACACTAATGACTAGAAATGTAGAGGTTTTTGCAACCTTTCATGAATGTTTCACTTCCTTCCCTGCCCTTTTTTCCTTTCATCTAACAGTCCTGAATGTTTGCCTTATTCCTTAACGAAAAAAATTGCCCTGTTTTAGCCCCACGTTTCTGCATGGGATGGGTGGACCATACAATTTGCTAGACCTCTGGAGGAGGCACGTCTCTGGGAAAGGAGCTCAGATTCTGTTTGCCATCTTGTCTCATGGGATAAGAGAGCTGTGACTTACATCCCTGGACTGGAGGGAGGCTTGCAGTTGAGTGCTTTGACTGACTAGAAGGCTCTTCTGGAGCAGGAGAATCCAAAGGATCACAGGATTCCCAACCACAGCAGGGCTGTGTGGAGGCAGAGTGGCTGCGATGCTGCAGCTCTGTTGGAAGATACAAGATGCCCACCTGTTACATAAGAAAAGTCAAAAGGTCACCGTGCTGTTTTTGTTTTTTGAGGGGGAGAGCTTCTGATGAGTTTCTAACCTGTCCCTCCAGTTGTTTCCCAAAGTGCTGGGAACTACCAGTTGCATCTGGTCTAGCGGGAGCCAGCTCCGCCTTCCTCATTTTTCCATCTGTAAAATGTGGATGTTACTGGGGCCACCATAAAGATTGACTAGATAGGTCCGTATCCTGAAGTCATTTCTCCCAGTGACTTCAGTGAGATGCCCAGCCCAGAACAATGGCAGGATACACGACCCTAAACATTTCTGCAGTGCTTTGAAAGATGAAAAGCAGTGACTTTTCTACCTATGTCAGTGGAGGGGCAGAGAAACTTTTCATGATGTTTACAGCAGACATCGCAGACATTATACATGGAAACATGGGAAATGGTGCACTTTTCTGGTATAGAGATAATCTTTAATAGATGGCAATGAGGAAATAGAGGCATTCATACACAAGAGCCTACCTCACAGAGGGGTACGTTTCCCTGACTAACGTGGTCACAGTCACAGATGTTTCCTCCAGAGCCAGAACTGCTGCATGTGGCTGTTCCTTCTAAGGAACCGGAATGAGAGAAATCCCAGCTCATGCTTTTCCTCCCCCTCCTCAACCCTTGCTGCAATTACGGAGAAAAATGCAGAGCCAGTGCTAGATTTTCAATGGAAGCATTTTCTTAAAAACGTTTGTTTCTCCCTTTGGAGCATTGTAAGACGATTAAATTTAAGTCAAAAAAAAAAAAAAAAGACATGACTTGAAGCCAGCATTTAACCGTCCCTTTCCCCAGATATTTTATTGGTCTCCAATGATAATGAGCTAAGTCCTCTGTCCTTTAAGACTGCTTTCTGGGAGGGAACCAGGGACAAATGTGAATGGAGGCGCTGGAGGGCTGGATGGGGACCTGGACACAGGAGCAGGATTTGCTGTCTTCCCACCCTGATGTTGAGACTTTTTTCCTTTTTCTCTCCATGGAAACAAACAATCTCTGACTCTTGTCACTCAGAGGAGACTACACAGCAAGATGGCTTGTTTATTCGCTGTTGTCTTTGGTGGATTGAAGCTGTGTGGCCTTGTCCTTGTTCCAGGAAATGCATGGACATAGCTGTCTGAAGGAAAACCCTCATGATTGTATAGTTTTCAGTGCTGAGTGGCATTTAGCCACCTCGTTTTTATTGTTAGCAGATCACAATGTTGCCTCACTGCTCTGTGCCACACACCACGCTGTGACTAATATCATTCAACAAAAGAAAATCCCCTCCAAAGTGACCATGTTCTCCAGCCTAATGGAGCTGGTGGAGGCTCCATTCATCCGATATTGTCTTCTCTTTGCATCTCTCCATCAAGTGGGGATAGAAGAGGAGCAGAGGGGGCAGAATCGCTCTGGGAAGCTCATACACATGCTATAACACGTAGGGTGGTCGCTACCGGACTCTGCACCCGCTCAGCTGCCATGAAAGTTGAGCTGGGTTTGCTCACGCTGACCAGCCTCCGGAGCTGTTCAGCATCTTTCCCCATTGAACCCTTAAAAAGAGGGGCATGCAATAACAACATCCTAACTTGTTTGTGCCATGAAAGGAGCTGGAAAGAATGCATTGAACCACATGACAAGCGAGGACATCAGGCTGCACAGAGAATAGAAAGACCTCATTTTTAATTACTTCTGAACAAAGTTGGCTCAGTAAAGTATTTCCCATTGTACTGCTGAACTTTTCTTCTCATCACACAGCAGTGAAACACAGGCTCTTCTGCTGCTGCAAGTGAACTAAAATCAAGTCTGTGTTAGGGATCACTTCAGTTCCTATTAAATGCAGACTGCACATCTATCACAGGCATTTTAGACTTTTTTTTTCTTCAGCACCCAAGCAATTCTTTCTCATTGTAAATGTTTTTATCGTGAGAGTTGTAAAAAGCAAGGATATCCCACCATTCATACAGAAGGAGACTGGGGGTTAAACGCTTACAAGTACATTCTCTCCATTGTTCTGAGCATGAGCGGTCACCAAAAGGCAATTACAGAGAACAGGGTTGAAGCACTGAGGCTTCTGCAGTCCTAGACTAGTGCTTCAGTCACAGCAATAAAGAGAGACCATAGGGGCCAATATCCACCTGAGATTAGGCACAAACCCCATCCATGTATATGTAGCCAAGTTCATCCTAGGTGCTAGCAGCAAGGCCACAGATATAACCAGCAGAAAATGAAGAGTTATTACTTTAGTGAAGGTTCTCATCTTTAAAGCTTGTTAATTCAGACAGTAAATTCTTCAGGGCACGGACTTTGTGGTTAGATTGTTGCTAAAATATCTTGCGTAGTTCTGATCTGGGCCAAAATGAAATATAAGCAGGCTTCAGTTCCTCGAGTTTCATTATGAGATCAGTCTAAGGATTCACTAAAAAGCATTACATTTCAGTTTTGTGGATTCAGAGAAAAGTCAGAAGTGACTCATGTATAACTGACGTCTTCCTGAGCGTGCAGAGAGCCTGAAACAATAGATCTAACAGATGCAAACTGCCCCATTCACTTTTTCTTCAAAATCTGCTGTCTCCCCAAGTAGAATTTTGGTCAGCCTGCAAGAAAAAATCCACATCATACAGCTAGAGATGCCAGAAAGCCATGTAGGCGTGTGCCTTGGACAGTCTTGCATTACTTAATTAAACAGCAATTTAGCATCTTGCATTGAAATGTCTCTTAGCTAAAGATGAGCAACTTCCCAAGTGGCAGTAAGGGTACCATCCTTGTCACTGCTTCTCTTGCTGGCCAAGACAGAAATCACATTGACTTCAGCAGTGCAAGGTCAAACTCCTACTGAATGCGGTAATATACGACGCGTTTCAGACAGTATGAGCTATGGTGGTGTACCTCACAGGTTAGCTTGCAGAACAGCTTTGCTGCAAGTCATGCTACTATTTTTTCTTCTCAAAATATAAGTACTTAAGTTCCTACAACATCACTTCTGGTTTTCACTGTGGGAATCCCGTATCAATCCATAGATGCACTAGGACTCATTAAGATTTTTCATTTCTAAAAGGGAGAGTTTATATTCTTGAGTCATATTTGCCAAGAGAAAACCCTGGTGAAAGTAAAGCACCCACCCTAAGCCTGCAGGACTTCAGGGAAGCCACACTTGATTTCTGATGACTACTGCTTTGCCTTCATATAACCTCCTACTACTAAACCCTGCACAGAGGCTCTGAACCCTGGTGAGCCTTCCGTAGCTTCAGGTTCTATTTTCAGCAGCTGCCTGTACTAATTTGTTCCTGCATGATGTTGTTGTTGATGCAGAGATGACAAATGAACTTGTACCCACACTAGTTACTACTGATTTGCTGAAGCTGCTGATACAGATGGGTTTGCAGCGGGCTGCCAAACTCTGACCTGGAGCAGCTGCTATCTTGAATGAAAAACAAGCTTTAATGACTTTACAATGCCAAGGCCCAGAGGACCTTGTCGTTTATTAACAACCTGGATCAAAAATGACTACTTAAATAGGATATTATCACAGCATCAACATTATTACGGTTCATTCGAAATGCTAATGAATGGTTCATTGTTTTAAGCATATAGTAATTATTTTTCTTCTTGGAGCCTAACTGCAGTTACGTATCTCTGTCAGGTTAATATCTTCCCAGTACTGTGGTTTGGACTGTTAATTGCCTTTTGGGAAAGTAACAAGTTGTTATGTATTGCTGTGAAATGTGGCCTCACAAGTAACAAGTCTGAAAAAAGTGACAGGCTGGAAGATAACTACAGAGATTGGCTACGTGGATATAGACCTAGCACAGCTCACGCTATGGAACCTCAAAGTTAACTCCTCTGGCATAATGTAAGACTTTACTAGGAGAAGACAGAGAAAACGGTATGAATGCCTCTTTTTCATTACCTTTGGAGGTCAGCTGACCTGGAACTATATGTTGTGGTTTCTGGCAATTAAAAAACAGAGATGACCAAGGTTAACGTAAAAAAGAATATCTTAAGAATACCTTTAAGTATGTATTTACACATGAATACAAATCATTTATCACTTATAAATTTCTTTTGACTCATTCTGCCTCAGTGAAAAGCAAAACCCATTATTTTTCTCGCAAAAAAAAAAACCCTAAGTGGTCAACAGTGGTTATTCTTATCTGCACTGAAACTTCAGAGATTTTTTAAAAAAAACAAAATACCAGAAATAAGGCAGAGGATGAAATTCCCACAAACCAGAAAGGCAGGTTCAATCTGTAATATAACAGGGGAAGTCAGAGACGACTGAAGTTTTCACTGGCAGAATAATACTTTTTAACTGCTGAGGTCACTTGGGCATCATCACCAACGCAAGCAGTATTGCGAGAGTCAAAAAGAACATCACACGATCACATTGCTAAATTCACCATCATTTGGAAGGGGAAGGCAGTGATGTGTAATTATTTTTTTGTTTTTCTTTCCCCTGCTTTCTAAGCCAATGATGTAATGAGTATGTTTTAGTAGTAGCATAACCCCTGACTCCTATCCTTGAAGCACGCAACTACTGAAACAAGATGCAGAGGCCCCTGAAGTGCTCATGTCTGAATTCATACTAAGTGACACTGAAAATAATTTTGAGCTGGAGGAAAAGAGAGCATTTAAGAGCACAGCACTACTTTTTCAGAAACCTCTCCTTTGCTGACCTTACAGGAAGTTGAAGCAATGCTTTCCTTGAGTCCCTCCTGTGCAGAGCACATGATAACAGATTTTTTTTTTATATAATACTGTATGAAATGTCTGACCCTTGAGGCACAATAATGTACTTAAAATATACTTAACAGTACCCTCTGGCTAAAAAAAGTTTCCAACTTATATGTGGAAAAAAAATAAAATCCATTTGGATGCTTACTTTGACTATGTGCCCAGCATCAATGGCAAAAGTGCTTCTGTTTAGGAAGGATGGTTCAGCCAAAATTCAGCTTGTTTTTCAGGAATGAAGAACTGAGGAAAAAATATAATAAAAGCCATACCACATAAATCATCATTCTCCTCTACACTGTAAGTGTTCGTGTGTGTAAAAACTTACTTCAAGCTAGTAGTTGATAGCACTTCTGCAAATAAAATTTGTCAGTGCTGCTCCCTAATGCTCATCACTGTCTGCTGCTGTGGGTACAGGAAGACCACACTGGTGGTGACAAAGACGCAGTAAGAAACAGGCTTTGCTGCTATCTCCAGAAACTTTTCAAAGAACTAGACTCGTCATCAACAAGTTTTGACTGTGGTTTGTCTGCTCTTCATTTCCACTACAATGATTATCTATTAATGTAATTTCACAGAGGCAATGGAATCACACCACATTATAAGAGACAAGACAATCAGGAAAAGAATCTGTTTTATAATTATCTACATCCATTGAAAAGGCACCTGAAGTGTTTTGGGGAGAAGTAGGGGAGACAAAGTTTTCTCTCCCAGACTGAAATAAAACATACAGGGTTTACAGAGGGCTGAATTAACAAAACAAACCTGAGAAGGGGGTTACCTTCTCCTCCCCCTGATGTTAATAGTTATTACTAGAACTTGGGGGCTGACCAGTGTTTTTACAGCAGTTCTTCAAGAACACAAACAGGCCAAGGTCCCTTCCCCCATTTTTACGAAAAATATGCTGAAAACTTGCATCAGGCAAACACCATTTCTTAGTAAACATAGCTGTAACCTTTAAGACAGATTTTCTGCAGCTGGCTTTAAAGCTCACAAGCACAAATCTGCAGGTACAATCTGTAGATGACAGAACATAACCACCTCGCTCCATGTGGCTGCGTGCAGCTACCAAAGGGCAGGTTTTTGATCCAAGCCTAACAGATGTACGCTCTGAACAGCAAGTTGAACCAGGGCCAATGAAAAACAAATACACAGAACGCGGGCAACTTGTGGACAACCATTTAGAGAAAAGGCTCCTCTGTCATCCATCTTGACAAATGCACTTTGCATGTACAACTGCAGGAATGGGGCAGACAAGTCAGCTATGAGATGTATGTCTCATTTGTTTGAAAAGCTGGCTTTGCCTTTGTTGTTTAGCCTGCAGAGATCAACGCATATACTAATAACCTTGAAAACTTAGGTCAGCTTCTTGCAAAACAATAAAAACACGCCTTTTTTTTTTCCTCTATTCAAATTAATTTCTGACTATTGATTTCTACTTGCCCTTTGTTTCTCTGATTCTTGGCCAGCTCAACTCGCAAAGTACTACCCCCGAGGCTCAAGCCTTTCAAAGAGGATACAGCACTCTCTGCAGCTGCTTTATCCTTGTAATCGAGAAAAGCCCTGTGCTGCGCTCCCTGCCAATTCACTTTTAAAGGAGTTGCATGGAATTCCCTTAAAGCATATTTCAGCTCGCTCACTCTTACGTTGGGAGGTATGTTCCCCACATACACAGTAGTAATCGTGCCAGATCCCTCTAATCTGGGACTTAAAGAATCACTTTCAACATACTGTTGTCCCATTTGAGCCGAGCCCACTGCAGCCTGCGGTCTTGTATTTCCAGGCATTGCCTTCTCATTTAACGCTGCTGACTTGTTGGCGTTTGCCAAGTCTGGATGTTCGTCTTGGAGGGTAACATCCTTGCCTGTCTGTTTCTCTTTGTATCGAAGACTCTTTAGGATGGGGATTTTCGCCAGCATCTCATAGCTGACCTAAAAAAGGAGGAAGACAGATACAATTATGAGATTTTTCTTCCAGAAAAAGATGACCATCAGGATCCATTTGTACCATAAAAAGAGCGGAACTTTATTATATTGCTGCCATTCGAAGTGCCAGAGCATTCAAAACGTTACTAATTGTTGGCTGGATTCTGAAGATGCTCCCTAAATACACACTGCAGGACAAAAATAAACATTAGTTACTCTTTAAGCAAGCAGTACAATGTGGATCCAGCAGGAAAATCAAAACCAAACTCAGAGCTATGTGATTTTGACATTTATTTATCAGGGCGTTTTCAGATTTGCATTCTCATTGTTATCCCTTAATATTTGCTTTGACCGAGGGCCTGTGCTCCTGCTCTGGCAGAATCTTACATGCCTACAATTCATCAGACCATCAGGCACTTTCATTCTGCAGACCTCCTTGCTTTCTTTTCCCCCCAGAACAGGATATCCCGTAGGCTGGGTCATACAATGGGGAGGGACCATGGTGTTAGCTTGCAGCTGGGGAGCGTGCCTTGTAGCGGGGCTCCTACGAGTGTGGGCCCAGCTGGAGGCACGTTCTCTGGTTGTGGCACATCACCACAGCCCCTCTCTTGCCATTTGACCTCACGCACCACCCGCAGCTACTCATCAGATCCCACACCACTCTGCTGGGTTGGATCACAGAACGGAAGAGTGTCCAAACACTTACTTCAAAACTGTGAACTCTCTGTCCCTCCATCCAGCCCCAGTTCATAAGCAGTTTTTCTGGAAGGGCTCTTCCTCTCAACAGCTGAACCCTATCCATCTCAGGCATGAGATGCCCCAGGC
Source organism: Heteronetta atricapilla (assembly GCA_011075105.1). NCBI lineage: Eukaryota > Metazoa > Chordata > Aves > Anseriformes > Anatidae > Heteronetta > Heteronetta atricapilla. The sequence goes on from JAACYQ010025429.1 coordinate 34,564, forward strand.
TGCACTCAGTGACTGGCAGGAAACGCAGTGGTTCCCTAGCTAATGTGGTCTAGCTCTTGGCTTGCAGACTGCAGTTGGAAGCGGCAGTAATTCGTACTTGGCTGCTGGACAAGCAGAACATCCATCAACACAAGATCCAATTCTTAAAATTAGGGAGCAAAACAGAGCCTGGGGTAGTGATGCCTGAGCTAGCAGAATCCCAAGCTAGTAGCCCACACAGTGCGAGCAAGCCACTCTCGCAGGGTGTTGTGCCCAAGAGTATGAGCCACGACCTCAGCAGGCTGTCCTGGACCAGCACCAGTGTACCCTGGCCAGAATACACCCACAGGGCTCAGCTCAGAGCCCCCGAACTCCTGGTTCTACAGTTCTGTCAGGGGGAGTTTTGAGCTGATTGCACCACAAAACATCGAAAATTCACAGTTCTCTAGGGAAAGGAACCCAACTCTGACGTGCCTGGAGTAAAATTGAAGACAGGGTGGGGGCAATGTTAGGCTTAGGTAACAGGAAAGGCAGTCAGCAGGAGTTCCTTAAATGTTTCCAGGCAGGACTCCTCTTCTGAGGAGCAAACAAGTAAGCTTTACTTCAGGCTGAAATTAAATACATACATTTCCATACAGCCCAGCTCCGCCTTGTTAATATAATATCAAACAGCAGAACAGAGCTAACCATCATGGGCAGAGGCAACCTCCATTCTGCCACACTGCAGACCCAGAGTCAAGGTGTTTGGGATCAGGCCCTTTAAACAAGCAAACTTTATGGCTGAGAATAATTTCTGTACAAATCTGGCCTGATCTGGCAGCCAGTACAGAGAGGCAAGGACTTCCTCTGGGGCTCTGGGAGCCTCAGCACTCTGAAAGGTACATGCCATTTTCAGATTTTGAAGACTTATTGCTCTGTGGATTCCTGGACTAATTTGTTTTTCTCAGCCAGGAATTCAGACTGCCGGGTCTGAAGGCAAACTCCCCTTCCCTGGGCAATACAACATCAAACCAATGGCTGAAGCCATCTTACTTTGTTTTTACTGGCCAACAATTAGGAACATTTGTTGTCCTCTGTCAAACTTCTATGTGAAACGTAAGCTCTATGCTAATTAAACCAAACAGGAAAAACATTTTTCTATTCTCATGCAACTAATCACTCCTGGACAAAAAGAACAACCTTAACCTATTACCAAGTGTGCGCACAGTTCCTTTCACCCTGAAATTACACTCAGCTGCTAAGGCACAGACGGGGGTTTAGCTAGAAAGAGCAACGCTACCAAGAGCGAGCCCTCACCCACTTTGCAGATTAAGGGAATCGATGAGCAGGGCCACTCAGAGGACGGATCTGGAACTCCCAGTCTCTCAAGGACAAACTGAAGGGAAGATTTAGATAATCCAGGGGTCAGCATACTTTCTAAAAGAGAGTTCAACAGGCCAGGCTGCAGCACAGTCTCTCTTCTCACAGGAGTGACCAGCAGTTTTTGGTTTCTGCCTGGAGCTCCTGTTTCAGGGTCCCTGCAGCCTCAGGCAGAAGCACTTGCAATAGCACGTATGTCTTCAGAAGGACTATGAACTAATTTTCTATACGAGCTGAAGTTCTAATAATCAAAAACCACCATGAAGCGAGCCTATCATTACCTGAAATTCAGCCCTGGGAAGGCATACCAGTGAGAAACCTCTAAGCAACAAAGGCAGTTGATTTGGCACTTAAGTTTTTTTTTGGGTTAAAAAAGAATATCTGGAAAAAAAATACATTAAACTAGTTCTGATACTGTCAGCTGCCATCCTTTTGCCACAAAGAGTGACAGAGATTTATCTTTAAGATTATTTTCCCCAGGGTCTAGGAGAATCTTTCATCTGGGCCAAAGCTTTCAAATCCTTCCCTATTTTTCACTCCTTTTATGTCAAAGAACAGTAGAAAAGCTCAGTTTGGGAATTCAGAATATCATTTCACCACCTTTTTTGGGGTGCAGGGGGTGAGAGACAAAAGGGCAAAAGGGGCAGTGGGTGGCACAGGAGGGGAAAAAACTTGCTCTGCTCTGTTGCAAAATACCAAACAAAAGAACTCCTTTGTGGTAGTACAATGTGTTGCTAATTACGATCACGAAAAAAAAGTTCCTTTTGTCTTGTGAGCTGGGGAGGATTGCAATGATTTATTTCCATGTGGAGAGAGTCCAAAGATATTCCTCCTCTTTTTCAAACAAGCTGCACGTTTCTTGGTCCTGTGCCGGCTGGTCACTCCTCCCTAGCCTTGCTTAGCACTTAGAGCTAAGCCAGGACGCAAGGGACTTGGGCTCTGCCCCGTGTCTTGTTGATCCCGTTATTTGGACCTGGGCAGCCCCAGTGGCAGAAGCTCCTTCCCTTGCTCCCCCTTTCCCTGTAAAGTCAGAGCCAAGCCATTTATTGATGTTTGTAAACTTTGTATTGAGTGTTGGGATTTAGATGATTGGCTTTGGCAGCAAAGCCAGCTGAAGAAGTTTCCTATTATTCCTTGACCACCAATTCCCAGGCCGCTTCCACACTTCAGCCTTCTGGGGTCAGACAACAGAAGTGTTTCTGGGGCTGTGCTATGAACTCACTAAACTGAAGTGATTCAGGTTAAAAATAACTCCACCAAATGCAATTAATCATTTGACAATCCTGCCTACTCCCTGCCATGGCTGGGAGAGCCTTGGGGAAAGAGGACAGCAGGGTAGATGAATTCCTCTGGCACACAATTACCAGGCTATGGGAAAGGAGCTGAGTAGGGAAATGTGGCCCCTCTCTGATAGAAACCTGAAGAAAACAGACTCTGGGATGCTGCCTGCCAATAAAAATCTCCCAGTACTTAACCCTGAGCATCCACTCTTATGACACCTGGTTTGGTCCCAAAACAGCGTAGTGGCAGATGGACTTCTGCAAAGCCTCTGCTGGAATGTCGGGGCTCTCCTCAGCCACTGTTATTCCAGAAGAACGAACGTAGCCACTTTCAATATTTTGCTGGAGAAAATGAAAGATGTGTTTGTCCTCTGACAGAATGAGTAATGCTGACCCCTGATACAGTGCAGGCCAAGCCAAACACCACTTTGATTTCCCTGGCAGCAAAGGCAGTGCAATTCTGATGTAGGGCCCGTAAGGGAAGGACAGTTATAGATTGGAGAGGATGCTAACTCTGTTATTTAATTCTACTTCTCATAGCTACCCATTTGGGCACGCCAAATGATACAGGAACACATGGCTCATGATGGATACAGGTATTGCTGTCCTGCCCTGGAAGGCTGAGGGCAAGACCAAATAATCTATAGTAGAGCAGATCTACCAGCCCTTCCAAGTACCGAGGCTGGAAGAGCAAAGAGTTTTCAAGATTCATTTCTGCCCACCCTGGGGGATGCCTGACCTTAGACTCCTCATAAAGGCCTCTGGAACAGAGCCCACTTCTCACGTTGTCTCCTTAATCAGTTGCTTGTTTCAAGGAGCGCTCTGCTCCCAGGGGTTTAAAGCACAACGCCAAGATAGCTAGGACGGGCCAGCACAGTCAAACATTTTGTGCAAATGAATGATAAAATGTCCAAATATGTGCACGCAATCCGAGGGCATATTTCTGGGAGCTGGCAGCCCATGAAGTCTGCGAGCGTCCCTCAGGAGAAACTTATGCAACCCACATTTGGAATCCATCAGCAAAAAAACGAGTCCATGGACTCTGCAGCAAGGGTCAGATTTGCAAAGGTGTCGAGATGTTTAACCACACGTGGAAGCCTGCCCTGCTCACGCTATCCCTCAGAACAAACCCATCCCCAAAAAAACAAAACAAAAAGCCTGAGCTAAACCGACATTTTTTTTTCCTGATGGCAACAGCATGTCCCTGCTAAAGGTTTTGCCAGCTTGAGTGTGTGATTTTTTTGAGCTCTGAAACAGCATTATTTTACTTTCCAAACATTCTATCACAGATGCAAATCAAAAGCTGTTTGTTTTCAGTCTCTCTCTGCCACTGGTTATTAAACTCTTTCAGAATCAGACCCAAATTCTCCTAGCTCATTTCATTTTGGGAACAAAACAATTTTCTACTTCTATAAAATTCCCATCAAAAAAGTGATTTAAAAAAAAAAAAGAAGGAAATGCTTGCTAGAATTTAGTGATTTTTCTACCAACTAACCTCAATTCCCTCTTCATGCCCCCAAGTATTTTAATTGGTCTGTACAGTTTCAATTTAAAATAAGCACAGCACAAATAACTTCACAATTGTGACACACATAATTGACAGCGTTGCAGATAAAGATCACGGCTACCCATAGAAAATACTAAATGAGAAAGTAAGTTGGTTCATGAATTTAGAGTTCCCAGAAACAATGGGTCGGATTTTCAAGGCAGATGAAGCCAAATAACTCTCCACTGGTATCCAAATAAAGTTTTCCAGAGTGCTCAACTCTTAGCAGCTCTTCAAGAGCACTTACATGTTTTTCAAACCCCTCAACTCCAGTGCAAAAAGCTTACCTGTATACATGTCCCAGTGTTGCCTTTGTAATTTTAGATGTGTTTCTAGAGTGCCTAGCACTTGTTTTGATAATTCTTCCCTGTTACTAACACTGTAGCTCTTATACGTCCTTTGAAATCTTTAAAAATCAGCATTTCTATGACAAAAAACACAGTATGTAATTATTTGCACCTGTTCCCTTACTTGACTCACTACTTCCTTCCTACACAGCATGTAAGGACCACAAACACTCCAAGAAAACACAGTGCCTCTTTGAGCACAGAAACCTAGCCTGGAGATACACATTTTGTTTACTCTGCAGGTACCCTTTTACCTCATTATGAGCTGAAAGCAGAGGGTACCTATTAATGGCTATTTATCCTAACAGCTTTAGGAGAGCACATCCTTTACAACAATTCTTAGCAGTAATCCCATGTTTGCAAACACCTTTAATTCATTTTGTAAGTCATTGTCTTGGCTTGATCCAGTGAAGGATGAATTTTTTTTTTGCAATGTATTTTACACATTGCCCACCTTAAAGCAGTTAAGCTACTTTCTGTTGACAAAACACCTTACTCAGAAGTGGGGTATTTATTTACTGACAACCTCTTGATTCGTTTGGTTTTGCAGAGAGGAACAGGAATGCAACAGCAAAACCAGGATTTGAAGGAGAAAAGGATGAGAAAATAATGCAGAAGCATCCAGATAAAGCTGATGGACAAACACTTAAATAGCCCTAACCAAATCCTACCTTTTTAACAACCTGACAATTAACTAGACCTCCCACCTCCAAGACCTGCACCCTCTGTGCAGGAGTCGATCACAGTTACCTCCACAGCCACAAACAACATATATACAAGTCGCTCAGTTAACTGGGAAAAAATAATGTTAAATTCTTTCTTCATACAGACAACACTTTGTTGTTGTCCCAAAATAACAGAAACATAATTATCCCCACTGACCAGTGTTCTCCAATATTATCTAGTCAACACAAGCTCTGAAGCTGTTTTATATCTTAAAATAACTTAAAGCTCAGTTGTGTAAAGAGCTCTGTTCTCAGAGAAAGCTGTAAAAAAATCAGTGAGAGCTCTATTTTTCAGACACCACTAACACAGAGATTACTATAGAAAAGAGTTTCACTATGACACACAAACTGGCTGAAGTCAATGTGGTGCAGCCTTTAGATAAAACTCTACTAAGCATCTCCTCAACCTTTAGATACAAGAGGTTGTGACGAATACTTTGTAAGCTTCTGAGCAACATTCTGTACCACCAATCCTGACTTATTATTTGCAAAGCAAAGAAATGCAAAGGAAACATCGAATTTGCTAAATTGCTTGGGGACTGACTTGACTTTCTATCAGTGGCAAAAGCCACACGAAAGATTGAAGGGCCCCTGCAAGAGACTGTGCCCCAGACCCTTAAAAAACATTGCTAGCAAAAGGCAGGAGACGGGAGGTGGGGGGAAGCATTAGCAAGGCCGCTTACTGAGACTGGTCTGACACTACGAGAGACAGACTATAATCAAAAATATGTTGGCAAGATGGATGGAGCACAAACAGTAGGCCTTCAAAACAATTACATTCAATAATACCCCAAAAATTATAATTCAAAAATAATTCAATGGAAAAAATGCACTAGAACAGAGAAAGCTTTTATTTATTTAATTTTAACCTCAAATCCTCAACCACAGTCAGGGTAAACCACTCTCTCACCATAGGAATAAAAATAGTACTGGCTAGAGTTGTTTGTTGTAGATACATTACCTTAACAAATGCAACTTTTTACTTTAACCACTTGCCAAACAACTGATTTCCCTAAAAGTATTCACCAGTATTTCTCCAGAGCTTTCTGCAGAAAAAGGGTACGCTATGCCTCATTTTAGCATTTATACTGCTACCCAGTCATGTGGGATTAGTTCTTCTCCCTAACCGGATGGCTTTTGGAATGAAAATCTGATAACAAAGAAAACGTTTTCCCAGAATGCATTTCTAGTAGAAAATTTCCTAAATGCTTTTCCAAAACCATTTTTGAAGCCACTGAAGTTTCTGACAATCTCCAGAAAAATCAAAAACAACAACAACAAAAAAACCCTCCAAACCCACAATACAATGATTGTCAATAATGATACACAACTTAAAGCAGTATTAATTCACTGTTCCTCCACCTGAAAATGAGCTCCGGTTACAGATTCATCTGTCCTCTGGAAGCCAACCCCATACATTTGCTATGTAAACAGCAATGTACCAGCCATGAAGTCACGCTTTTCTTTTAGAACTGGTGCAGCATGTATTCCACCCATTCCACACAGTCTAATGCCATAAAGTTGTCTCCATAGTACTGCCTTCATAAATTGAACACAGGCAGTTTTATTAAGAACTCAAGAAATAGCTATAAAACAAGATGGAAAAGTCCCTCATCTTACATAAGCTGTTATGCTGCAAACAACTACAAGAAATGATGTCTTTCTTAAAACTCCATGAGCAATGTTTTTGGCAACTCTCACCCTATAATTCATTTGATACCGTAACTTCAGCTTCAGTAATATACTTTATCACTATCACCATCTACAAACCACTGAACATTTACGCTGTATTTTTTGTTTCATCTAACAACAACATTTGTTCCTTTTCCAAGTATTTTCAAAGTAACAAATGTGTTTATATGTAATTTTCCCTACAGGAGTAAAAATGGGGAACTTATCAATAGAATGTTGGTACCAGAAAGCCATTGTTAGCAGAGGTAACTTGCCTTATGCCATATTATTCCCTGTGGTTTTGGTCGTTTGCAGTTAGTCTTGATAGTTCTTGTCGGTGTGAGGATATAATCAACAGTTAAATCATGATCATCAAGAAGCTCTTCTGCTATGTCAAGCACCTACAAGAAGCAAGAGATTTATTAAAAACGAATTCATTAAAATTGTGCATAATTCCTGATGTGTTGTAACATATGCAAATGCAGGGTCATCTATTAGCGACCCTGGAAACAAAGTAAAGGTGCTACCCCCAAATCATTCCAAGTCTCTCCTTCAGGTGCAACATTCAGCAGCACAAAGTTCCAAGTTGTCACTTCAGAGCAGATATTTTATCTTACCTGGCAGTCATGCACAATAGTAACTACAGGTGTCTCCTCCTTCACTGCTCCCATTGACACCATCATTGCGTATTCCATGTCTGCATAACCTTCACCTTTTCCAATTCTCCAGCCTGAAACACACAAAAGCAAAAGGTGATCGTAGACACAAAGAGCACAGTGGAAAGAATGGTAACTGTCAAAAGCATGTCATTAAACTAAGCACTCTGCAACAGATAAACCAAGCACAGAGTTATAACCTGGCAAGAATTCAGATCAACATCTTTCATAGAATGCAACTTTACTTGGAAGTAAAACTGAAATTAAAATTAAACATTAGTTTCAACAAACACTTGGAAGATGCAAGGATCTTCCCACTGAGAATAAACCAAATCAAATCCAATTTGGTTAAACACAGCAACCTACTTACCCACTGTAATTAGAACCACCTACTCACATCAAGCACAGTTTAACTTCATGTAAGTAAAGAGGAATCTGGGTCACATACAAAGTGCATTTTATTTTTAAGCAATGGGTGAAGTCAACAGATACTTTTTCACCACCAGTGGTTCTTCAAAAGACTAGAAAATGCAAAATCTGATCCCAAGATAGATACTGAATCAGCAGCTGCAACACCCATCCTTTTATACACCCTATTAGAGCAGTGCAGGTCTCTGAATACATTGGTCTCCCTGCTTCCTTTAAAAGAAAAAAGGAAAAGCTTCCCTAACTAGTTCTACTGAAGGCCAAAACAGTGGCCTGCATGCTCTAAACCACGCTGCTGCCTGCCCATCAAGTCCTGGTGGCATTGTTGTAAACCAGGCATTGAATCTTCCTGCTTGGACTCGGATCAGTGATTTGACACACAGAAAAGACAAAACTTAAGGCCACAATTAAGCTCCAAGGAGATTTTCAGGTCTGTCAAAATGAAGACGTAACACTGCAAATCACAACCTTAACACCCTCCTCCTAGAAAGCTTACAGGGCTTTATCTTACCTTTTTCAGAGACAGCCACTGATCCTACAACAACCAAGTCCACTCGTACTTTCCCATCAAGACCTACAGGCACACTGTATTCTTTTATACCCTGCAAGAAAAACATAGCTTTAGGTTCACACAGTGCAGAGTCTTCCAACTAGTGAGGCTGAAATCCAGAGTATTTTGATAAATCCAAGTGACTTCCCATGTTTCTAAGCGTTTCTTCCATGTATAGCCAAGTTGTAAATGTCTGGAAAGGGATTCCCTCTAGGGAATCCTAGAATACATTTTCTACTACGGTGACAAGGATTCTGGCACAGTTCAGGGAGCGCTAAGGGAGGTGGGCCGTTTTCTAAACAAGGTTGCTTATTTAGGATCAAAACCTCGTATTTGAAACCCTTGATTCAGCATCTATTTCTGAAAATGAGGGCAAATGAAACTTACCCTACTACTCCTAAGTGAAAGCCATAAGATATAGATTCATGTTCATGAGCAACGCCAGAGCACTACAGATTCTTAAATTAACTCTCACATACAAATCACAAGGTTAATTTAGACAGACAGCTACAGCCTGAAGATGTTAAACTGTACCCAAAATGCACAAGGTACAGATGCTGGATTACTCTCCTTTTCACACTGTATACATGGCACTGTCAGCATCTCCAGACCCAAATCTTTAAAAGCACATTCCCAAGCTGCCTACGTGTTCCCTGAGACCGCATTCCTCAGCACTTTGCTGTGTGATCATTATTCAGGATGTGCCCCTGCCAAGCTAAGCTATCTTTACCCAAACTTTCTAACTACAACACTGATGAACAGAAAAACACATTAATCCTGACAAGTGAGAAGAAAAACCTTACATAGCGCTGTCAACCTTTCTTAATTCCTCTTGCCCCCTCGCCACCTTCAGGCTCCTCTCTAAAGGACACATCCTAATAAAATTCTGTCCAGAGCTGCAGATATTAAAAACAAAGCTTTATTTTAGCTCTCAAACATCAGATGTTTAGATCTTAAAGATATCTTGGTATTCACTAACTCTTAAGACATGTGTACAGCATAGCAAATCCTCTTCGTACCAATTCAACCTTGTGCTAAGTTAATCCTCACAATAAAAAAAACAAACATTATCAGGGTGAAGCACAGAACCTAAAAGATTGGTAATTTTTGTACTACTCTAATTAATAAGGCTCACTATCCACATCACAGCAGCGTGCCAAGATCAGTTTGCACAGTGCTTTGTCAATATAAACTGCTAATAGCATTTATTCATTAGTAAACCTATCTGGGGAAGGAACAGACGTGGTAGTAAGATCCTAGATCAGACACGAGGCCTGAAGCAGGTCAAAAGAAAGGTCCCTTTCAAAAAATTGCTCTTCAACCCTGAAAAGCTTAATTAATGACCTTAACAGAGCTTCCAACAAAGAAAGTTGCTACTAATTACCATCCACTTACAATCCTCAGTTGTATACCATGTTACTCTAGAACTTTATTGCCTTTAGCATGAGATAAAGAAGGGAATAAAACTGCATAGCAGAACTATTCATTTTGTAAAAGTTAATTTATCACATCAAACGATGCACGTAAACCAACATAGGTTTCTCTGCCAAGTGACTTTACCAAACAGTCTGACATTTCAACACCAGAGGGCAGCAACGCACCACGATCCAGAGAAAACCGCTACATACACGTTGTTTTATACCATCGAGGCAAAACACAGAATTAATATTTCTTTACACTTAAGACTATAGAAGAACCAATCTTTCCTACTGAGTAACTCCTAATATTTTATTGACCAGATCAGGCAAAAACCGTAAAACACTAAAATACTCCTTATAGGGTTTACTAGCTTAAAACTGCAAAAATAAAGGAATAGTATTTATTAGAAGCTTCAAGATGCAAACCACCTACAAAAGTTGTTCATAATGTTCCAAAAAGCATTCACAAAACATACTGTTCTATTAATAAATTAAATAGATATGAAAAAAATAAATTGCATCACGACTTAAGCGCTGCCAAAAGAATATTCCTGGTGGATGTGTACACAAAACCAGGAGCAACATACCAACAGAACAAGCTGTCGGGTAGCATCTGGTATCCCAACTTTAAGTTAGTCTGTCATAACACAACACTCCTCCACACATGTTAATTCAGGCTTTGCCCATTTTGTGTTCTTACTTGAGACGTGGCACATATCCGCAGGATCTCCTTGGTGGCACCCGAGGGTGGAACGATCTTATTGAACAGGCCACTTCTCAGCCGCGGGGTGGGAACCAACAAAGTCTTCCTTGCCTGTGAAACAAAAGGGGTTACCACGTTAAAATGAGGCGGGCTCCTTTTACGCCAAAGAAACATTTTTACTGCCCCATAGATCTCCATGCGGCCAGTCATTTTCTTTGCTATGAGTTGTTAGCATCAGTGACCGTGTAGTGGTTGCAGAGGAATCCCCTCCTCTACAGCACAGCTTCAGACAAGGAACTATTTAAAAGACAGAGGGCAAGAGATGCCTGTTGGTCTAAAGTATGCATGCACAAATCAGCTACTCATGATAATAAGCTAGCAAACAGTCATAGGTCTGACGTATTTCTGTCACACATGCATTCTGTGATAAATGTACAGCAATTTGAGGCAAGGCCACCTTACATGTTTCTGGGGATTACACCACAAAACCATGGAAACAGCTGCTGGTCCACAGAATGGTACTACTTCACCAAAACTCTATGTGCACCTTGGTGGTTTGCCCAAAAGGCAAGGAAACGCTGTCATGAGCAGCCCTGTGGAGTTCAGGACTGGTAAAAATGCAGGAAAAATGGCAGGAGCTGGCCACGAGGTGCTGCCAAGCACCGCACCGTCCTCCCACTCTCCTCTTCCTCCTCCTCAGGGGTGCAAAGGCGCTCAGTTACCTGCAGTGCGGCCAGCCGAACACCTTCCAGAGGCTTATCAGGATCCACTTTGATCACACTTGCTCTGCTGAACGCATCGAGCTCTTTAATAGAGCAGCAAGCCTGGTGGGACCCCTGTGTGAAGAAAGGGATCGGGAGAGAAGGGAATGCATTCACTTACTTCTAGTGTTAGAAAGCGAGCATTCTTCTGGGGAGCATCGGGATTTATTTTTACAGTACTGGCGGCTTTGAACTCCTGTAAAGCCAGAAGCCTTGTCGCAGCGTGAGAGGCACCCTGTTTTCATAAAATAACCGTGCATCACCAAGGAGTTCAAAGCGGAGAGGGGAAATTTTTACTCTTTCATCCTGTAGAGACGCTAACTTCCCCAGATTTTAAACACGAGGGACACGCTGCTAACTTTGTGATCATCTCTACGGGAAGAAAACGAGTACCAACAGTGGCTGAAGGCTCAACTAACATCTTGCAGGCCACAGAAAAAAAAAAAAGGGGATCTGTGTATGCTCACTTTGCCTAAGTTGATCCCATTCACACCTGACTCAAAGTTGGAGGGCAATTTCCCTTTTTAGTCAATGAGCACGAACAGGTTCCTTTAAACACAAGACACAGAGGCTGGTTTTGGATGAGCCACTTTTGGGATGAGTCTCTCTTTGCACAGACTATACTGAGCTCAAGAAATTAAGTTATTAGAGTGAGGTGTGAAAACCTGGTGAAGCACGAACAAAATGCAGTGCACACCTGCCACAGCATATTTGTGGGAGATCATGGAATGCCTCGTGCTGGAAGGGACCTCAAAGATCATCCAGTCCCAACCCCTGCAATGGGCAGGGCCACCACCCACTGGATCAGGCTGGCCAAGGCCCCATTCAGCCTGGCCTTGGACACCTCCAGGGATGGAGCAGCCACATCCTGTTCTAGAGCCTCACCACCCTTACAGGGCAGAATTTCCTCCTAATGGCTAGTTTGAATCTCTTCTCTTTCAGTTTAAGACCATTCCCCCTCGTCCTGTCACTACCTACCCAAGCAGAGCCCCTTCCCATCCTTTTTTTTTTTAGCCCTTTTAGTACTGAAAAGCTGCAGCGGGGTCTCCCTGGATCCTTCCCTTCTGCAGACTGCACACCCCCGGCCTTTCCTCACAGGGGCACACACCGGGCACGGCTGAGCTTTGCATTTGTTGGCCTGCAGCACACCAGCGATGCACACCAGAGATCCCAGCTCTCTGCCACCACCACTACCACTCCCCGCCCCGTACCTTGAAGTTGGGGATGCGGCCGTGCACGGGCCGGGGTCTCTCCGCCAGGCCGCTGCTCTCCAGGTAGCCCCACACCAGCTCCCGGACGCCGCCCTTGGAAGTCCCTGAGGGGACGGGAAGCAGCGCTCAGCCCCCGCCCCCCCCATCCCTTCAGCCCAACGGTGACCCCCCGAACGCTCGCTCTCGCGCCCCCACCGTGACGTGGCACCCCTCGCCGTGACGTCACGCCCTCCCACGCCGTGACGTCACGCCCCCGGCCCCGCCCCGCCGCCGCTCACCCGCGCGCGGCCCCGCGCCCCCCTGCATGGCGGCGAGAGCCGCCCAGAGGCGGGGCTTCCGGGTCCGGCCTGGCTCCGCCCACCGCTGCGGGAGGCTACGGCGGAGCGGAGGGGACAAAAATATGCGAGGGCGAAGGGGAAATGGGGGGGGGAATGGGAATGGGAGTGGGAATGGGAATGGGAATTAACACCCCAAAGAGAAGCCCCTGCTCCCTCCATAGCCCCTTCTGCAGTGCCACACGCTATGAGGAAAACCCCAAGCCTAACCCAGGGGCCTTTCCACAACTCATGCCCCAAAATCCCAGCGATGTTCCCGTGCTTTGCCAACCCCTGAGGGGCTGTGTCTTGACATAAAGTTCAGAGCAGGAATCAGGATGAGCTGCTGTGTGGAAACAGAGCGCGGCACAGCCCCCAAGGATCCCATAGCCTTCCTTTAAGTCACGTGTTATACCTGGAAAAAAGCACGCTTTTCATAAAATAAACTCCCAAATCAATTATTTAATCAATTATTTTTCCATTTAAAGTCATCCAGCCATAAATCCAGCCTTTACATGGGATTCCAGGTCTGCCAGCTCCCACCAAGCACACTTCTCGCCCACATTTAGTGGGATAGCAAACAATGTATTCACCCGATTTATAATTTATGGGACGGATGCATTCCCCAAGCACCCCAAGAAGGGCAGAGCGGGACAGGAGGGCCGTGGGAGCGATGAGCCGTGGCTTTGTCTTAAAGCCTGTCAGGGAAGGGGGGACATGGCTCTGGGTTCTGGTTTCTGCTCTGCTCGGCTCGGGTGCTGCCGATACGCGGCCATGGCCGGAGCTGTTTGTTGCTCTGCCAGCCAAAAAAGCGGAACAAATTAGGATGCTCTTCTCTGAATAGTTGCAGATGTATCGCTGGGCAGATGCAAGCGCATTTTCTTTCTGGGGCTGCTGTCGGTGGCTGAGCTGTTTTTTTCACAGTGCAAAGCAAAGGCCACGGCTCTGCTGGGCCCGGGAGCCTTTCCCCGTCCAACGATGTGTTTTTCAAGCTCCGACCGATACTGTGGACGACGGCTAAATGTTGTGGTGTGCCTTGGGCTTCACCTTCCCACCGAAAGCCCTCGTCAGCATTTGGAGAAAGAACTCGGAGCCCTGGTTCCGCAATGGGGTGCGCTTAGGAAGAGCCTTTTCACTACCTCCGAGTGCTGCTGGAGCCAGTGGGAATCCGTCCAGGCATAATAGACCACCCATGTGGAGCTGGGCCTAAATGTTTGAAGCTCATTCCTCCACTTCCTACTCACGGAAAACTCCCAGCGACTTTGATATCTCAGCGGGGAATTCGGGATTGGGCCTTTGGTGAGCAATTTACGGCCTCTGTAAGTCAGCCTCGCGATTTGTGCTGCCGGCAGAGGAAATGGAAGCGTCGTCCTCCTTCCCGGGAGGGCTCAGGGACCTCACGTGGGCTCACCGTGCTGCGACACCGGGCGGCATTCTGTCCGCTGTCACCCCAAAATCACCTCGCTGCAGCTCCCGGGATGGATGCGGCTCTGCCACACGCTTCCTCCTCTCCTCTGGGGAAGGGGAAGCGAGTGAGAGCAACTGTGCCGTGATAATTAATGCAATAGCAATCACGGGGCTCAGGTCTTTCCTACAGCTCCCTCCAACCTCCCTGCAGGCCACTCGGTGCCACACGTGGATTTGGCTTCCCAAAAAGAAGGGTCCGAGTTGGCTCTGCAGCAATCAGGATACTTTGCCCTAGAAGTCTGCTACTGGGTGACGGTTTTTCAACCGGTTCAATTCTCTGCTTTGATTCACAGCTCTGAAAACCTGTGTGCACCAAATTGCTTTTCCAGGGCATTTTTTTTTTTCATGCAGCCTTTCCCATTAGCTCTCACAGCCTCACATGGCTCGCACCGATGTCACTGGGAAGTCCCTTTGTAGCGAGAAGCATACAGGGCCACCAACACCCCGTGTAAATGGAATTAGTCCGCTTGAGGTGACTGCATCCCTTCTAGATTTCATTTTACAAAACTGAGTAAAAGACGCTGGTCTGTTATTTTTGACCTCTAGAAAGAAGTCAAAAATGGATCCAAGCATTTCATACAGAAGACAAAGCGTAGCTCTTGCTTGCAGCATTCATGGTTTATGAAAAGCCCAGAAAAAGGGAGTGCCTGCCTCACGCAGTTTGGGATTACAAACCCCGGGGTGCACTGCGGACAATGCAGAAAGAAACTGCTTGTGCTGCAGCAGTCCTTGCCCTGGAGTACAAACCAAACGTGTAAGGGCAGCCACAAAAAATGGACAAAATGTACCCAAAGATGGATGCTAATCTATGTATGTTCGTTTTTCAGTATTGAAATTAAAAGTCACCTGCAAGTTTTTAAGTCAAGCTGTTTTAATGATAAATTTATTCTTGCAGTGCACTAACTGGGGTACTGGCAATTTGTATTTCTGACCACGGTGAAATGGATATCCATGTGGGAATAAACAGAGTGTGATCAAATCGTTGTGCTTACTGAATAACCCAACAAAGGAGGAACGTTGGGGCTGGTGTCTTGGCCTGGACCAAGCTGCCTGAGCCCAGGAACCTCACCTGCTGCTGCAAATAGCCATGGGGTTTGTGTCAGTCCCCTGGTGCCCTTCCTGGGGTCAGTCCCCAGTACAGAGGTGACACTGGGGTGTGAGTGTACAGCCAGGAGGATCAGTGAGGCTTTGCCGGGGTGATGCCACTCTTTGCACTGCCAAGGGAAAGCTTGCTTTTTCTTTTTTTTTCTTTTTCTTTTTCTTTTTCTTTTTCTTTTTCTTTTTCTTTTTCTCTTTCTTTTTCTTTTTCTTTTTCTTTTTCTCTTTCTCTTTCTCTTTCTTTCTTTTTCTTTTTCCTTTTTATTTTTATTTTTCTTTCCTTTTGTTTTTCCTTCCCTTTCTTTCTCCTTCCTTCCTTCTTTCCCCCTCTTTCCTTCTCTTTGTCTCCTTGTCTTTCTTTCTTTCTTTCTTTTTCTCTTTTTCTCTATTTCTTTCTCCCCCCCCCTCTTTCTTCCTTTCCTTCTTTCCTTCCTTTTACTCTTTCCTTCTTTTCCCCTTCCTCCCTTTCTCTTCTTTCTCTCTCCCCTCTGCCCTTGTCCCACATCCATCCCTTGTTCCTTCTCCATTCCCTTTCCCTCTCACCCTCCCTTCCTCTCCCCCTCTCCCCCATCTCCCTCACCCCTCTCCCTCTCCTTTCCCCCCAAACCTTTCTTCCCCCTCTCCTTCCTCCCCATCCCTCACCCGCCGGCTCCTCTGGCGGGGCACAGCTCCGGCTCCCACGGGCAGCCGGTGCCGGTGCGGCGCTGGACGGGCGGTGCAGAGCCCCCGGTGCCCCCTGGGGGGCAGCACACGCCGCGCAGTGCTCCCGCCGGGCAGGTGAGCGCCCGCCGGCACCGGGCAGCGCCGAGCACCGGCACCGGGCAGCGCCGGCACCGGGCGGCGGGGCCGGGGGGAACCGGGCTGGGAAAATTCCCCGACGGGCGGCACCGTCGGAGCTGAGGCTCTCGGCTCCGGGACAAAAAGGCAAAGAAAAGAATTGGAAGGCAAAAACGGGGGGAGCTTAACTCGGGCACACGGCCCTTGCCGGAGCCCCGGAGGGGGGAGAGAAGAAAAAAGGGCCATGCCCGGGGGACGAGTGCTTGCCCCTGCCTGGTGCCTGCAAGGATTCCTCTCTTCTCTCCCCGCTTTCGGAAGCATTTTTTCATAACGCTGATTTTTCTTTTCTTTCTTTCTTTTTTTTTTTTTTTCTTCCTCCCCGCGGTTGAAGTTCGGGCTTTTGTAAGCTTGTTGTTAGTCTCTCTAAAGTTCCCAGCTGCAGCGAGCAAAGCCCCGCGGCTGCTCCTCGGTTTTCTGTAGCAATTCACCTCGGTAAAGTTTTCAGCTGAGGAGAGGTAAGATTCAGCCCGGCTTATTTCTCGAGAGCGGAGCAGGCTTCTAGGAAGGGACTGCTCTAGGACGCCGCAGGACGGGGTTGCTTTGGTCAAGCTTTTGCAGTTAAAAATTGCTGGCTTTTAAAAAGTAGCATTGTTTAAAAAATCCCGGGTGCTTATGTACGCTTAGGAAACGCCCCAGTTTTTTTATGAGAAATATGATTTCTTTGAAAACCGAAGATGAAAATGTGAAGTCGTTCGCAAATTATTCCAGAAAAAAAAAAATAAAATAAAAAATAAAAAATTGTCTCGATAGTCGTAGATTAACAGAAAAATATAAGCAGGTCTCACAGAATTTAGTATTTCTTTTCCCCAAAAAATCTCCTGCACGTTTGCACAGTAGATGAAACCCTCCGGCTAAATTTCCGTTTATTTCCATCAAAATCGAATAACAATTTCGAAGCGCCCGACAAAAACTTCCCGAACCCTTTCCCGTCGTGGAGAAAAATTAGCGGTACCTCCTTGCAGGGGAGCTGCCCCTGATTTTTTTTTATTGTTTTTTCGGCAATCGCAAAAAATCGTTTCCTTTGGTACGAAAAAAATCGCCGACAATCGCCGGCCCCGCCGCGTTCCCACGGCCGCAGCCGGCTGCGGTCTCGCCCCGTCCGCGGTGGCTGGAAGCGGGACAGGGGCATTTCAGCCAGCAAAATCCCTCTCTGGCTTTGGGGGAAAAAATCATCTATTTTTTAAAGCCTCAGGGTGCCCCACAGATGGCAAGGAGGAACAGGCGGAATTACAGGGCGAGAAAGCAAAAATAATAATAATAAAAAATCCTCAGAAATAGGCTCAGGAGCAACCGGGCTGGGGGAAGCCCAGGGAAGGAGCCCCGCCGAGGTGACAGCGAATTCACTCCGGTCTCATCTGTTCCCTCTGGGCTCGAATCGATTTTGCAGTGACTATTTTCGTGGCCGAGCAGGCAGGGGGGAACTGGCTCTTTCCCACCTTCATGTCTCCGCTCGGGCAGCCCGGGGCACCTCGCAGCAGCAACTCCAAGCACCCGAGTTTACACTTGGCCACCATGCGTCCCTAATTGTCCCGCTCTGATTGCCTCTAATGAAATCATTAGAGAGAGGCACAGGGGCGGATTTCACATGCACGAGAAAATCCGCCTCAACGGCCGGAACGAAAAAAGCCACCTAAGAGCACTGGAAAAACTAAAAGCCCCCCTCAAAGTGTCCCGGAGAGGCTGAGGAACCTCTGAACCCACAAGGACGGGGCCCGGGGGGCATCGGGCCGGGAGCGGGGGGCAAAGAGGGGACAAAGCGGGGACAACCCGGGGGCCGCGTCCCTTCTCCGCCGCCACCGGGAAGGGAACCGGCGGCCTTCGGCGGATCGAGGCGGGGAGCAGCGGGGCTATTTCACAGCGAACAAATTAATCGAGGCAGGGGCAGAGCCGGCCGGCACGGAGCGCGACGAGGTGGGATCCCCAACCACGGTCCTGGGGAGCCACGGGGCTGAAAATGGGCTTAAAAGTTAAAAAAAATGGGCTGGTGGAGTGCGGGCGGAGGGCGAGCAGGGAGCAAAGCGGAGACCCTTTGAACGAAATAATAATAAATAGTAATAATAATAGTAATAAAAGGTTAATACATAAATAAATATATATTAATAAGAACAAATTATTTTAATAAAAATGAAATATTTTATTAAGAATAAATATACATTAATAAGAAATAAATTTAAAAAATAAATTAAAAAGGGGGAAAACCTCTATCTATAGGGTTGATATATGGATTAAAGCACGGCGAGGGTGGCCGCGCGCGTGGGTGCGCGCGCCCGCGCCATGCCCGGCGCGCCACCGCATCCCGGGGCCGCCCTCCCATTGGCTGCGGCGGCGGCGGCGCGGCACGCCATTGGTGGGCGGCGGCGGCGCGGGGCGGGGCGAGCGGGGAGTAAAAGCGCGGCGGCGGCGGGCCGGGGTTTGAACGCTGCGCAGCGCGGCCGGGAGCTCGGCGGCTCCGCGCACCCCTCGCCGCCCGCCGGGAGCCGCCGCCGCCGCTGCTGCTGCTGCTGGCTCCGGGAAGAGTTCGGGCGGTTTGGTTGTCAGCAGAACTGGGTTTCCGCGAGGCTGCTTTTTCTTTTTTTCTTTTTCTTTCTTTTTATTTTTTTTTCCTCCCTTTTTAATTTTTTAAGATTTTTTTTTTAATTCGATTTTTTTTTTTTCTTTCTCCGCGAGAATATCGTATTTCCCCTTCCCTCCCGTCGGCATCCCGCTCCGCAGCAGCGCTCGCTGCCGCCGCGGGGCACGGCTAGGTGTGTAGGTCAGAATCACAGTCATAAAGAGGGAGGGAGAGGCCGCCAGAGACCACCCTGCCCCCGGCGACCCGAAGGATGCTGCTGCGGCGCCGCTGCTAGAGGACACGCTGGGATTCAGCTCGTGTCCGGGACTCGCTCTCTCCCTCTCTCCCCTCGTCCTTGCTCTGCAGAGGGGTCCCTGCCGAGGGTGAGGCCCTTCCACCCGCGCCCCTCTTCACCTCCTCCTCCTCTCCCCCGCGGCTCCGCTCCCCGCGGGCAGCCCTCTCCATGATGCAGGCTCGCTACTCCGTCTCGGACCCCAACACCCTGGGAGTGGTGCCCTATTTGAGCGAGCAGAACTACTACCGGACGGCGGGGACGTACGGCGGTATGGGCAACCCCATGAGCGTCTATTCGGGCCACGCCGAGCAGTACGCGGCGGGCATGGGGCGCTCCTACGGGCCCTACCACCCGCACCAGCCCGCAGCCCCCAAGGACCTGGTGAAGCCACCCTACAGCTACATCGCCCTCATCACCATGGCCATCCAGAACGCCCCCGACAAGAAGATCACGCTCAATGGGATTTACCAGTTCATCATGGACCGCTTCCCCTTCTACCGCGAGAACAAGCAGGGCTGGCAGAACAGCATCCGCCACAACCTCTCGCTCAACGAGTGCTTCGTCAAGGTGCCCCGCGACGACAAGAAGCCGGGCAAGGGCAGCTACTGGACCCTGGACCCCGACTCCTACAACATGTTCGAGAACGGCAGCTTCCTGCGCCGTCGGCGCCGCTTCAAGAAGAAGGACGTGTCCAAGGAGAAGGAGGAGGCCCGCGAGAGGCTGCTGAAGGAGCAGCCCAAACCCCCCGGGCTGGCCGGCTCCGAGCTCCCCAAGGAAGCCTCCTCCTCCTCCTCTTCCTCCGCCTCGGCTCCGGCCTCCGAGAAGAAGGTGGTGATCAAGAGCGAGACGGCATCGCCGGAGCTGCCGGTGATCACCAAGGTGGAGACGCTGAGCCCGGCCAGCGGCGGGGCCCTGCGGGACAGCCCCCGCAGCGCCGCCTCACCTCCCGCCGCCTCCCCCGAGGGCTCCCTGCCCGAACATCACCCCGCCGGCAACGGGCTGCCGGGGGGTTTCAGCGTGGAGAACATCATGACCCTGCGGACTTCCCCCGCGGGGGATCTGAGCCCGGTGAGTGCCGCCTCGGGCCGGACGGGGGCCGCAATGCCGCTGGGCTACCCGCCGTCGGGGCAGCCGTCGGGTTACAGCGCGGCGTGCAGCCAGGCGCTGGACGCTAGTGGGAGCTACCACTGCAGCATGAGGGCCATGAGCCTGTACAGCGGCGAGAGGCCGGGCCACATGTGCGTGCCCCCAGCGCCGCTGGAGGAAGGCCTGGCCGAGCACCCCACGGGCGCCCCGTCGCCCCTGGGCGCCCTGAGCCTGCCGTCGGGGCAGGAGGGAGCGCTGGGAGCCGGGCATCCCCACGGCGGGGGGGCGGCGCAGCCCGCAGCCTCGTGGTACCTGAATCACGGAGCCGAGCTGAGCCACCTGCCCGGGCACACTTTCGGCACCCAGCAGCAGACTTTTCCCAACGTCCGGGAAATGTTCACGTCGCACCGGCTCGGCATGGAGAGCGCCTCGCTCAGCGAGCACCAGGTGAGCAGCAACTCCGCCTGTCAGCTCCCCTACAGGTCCGCGCCGTCCCTATATCGCCATGCCGCCCCCTATTCCTACGACTGCACTAAGTACTGAGTAGCCACCACCACCCCCTCCCCTCCAGTTAGGGCAATCCTCAAATCAAAAGCCCCCCTCCCCCCCAAAAAAAAGGAGAAAAAAGAGGAAAAAAATCGATAATAACAATTTCCCCCCAAAATCAAAAATCAGGTGAAATAAAACCACACCAAACCCTTCAGACAGACCTCACAGCCTCGCCGTGGACCTGTGAGCCACGGATTTGGGAGATCCCAAGCCCCCCTTCCTACCCCCCCCCCCCCCTCGGGCCTCCTGAAATGCAAGTAAATTTTACTTGAAAAGGGGATCTCTCCTCAAAAATAAAATTAAAAAAAAAATAAAACAAATTCTATATATATATGTCTATCTAAACAAAGTGGCAAATTTTATATGCTAAAGTATAGGGGGTCTCAGAAAATAAGTTATGGACCAATATCGCAACGACCATTTATACGATTTTTAAAGAAAAAAGTATATAAATATATATATATAAATATATGTCCTGGGTATTTTTTAAGTTCTCTGTTGTGCTGTAAAAAATGTGTGGATTTCTAATCAGGCTAATTTTCAGAGCCATTAATATAATATTTAAAGTTGAGTTCACTGGATTATTTTTGTCGTGCCCAACGATTCCTAACTTCCAAATTAATGACAAGTGATTTCTTCTTCTCTGTACAATTATGCAATAGAGTTTCTTTCGTTTTAGAGCTCTTCTTTGCGCAAGACGAGGAAATAATTTATTTTTTGCTGGTGGATTTTTTGAAAGAAAAAGACAAAGTATCTGATACTTTTTTATTATTATTTACGATGTGTGATGTTTTGTATAATAGATCTCACCTTGACCATTCCTAAGGACTATTTGCTTTAACCTGCTTCAAAGTTCGTTTGTCTTATGTGGTCTTAATTGTTGTACTTACCTTAAAATAAATCCATGCTGTTTTTTCTGCTCCAAGTCTGGCGCTTGTGTGTGTATATACGTGTTTTTTGCAAGTTTTCTCCCTCCACCTTTCCTTCACGCAGAAAAACGTGGCACTCGTTGTTTTGTTTTTCCAAACAAAGTTATTTTCCTGCAGCCCGAGGGCTCGTTCCGATTATTTTGGGGGCTGTTGGGTGCTGTGGGGCCGCTCTCCCTCCGCCCTTGCCCCTGCAGCGGGGCATTTCCCAGGCCCCAAGAGTTTCGGATCTCTGCCGCTGCCTTTCCTCTTGCCCTGTCCCCGCAACCTAGGCCCGGGCTCCGCTTTGCAGCTGCTTCCCACGGGGGGAAAAAAAATAAGAAAAACCCCAATTCCCTTCTTTTAAGGAAACCCAAAGGGCTGCGAGCAGGGGCGGGTGAGAAGAGCTGTCGCTTAAACCCCAGCTCACCGCGGAGTCTAGAAATAATGCGGGAAGTTCATTTAGGAATCGTTTTACAGCTTTTAAATCCCCTCCCGTCTGAAGGTTTGCATGGGTTTGACCTTCTCTTTATCTACCTAAGCCGCTTTTAGGGCCGGCTTTTTTTTTTAACTCCCCCCCCCTCCCCAGAACCAACCTGTTAAAGCAACTTCAGCCGGGGGGCAGCGATGCTAACGGCATGCTGCTGGCTTCAGAGGGGAAAAACTCCTTTTCTTTACAAGGGGTTGCAAGCCCGGCTGCCGGGGCCGCCTCCTTTTTCCCTTTCCCCCCCCGCCGCCCCCCTGTCCCGTGTCGCCGCGGCCGGGTCGCGGAGCCCTTCTGCTCGCGGGAGGCTGTTAAAATGGATGACATAAATTGGGTTTGATCGGGTACATTTCGGGTACATTTCGCATGCGCTGGAAAGCTGGCAAAAGGCACAGAAACTCTCGGTTTGAAATGAGAAAAAATGTCCGATACTCACTTGATCTGTATTTTAAGGAACATTCTTGTAAAACTCTTGCCCTTTTTCCTGGCTCTCAGAGGGTAGATTTTTTTTTCTTTTTTTTCTTTTTCTTTTTTTCTTGCAACAAAATCCAAAGAGCTATTTTAAAGAGGAAGAAGGTAAAAACAATAATAACAAAAATATAAAGCGGGGAAGATTTCTTCCCCAGCTTCAACCCTCTTTCCCCGCAGGCTGGGGAGCAGCGGGTGGGGGCCTGCCCTGCTCTGTGGGCGCCCCCCCCCCCCCCCCTGCTGCTGCTGGACAGTTCCTGGGGGACACGGCGGGGCCGCAGCAGGCTTTAGGGGTCCCCCTTTACTCCCGACGGGTTTGGTTTTGCTGCCTCTGTCCCGTCCCGGCGAGGGGCAGCCCCGACGGCAGCAGCAGGGAGGGGGGCAGCCCCCCCAGCCCAGCCTGTAGCTGCTCCCGGTGTCCCCCGGAGCTCTGTTTTTTTCAGGGCGAGCTGTCTTTACACCGCCACTAACAGCCGATGTTGGCAATAACCCTGGAAGGATGTAAAGAGGGAGAGAAGGCTCTGCCCGGTGGGGTGTCCGGTGTTCCCAAGCCCTTTCCCCCTCCCCGCCGTGCTGCCATCCTGGGGCGGCAGGATTTCAGCAGCCTGGCAGAAAAGCCCTCTCGGAGGTGCTGAGGGCAAGGAGCCCGGGAGCTTGCTTCCTGCAGGATCAGGCCTTCCCCCAGCCGGGAAGAGCATCCGGGGCAGGGTGGCCTCCCAGCTCCCTTCTCGGAGGAGGCTATGGGCTCAGGACCCTTTGCTGTGCCCCCCCTGTGTCCTGGGAGGGGGTGGGGGGGGTCAGATCTCCTCTGCCCCTTTCTCCGAGCCCCTCGCCTTTCCGAGGGGAGCACTTTTTGGGCTCATTTTGCAGGCGGGGCGAGGAGCGCGGGGCTCAGGGATCTTTCCGTGGCTTCATTTAGAAGCTGAGCTATGGGGTTCAATGCCACGATAGGTGTTTGTCGCGACAGGTGACTTCAGCCCGGGGCAGAAGGGAAGGAAGAAAGGAGGGAGGAAGGCACAGGGCAGCGCCTACGGCCCTGTGACGGCCCTGATTCGTCTTTTCCCATCCCAAATAATCCCCCACCACATCTTTAAGACAACGTTTGCAGCTGAAGCACCTCAGAGCACCCCACAAGCAGGTCCGGGGGCCAAGCTCAGCCCCAGCGGGGCCAGCTGAAGCTGAAGGATGCCCCGGGACGGGGCCCAGCGCGGTTCCGGGCAGCGGATGAGGATGGTGGATGGGTTTTTCTTGCTGCTTTGCCATCAGCCTACGGTTTTGCAAACCTGTCTGAGAGCCCAGACAGCTGCGGGGCTCGGGAGGGGAAGGGCCGGCGGTTTCCCAGCTCGTCCCCGCGGCTCTGCCGGGAATGTCCCCACGCCGGCGGTCACCGTGCCCCGGCCGAGGGCGCCTTTCCCAAGAGCTGCAGGACCCGGTTAAAACTCACTGCCTTTAGGAAAGTCCCCGACCTCTGCACAGGCCCGGGCACAGAGCTGCCTGCCTTCCTGCCACGCCATCCTAAATCCCCTAGAGCTCGGCAGGGCGCCGTGGGAAGGAGTCGGACAGGAGCTCATGGGGCAAGGCCGCTAGGTCTTTTGTCACTTTGGAGGGGACTTTGCAGACTCTCCATACCAGGCAGTGAGGGGCCAGGAGATAAAGAAATGTACCCCAGACTGTGCCCCTGTGCCCATTTCGAGCGACCTTGCAACTGTACAGTGCCGAGCACCCGGGGCGAGGGGTGGGTGCTTGGCTGCAGCTCGGGGCTGCTCGCATCTGTCAGAAGGGGGAAGGGACTGGGGCAAGGGGCTGGGGCAAGCCGAAAGCCACTGGTAAATCTACGTGTTTTAACCCCTTCCGAAACCGCTCTGCCAAGGGCTGGATGGACCCGGACCCTGCGGTGGGGCGGGCTGCAGAGGGAATGGGGAGCACTGGTTTATTTATCCCCCGTTCCCCACCACTATGGGCTGCGGAGGGAGTGGGGAGCACTGATTTATCCCCGTTCCCACCCGCTATGGGCCGTGGAGGGAGTGGGGAGCACTGATTTATCCCCGTTCCCCACCGGTATGGGCTACGGGGGGAGTGGGAATCACTGATTTATCCCCGTTTTCCGCTGCTATGGTCTATGGAGGGAGCGGGGACTACTGATTTATTTATCCCCCGTTCCCCACCATTATGGGCTGCGGCGGGAGCGGGGAGCACTGATTTATCCCCCGCTCCCCCGGGATCCCCGGGCGGGAGCGCTCCTCGCTGCTGCTTTAAAAGGGGCCTGTCAGCTGGAGAGGAGGGGAAACACGTCCAGGAGCGCCTCCGTCGCCAGATCCGCTTTTCTTCCGTTCAGAGGGAAGAACAACAACAACAAAACAACAAAAATCCCTCTCCGCAGCCTTGCTCGCTCTTGTCCGCTCGCTTCCCCGGCCACCCCGCAGCCGTCAGAGCCGCCTCGGCTGCAGTCACGTCCGAGGGCTGCTCCCGGGCAGATAACGCGGAGATGCCGCTGGCAGGGGAGAGACACCAGGCAGCACATGGGCTGGGAAGAAGGAGCAGACAGAAAAGCCGCATCCCCGCCTCCAAGGATTTCCTACAGCAAAGAGGGGGAGAAGAAGGGGGGGGGGGGGGGCAAGGAGGAAGCAACAATTTTCCTGGGGGAGGGAGCTCGGGAGAGCCCGCGTGCCCGTCTCCTGCCGTCCACGCGAGTATTTATTGTTTTAATAACCCCTGTTTGGAGTGGCTTGGGAGCGGGGGGACTCCCCGAGGTGTGGCTGTGCGGAGCAGGGGGGCGACGACCCTCGGCCCCGGCGAGCAGGTGAGAGCAGCCGGGCTCTGCACCATCCCTCCCCGCATAGGATGCTACCGGGGGGGGGGGGAGGGGGCTGAGAGACTGCCCGGCAATGCCCCAGTGTCGAGGCGCTCCTCCCTCCGAGCCCTCCTTCTGCTTTGATTTATTTGGGTTTTTATTGCATTTATGGCACTCCGGATGGCGTGCCGGGGGCCGGCGGGTGTGCGCGGCGCGGGGGAGGGATGCGGCGTTCCCGCAAGGGCGGTGTTAGTGGGGTGGGTTTAGTCTCCCCCCTCTCCTTTTCCCCTTCCCCACCTTCCTGGGACGAGCCAGTGAGCGGGGAGAGCCCCCAGCTCCGCTCATCCCGGGCTGGTGATGGAGCTTTACGGGCTTTAGGGATCGTTTGCGGCCCCATAGCAATCCCGTTAGTTTTCTGCCCGGGGGGAGGAGGTGCGAGGGGGGGGGGGGAAATCGCCCGCTGCATTTCTCGAGGAAACGGCAGAGGTGGGCGAGAAACCCGACGGGAGGAGAGGGGGGGCACGGCCAGGGCCGGGAGGTGCAGGGGGCACCCCGGAGCCCGACCTTCACCTCATCCCCTGCCAGGTGGCTGCAAGCGGTTTTTTTTTTCTCTCTGAACGAGGGTCCAAGGAAGGTATATCCCCTGGGTCAGATCTTGTTCCCCTCCTTAAATTACCAGGGAGGGAGCATCTTCCGTGCTGGCATTCCCTCTCCTGAAACCCTCCCTTTATTTCCACGGCCCTATAACGGGGACACACACACAGCCATACACCCCCATCCCCTGCCTCCTCTTCCCTCCCCCGGAGAAATGATGCTCCACCGCCAGCTCTAACGCAGGTCTGAGCCGCGGTGGCCTGGGGAAAGAGCCGACACCTCCAACCGCATCGGAATACCTCAGGGCTTCGGATTAAACTGTTACATCAGTAAATTAAAAAATAAAAAAATAAAAAAAAAATCCAACAACAGAAAACACAGACCCAAACCTGGACGTTTATACAGAAAAAGAGCATCACAAATTCCTAATGTAAGCACCGGCCAGCTGTGTGCACTTGTAAAGTTGTTATAATCCCCCTCCTTGTTATAAACAGGAAAGTACATAATATAAAGCAACAGGCCCGCATTCACAAATACTGACCCTCCTCCCCGCGCCTGCCAAATTCCCCTTGTCTGAAGCTCGCTGCAGCCCCCGGGCGTCTCTCCCAGCTCAGCCCCTGCCCGCACGGCGCTCGCCGGCCACGGGGGGGGCCAGGGCCGAGCCCGGCCTCCGCCCCCAGCCGGTCCTCGAAGGGGAGGCTGCGGCCTCCGGCCCGGAGCCGCTCCGCACCTGGCCCCCGCACAGAGCCCTTCCTCCGGCAAGGAGTCCCTTGCTCCTTCCTCCCCTCCGCAGCGCTGCTTTCTCCTCTCCTCGATCCGGTTTTCTTCCTTTTCTCTCCATTTTTTAAAAAATATATTTTTATTTTTTTCGTTAATGCCCCCGTTTTCCTGCGGGGATCCTCGCCCGCTCCTCCCCGAGCTCCAGCAGTGCACATCCTGCTCTGCTGTGTGTGCTTACAGCGTCAAAGGGTGGACGTGATATTTCAAACATCAGATCAGTGCGTTTATATATTGGGTGCCCGGAAATTTTTCCAAATAAACACAGCTTGATTCGACTTGGGTGGGCAGACTTATCAACAGACTAATTCTATAAACAAATGAAGGAATAACCCGGAGACCATTGGCTGGTACCAGCAAGACACGTGGAGAGAGCTTGGAGTTTTGTAGCAATGAAATTTTAATTAATGTGGGTGGGCTGAGAACACAAACGACTGTTTATCAGAGACAATTTATTTTCCAGTGCTAAGTCAACATATAATAGCAAACTTACAACAATTATTTAACTTCTCCCCCCCCTCCTTTTTTTTTTTCCTTTTTTTTTTTTTTTTTTTTTTTTTTTAAGAGCTATGAAGCAGGGACAGAGGCAGAGCGAGCTCGTTGAGGCAGGGCTGGGATCTGAGCTCGCACAAATAGCTCCCCGGCGGACTCGCCCCAGGTTCCTGCCCTGCCCTGGCCCTTCTTTGGGCTCCGAGGGGGAAGAACCGGAGCTCCACGCCCGCCGGCCATGAGCCACCTCTACGGCAGCCACCTCTCCCCCATGGGCAGCCCGTCCATGCTCTACCTCCCGGCTGCTCTGGGCTTCGCCCCCAGCGGCGCTCTCTCCAGACAGGACCCCCCTCAGAAGCCCCCCTACAGCTACATCGCCCTCATCGCCATGGCCATCAAGGAGGCTCCGGAGCAGAAGGTGACCCTGAGCGGCATCTACCAGTTCATCATGGACCGCTTCCCCTTCTACCACGACAACAAGCAGGGCTGGCAGAACAGCATCCGCCACAACCTCTCCCTCAACGACTGCTTCGTCAAGGTGCCCCGGGAGAAGGGGAGGCCGGGCAAGGGCAGCTACTGGACCCTGGACCCTCGCTGCTTGGACATGTTCGAGAACGGCAACTACCGACGGAGGAAGAGGAAGCCCAAAGCCGCGGGACCCCCGGAGGCTCGGAGCGGTGCCGTGCCCCACGACGGCGGCCGCCCCGACGAGCCCAAGCGGGCCAAGGGGAACGGAGCGGCGGACTCGGGCGACGAAGGGGCTCCGGGAGCGGCTGCTGCTGGTGGTGGGGGAGAAGGGGTTGCCCCCGGGGGACCCCCCCGCTGCTCATCCGCCGCCGCCCCCCGGGCTCCCGCCGCATCCGGGGGGCCGCCCGCCGCCCCCCCGGCTCTCAAGAGCGGTCCTCGGGGTCGCAGCTTCAGCATCGAGAGCATCCTCGCCCAGGGGTTGCGGCAGCCCCCCCCCGGGGCCGCCCCCAAGGCCCGGGAGAGCCCCGTCGGTTGCCTCGGCGGCTCCCTGGTCGCCAGCGGGGGCTTCGGGCCGGCCCTCAACGCCTCCCTCATGCTCGACTCCCAGGTGCACGGCAGGCTCTACCACATCGGCATCCCTTTCCTCTCCTGCTTCCCTCTCCACTTCTCCGAGGCCGTACTGAATTTCCAGTAGGTGCCCCCCACCCCTCCAGCCCCCTCGCTGCTCGCTGCGGGGGAGAGCCCGGACTCGGACCTCGCCAAGCGGGTAAAAGACCAAAAAACGCTCTTAGAGGTGACTCAGGATTTCAGGGCATTTTCAAGGCACGTCTCGCTGCGGAGAGCTCCTTAGGGATTGCTTCTCCCCACCCCCCAGCCCCCCCCACCAGATCGACTGCGCAAGGTAAAGCGGTTTTCTTTTCA
>JAACYQ010025476.1:0-94014 GCA_011075105.1 Heteronetta atricapilla
ACCCCCCCCCCCCAGCCCCTCCCTCCCGCGCAGAGCCCGCCGGGCCGAGGAGCGGGCGGCCGCTCCGCCCGGCGTCACGTGAGCGGCGGGTCACGTGAGGCGCCGCCCGCCGCCATGTCGTGCTTCCCGGAGCTGCACTTCAACGTGGACAACGGCTACCTGGAGGGGCTGGTGCGCGGCTTCAAGGCGGGCGTGCTGCGGCACGGCGACTACGTGAACCTGGTGCAGTGCGAGAGCCTCGAGGGTGAGCGCCGGGGGGGGGGGGTTATGGGTGTCTGGGGGTGTAGGTCGGCGTGTGCGGGGCTGGGGAGGCTCGGTCCGCGCTGCCCCCCCCCGTCCCAGCGCGTCCCTTGCTGGTAAGCCCGGGACGTTCTGGGCTGGGAGGGTCCTGGGAGCCTCCCCCCCTCAGTTCCACCATGCAGCCCCCTGGGTCTGGCTGCCCCCGGCACCGTCCGGCCTGGTGTCGAGCACCCCCAGCGATGGGGCACCCCCAGCCCCTCTGGGCAGCCTGCACCAGAGCCTCGCCGCCCTCCCAGTGCGGAATTTCCTCCCGATATCCGATGCAAATATCCTCCCAGTATCCCCCCCTCTTCCAGTTTAAGCCCATTCCCTCTCATCCTGTCGTTATCTGCCCAGGTAAGGAGTCCCTGTCCATCCCTTCTATAAGCCCCCTTTAAGTGCTGGAAGGCCACGAGGAGGTCTCCCCTGAGCCTCCTCCTCCCCAGGCTGAGCACCCCCGCCTCTCTCCACATTTCCTCATGGCAGAGCTGCTCCAGCCCTCTGCTCATCTTCGCGTCCCTCCTCAGGACCTGCTCTAACAGCCCCACCTGCTTGTGCTGGGGGCTCCAGCCCTGGACGCAGCACTGCAGGTGGGGCCTCACGAGGGCAGAGCAGAGGGGCACAATCACCTCCCTCCCCTGCTGCCCTCTTCTCTTGATGCAGCTCAGGGTGCATTCAACCTTCTGGGCTGTGAGCACATACTGCTGCCTCACATCAAGCTTTTCATCCAGCAGAACCCCCAGGTCCTTCTCCGCAGGGCTGCTCTCAGTGAGTTTTTCTCCCAGCCTGTCCTCATGTCTGGGATTGCCCCAGCCCAGGTGCAGCTCCTTGCACTTGGACTTGTTGAACCTCATTAGGTTCACGTGGGCCCAATTCTCAGGCTTGTCCAGGTCCCTCTGGGTGGCATCCCTTCCTGCTGGTGTACCGACTGCACCCCTCCGTTGTGGATCCCACCCAGCTGGTTGGTGCCGCGCTGCTCTCTGTGCTGGTGCCCTGCTTAACGTTGTCCCCTCCTAGGTGCTGAGAGCCTGGTCAGCGATGTGCCTGTAACCCACCAACAGCAACGCCTGCTCCCTAGTGAAATGGGTTAAAAACACATGAGTTAGTGTGTCAGTTGTGGGGTCAGTGGGACTGCGATGGTTGGGTTTGCCCTAAACCTCTGAAAATGCCAGGCAATTGGTAGCAAGCCCAACAGGAGCCAGCAGCGTGCCCTGGCAGCCAGGAGGGCCGACCGTACCCTGGGGTGCACCCAGCACGGCGCTGCCAGCTGTGGAGGGAAGGCACCGTCCCGCTCTGCTCTGCTCTGCGCGGCCTCACCTCGAGCACCGTGTGCAGCTCTGGGCACCGCAGCACACAAAGGATGTGAAACTGTGGGAGAGTGTCCAGAGGAGGGCTACGAAGGTGGTGAAGGGCCCAGAGGGGAAGGCATGTGAGGAGCGGCTGGGGTCACTGGGCCTGTTCAGCCTGGACAAGAGGAGGCTGAGGGGAGACCTCATCATGGCCTACAGCCTCCTCACGAGGGGGAGCAGAGGGGCAGGCGCCGAGCTGTTCTCTTCAGTGACAGGATCCAAGGGAATGGAGTCAGGCTGGATGGACAGCAGGAAGAGGTTCTTCACTGGGAGGGTGGTCGCGCCCTGGAACAGGCTCCGCAGGGACGTGGTCATGGCACCAAGCCTGTCAGAGTTTGAGAACCCTTTGGACTGTGCTCTCAGTGATATGGTCTCAATTGCTGGGTGGACCTGTGTGGTGCCAGGAGTTGGACTCGATGGTCCTGGCGGGTCCCTTCCTACTCGAGGTACTCTCTGAAGTGTCGGCTCCGGCTTGGTCACTGCCAAGTGGTTCAGATCCAGGCTCAGCATCTGGGGGGCTCCTTGGTGGGCAGACTGGCTGCGCGTTACCTCGAGCTGCTCACCCAGATGTTAAACAACGGAATACTCTTGCTTGCTTCAGCCTTTGTGCACCTTAAAAATACCTGAAATATCT
The DNA here is from genome assembly GCA_011075105.1 of Heteronetta atricapilla. NCBI lineage: Eukaryota > Metazoa > Chordata > Aves > Anseriformes > Anatidae > Heteronetta > Heteronetta atricapilla. Next base: position 2,263 of record JAACYQ010025476.1, read on the forward strand.
TGGTGTAGGACAGAAGCTTATTATTTAGGACAGAAGTTTATTTTCAGCAGACTTTTCTGCAGGTCTTTGCTTGCAGCAGCCTTGATCGTTCTTGCTGTGGAGCACAGGGCCCGAAGGAGGGTGACGGGAAGTACTCCTGCCTTGCTAGTCGGCAGCCTCACCAAGCCCTAAACTTCATCCCCGCAGACTAATTCCTCTTTGGGGTGTTTCCGTGTGTTCAGCTTCTCCTTTTTCTCTCCCTCCCTTCGCCTTCTAAACCCAGTTGCGTAAACTTGGCTCTTCCTGCGGTGCCTTCTGCATTTGAAGTGGCTCAGTTAGGGCTGTCTGTGATTGCCACCGTGTCGCTGTCATCCTGTCCCTGAGCTCTCCGGTGGCTGCTGTGGCTTGTGCTCCTCGTCAGGCTCCGTTCAGACCTCGAAGGCTGCTCTGAGCTGCTGCTGTCCTCGTTCCCCCTCCACTTGGCTTTCTGTGCCCCTTATGTAGAGAGCCCCCGAGGGACCCGAGGTGCTCGCCCCAGGGTGTGGGTGCCTGGCTGGTCTGCGTGGGGCCCTTTGGCAGCTCGCTGGCCTTGACGTTGTGTGGAGGATGTTGGGCTTGCAGGCTAGAGGTGCTGCTCCCCCTCGTGCGCTTGGCTCGGCGGGGAAGCACAAAGAGGTCGAGTTTGGGCTTTAGGCCTTGAGCCGGCAGCTTGGCGCTGCCGGAAGGAGGAGATTGTGCCTTCCCGCGTGATCCCCTGCCATCTCCGCTTGTCTGAGCGCAAAGTAAGCTGATTAAAACTCCTGCTGCCTGCTGAGACCGCTGCCTGCCGTCTCAGGGAGCCGTGTAGCTCACTGTGATCCAGCAGGTGGCCGAGCTGGCTTTAAAAAGGGCTGGAAAACACGACGAGGATTGCCAGGAGAGCACAACGGCTGTCTTGGCGTAAGCTTTCTCTGGAGCCCCTCGGCAACAACCTGTTTAACCCTCTCTTTCAGCCCCAGGAGTCCTGGTTCTCGGGCTGTTCCCCAGCCAGGGGTCCCTGCGTGCTGGGTGCCCGTGCTGGATGTGCTGAGCTCGCTGCAGCCAGTTCCTGCTTCTGACACAAGGTGTCAGTGACGGCCTTGGAGCTGCTTCCCTCCGCCTCGGCTGAGCAAGCACACCTCCGTCCTCAGGCAGGCTCTGCTCGGACAACCAAGCTTAGGAGTCGCTGCGACTTCTCTCGTCAGAAGGACGCTGAGCTAGAAGCTGTAGCGTCCTGCTGGAGGCCTGGAGGCCGCTCTGGAGAACGTCGTGCTGGTGGCAGAGCCGGACAGCAGTGCTGCTGGAAGGAGCAGAGCTTGAGCTGGGACCGGACTGCCGGTTGCAGGCGGGCGTTGCTCTTGGTGTTCAGTACTGCAGGAGCGTACGGAGCTTGGAAAGTGAGCAAAAGCATTTTCTTTAGGAACAGGAGCTTCCGTTCCTCTCGTCAGCGTTCACTACCCTCTCGTTGCTGATGTTCCTCTGAGGGCGATGAGGCTGGGAAGCAGCAGCTGGGCAGTGGCAGGCGCTTGGTTTGGGCTTGGTGTGAGCCAGCTGAGCCCCAGAGGTGTGTTTGGGAGGCGGCTGGTGGCCGGGAGATGCAAATAATTGATAAACGTGGTTCTTAGGGAAAGGAGGAGTTCCCAAGGATGCGATTGTTCTCTCTCACCTCCGCAGCCTGGTCTGCCAGCCTTCATTTCTGGGGTGCAGACAGCTGGCGAGTGAGATCGGAGCGTGGAGCTGGGTCGTGCGTGTCCTGGGCTGCCCGGCTCCACGCCGCCTGCGGGCTTGCCCTGAGCAGCATCCTCCCGCGTGCCCGAGCCTCAGTTCCTGTTCAGGGCACCCACGGCAGTGTGCAGCGTGTGCCAACCTGCTGCGGAGCTGGGTGCTGTGGAACAAGCCCAGACCAGGCTGGCTGCGAGTCGGGAGGAGCATTCCCAGGGCTGCTCTGTGTGGCCTTGCTGCCCAGCAGGGGAGCGCTGCTCTCAGTCAGCTCGGGGCCGGGTGGCTGAGGGCTTGCTGCCCTAAATGCCTCTCCTAGAGGCGTCCGTGCTCCGATGGCTTGTCCCCTTCCCTCTCCTCCTCCCCGCAGAGGAGAGGTGATGAAACACAGTGAGGTGGTGGAGTCCCCGTCCCTGGGGGCGTTCAAGGAGAGGATGGGCTCCTGGCTGCAGCGCGTGGGTGTTGCATGTGCCACAGGCTTCTGCTGAGCGCAGGATTTTATTGTGATGTTCCCAAGGACCTTTCTTTCCTCCCCCAGAGGCCTTCCATCCGACGTGCAGGGCTCGGGAGCGTTCCTGCCCCGTGAGCCCTGGCTGTGAGCGTGACAAGAGAGCAGCAGCCCCAAGGCTGCCCTGCGCCCACCGGGGCTGCTCGGTCGGCTCTCTTGAAGCAAGCTCAAGCAAAACACATCAAAAATAAACGACGGCCCTTGCGCGGCCGTGGTGCCAAACAGGCGCTGTGGTCTCTGGCTTCCTGCAGGGTTCACCAGAGGCTCGCTGCTGTTTGCTCTGGCCTCCTTTACCAGGTGGAGACCTACCCCGCAGCCTCGCGTAGCTAAACCTCAGGCGGCACCTGAGGTCAGCTTCTCAGCGCGGGTGCAGCCTGATGCCTTGTCTGGATGCTGCCCCTCGTCGGAAGATGGCAGTGCCCGGGCTCCCCAGCAGGTACCACCTGCAGCCTGTCACCGCTGGCGTCCCCTTGTTCTTCCTCCTCTGCAGCCTGGGACTGCCGCTGCCCCGTTCCTCCCAGCTTCCGAATGATTTGTTGCTTTTCCCTCGAACTTCACTAGGTTTCACAGCAGTGGCCTGGACTTCTCAGGTGGCAGCCGCGGTTTGCTTCAGCTCGCTTTCAGGGTGGAGAAAGAGGTATGTAGGGCTGAAGCTTCCTGGTGCGGGCAGGCCGGGAGAGGTGCCCTCACCTCCTGCAGGACCGGGAGAGGGATGCTTGCTCGAGGGGCTCCTGAGGAGACACGAGCTGGCAGCGCTGGGTTGGGAGCTCTGAGGGGGCTGAGTTGAACCCCAGGAAGGGCTGGGCTAGGAACGTGGGCTAAAGAGCTCTGAAACAAGGTGGGGAGTTAAGAGGTGACGCAGTGATGGGGAAAGGGACAGAGAAGTCGCTTCTGGGCCCAGCTGTGGTGCGGTGGAATTTGCTGCCCGGCGCCGGAGAGGTGGCACATCGCTGGTACTGGTGTGCTGAAACCACAGAAAATGGTCTGAAATTCTGCAGAAGAGGAAGGGTCTCCGGGTGTTTCTCGAGTCAGGTTTCAGAGGATCCGTTTCAGAAGCGGTTCTGAACGCAGTGTCACGCGGCAGGGTGAGGGCTGCAGTCTTCTGGAGGGAGATGTGGGCGATGCAGCTGATCCACAGGCTGCTGCGTAATCCCTCAGTTACTTTACTCCTCACCTGAAACGTCCAGATGTGCTGGCACAGCTGTGCACCAAAGGCAGGCAGCTTCAGCTGACAGCAGCCGGAGTCCAAGTCGGAGTGCCTGGTCTGAGCTGGAAGGAGACTGCCGTAAGTGCTCGAGATTGCCATGACATGTGCTGCTTCACAGGAACACTCGGCAAAAGGATGTGGTTCTGAGGAGCCGTTGTGTTCCCGCGTGAGGCAGCCTTCTGGGAGCTGTGACCTGGCCGTGATTTTACTGGGCTCTGCGGGGGAAGCGAGAGAACAAAGGCAGCACAATAATTCAAGAGCTTCCTTGCCAACTTCTGGCTCAGGCTGTTCTTAAAGTGCGTGAACCACCTGGAAAAGCGCCGAAACAGGCAAGCGCTCCCCTCGGAAGCGATCCCCGGCTTGAGGCAGAGCGCCTGTTAGTCAGCGTCTGGAGAAGCTCCCCAGGACCAGCTCATCTTCAGGTGGGAGCCCCGAGCAGCCTGGGGATCTCAAATTCCAGCTCGGCTCATGCTAGGAAGGGCTTCTGGACAGCCTGAGGCTTACTCAGTAGTGGGTCTGTTTTAGTCACCGTGCCACCGAGGCTCCTGGGGCAGGGGATTCTTCCCGGGAAGAGCCCCAGGATCAGTCAGCTCTTCCCGGGAAGCCTGATGTGTGAGTGGTCACACCGACACCTCCCGGACCCCCCGGATGGGACCCGGGGCTGGAGGAGGTATGCCCGCTGGTACGCCGCGGGGTGCTTTGAGTCAGGGTTCGTAACCACAGGCCAACTTGGGGAAAATGTTGTGTTCCGTCTGCTTGGATGCGAGGAGGCGCAGAGGAGTTCAGTTCCCGCAGTTTGTGGCTGGCCTTCGCTGTAAAAGTGATTTCCAAGTGTTACATAAACGCGGCCCTTAGTCCAGCTACAGCACAGCGTTGTGCTGGCTCTCGTGCTGTGGCGTGGGGGGCCAGCCCCCTCGCTGCGCGGGGCAAAGCACTCCGGCCAGGCAGAGCTTGCTCGGAGCTGTTGATGGAGAGGCCGCGAGGCGCAGCCAGAGCGCGTGGGGGGCGGCTCTGCCCCCTTGGCTGTGCTTTTCCTGTCCCTCCATCCCTGGCGGGGGCCAGGCAGCAAGGAGGATTCTTGTGGCCTCAAAGGCAGGAGCTGCAGGTGGTGGTGGCGGCACCGCCGGGTCCCTTCCTGCAGCAGCTCGGGCAGGCCAGAAGCGGCACGCAGTTCTTCAAACAAGTGCTGAGCTCTTCTCTTTGCCAGCCCTCTGCTTGGCACCAGCTTCTTCAGCCTGGCCTCCCGCCGTGCTCGAGGTGTCGGGGATGGGACTGTCCGCCTCGGGAGTCTTACAGCTTTCCCTTGTTGTTTTCATTTCCCCCTCAGTCCAGGGGAATGCGGGCGGCTCGGTGTTGCTGGGAGGGCTCTGCTCCAGGGCTGGGAGCAGTGGTCAGATCCATCACTTCCACTGAGGAGAGCTGAAGCTGAACACGGGGCTTTGGCTGCGTTCGCCCCGATTTGTCTGCGCCGCGGACTGCTTTCAGCGAGCCGTTTGAGCTGAGTAATAACTGCAGTAAGCTGCTTTTGTGGAGCTGGTGGCTGCAACAGGGCGGTCGCAAGGCATCCTTAAAACACTTCCCCCCTCTCTTCTGTTGTGTTGGAGTTGAGGAAATCAGCTGAAAGCCTTGGAAGTTTCCCTGCTGAAACGAGATCTGGTAGGATATGCAGTAGCGGTTTCCTCTCCAAGTTCCCATATAGCTGCAAAACAACATCACATGCCTTCTCGCACAGCCTGAGCTTTCATCAGGGCTCTTACAGAGAGCTTAGAGGAGGCGGTACGTGGGTGTAGCTGCTGCAGTCCCCGGAGCCTTACCCTGCAGTCTGAGTACGCGGGCACAATCCTCCTACTGGAACCTTTTCCCTCATGCTCGGTGAGCAGCTGCTGACTTTTGCTCCGTGCTTTCTCCAGCTTCCACTAAACGCAAGCTGGTAAAGCTCTGATCTGACAGCAGCACTTAATTTCCACTCCAAAGCTCATCATCCAAAAGTCGTCTTGTTTTGGAAAGACCCATGTCAGCGTTGCCTCAGTTTACCTTGTAGCCCTCGGTCTTTGTTTCTAGCCCAGACTTTCTTGGGTATATTTTAGGGGGACTGACGACTCAGCAAGACTTAATTCTGGTAAATTGTCAATCTCTTGGCTGTCAGAAGCCAGGTAGGTGCAGAACTGCTTGGTGGGAGCTCCCTGGGAGCTGGCTTTTGCGGGGTTCACCAAGGGATCGCCATCGGGCAGGAGGCGACCGTCAGCAGTAACGAATCTGTGCGGGCCGAACTGATGCGAGGGGCTGAGTTCTGGCACGGTGCGGTCTCGGGATGCTTGACTTCGTAACAAAGGTCATGTTGGGGGAAAAAAAGCCTCCGTCGCCTCCGTTATCCAGCTCATGTTTTCCCATCTCAGAAGTGCGAGCAGAAGTTCATGGCGCTCTGGTGGAGCGCAGCACAGCTGTTGGGCCGCAGCACAGCCTGGGGAGCAGAGATCTAGGTTAAGTTTCTGCTTTGCTTCAGCCTTGATGCAAGTTGTTGAGCAAGTAGCTCTCTTTGCTGCATCCAGGATTCCTTATTAAAAGTAAGTGGAGTATAAAACTGTCCTGGAAACTGCTGAGAAACATGACAGAAACTGAGTGCTATTAAGTGTCTGGCCTTTTTTCCCCCCCTCTATAACCACCATCTGTTTCCTGTGAGACTTAGCAGTGGTAACGTCTTCATAACGAAACAGTGCTGGGTCAAAAATGTCTTTGCTGGACCCCGTTGGAAATACCCAGAAGAATTTAAGTCAGCCTGAAAGCTGTTTGACCCTTCTGCCCCTCTGGATGAGGCCAGTGTCACGCTGTACAGTACGAGCTCAGCTTGGAGCTCAGCACCGAGAATGCTGTCCAGCTCGTGGCTGTAGCCGAACGTAATGCCAAAGATCAGTCTCCTCAAGCGAGGCTCGACCCGTGTCACGTCTGCCTTTCTCTCCCTTACCTCCCTGTCCACGTGCAGGTTGCCATGCTCGTCCTGCGGCACTGAGGACACGCGCACGGTTCAGCAGGAGGGGAAGGCAACCTCAGGGCTCCTGCTTCGGGGAAAGCAGGGAGAAGTTTCTTGATTTTTTTTCTGTTTGTTTTCTCTGGACAGTGCGTTCACATCTGGCTTGGCTAAACTCTTCCAGCTCTTCTCCTTTCCCCCCATAAAGGCCTTGAATCCCTGGGAGGATGCTTGCCCAGCTGCTCCTCGGAGGTGAAGCCGAAGGGAGGTGAACACCAGCGCAGCTAGCAGTGCTTTGAGGAACGGGACTATGTGGCGTTCCTCAGCTCTGGATTCAGTTTTTCCGTACGGACACAGTTTGGCTCACACAGGAATTTTATCTTGACAGAGCTCGGCGTGCTGTGGCTGCTTGTTGTCCAGCTCTGCGGCTCGGTTGGGCACCTGACCTGCAGCCAGAGGAAACTGCTCGAAGCTGGAGGGGAGGCAGGCTTCTGAGCACGTCCATCCTGAGCAGGGAGTGCCCGCTGTGCCAGATGCGTTTGGATGGGCTTCACCAGCCCCTCTCTGCCTTTTAATGCCTGACTTCACCAGAGTTGGACTCGCTAGATGATGTCCTAGCTGCTTTACAATTTCATGGTTGTTGCTTGCGTCTCTTTGGCTTTGAAAGTGTTTCGGATGCCTCCTGCCTCCCAGTCATTGCTGAGGACCTGTTTGTTGGAGGCAGGTGGGCTCTTGGTCACAGGCTTCTGTGAAGCGACCAGGACCAGAGCACTTCTGGCTAGAGGAAATAGGACATAAGGTCTCTGGACATTAAGTAAATACCTTTTCCTAGAAAATGGGTAGCCTTCCATCTTACCAAGCACAGCTGGCAGAGACATGTGCTCAGTTACGCAGGCAGTCACCATTTCCCTTTGAAGATGGGGCAAGGCTGCTGCAGTGAAGCTGATCTTTTTCCTGTGATTAGATGGTCCGCGATAAAGCTGAGCACAGACGTAACTGTGTGACTTCTAAAGTGTCGGTTTTGTCTAGGTGGCCTTTCGGAGAAGGGAATGCCTAGAGCTGACCCCCAGCTTCCTCAGGTATGCTCGCAACCCTTCCCAACGCAAACCCTGTAGCGTGGACCTGTGCTTTCTTTGCCAGACTTGAAGCTGCACCTGCAGAGCACCGACTATGGGAACTTCCTGGCGAACGAGGCGTCCCCGCTCACCGTCTCCGTCATAGACGACAAGCTGAAGGAGAAGATGGTGGTGGAGTTCCGGCACATGAGGAACCACGCGTACGAGCCCCTGGCGAGTTTTCTGGACTTCATCACGTGAGTACCAGCTGTTCGTAACTGCACGTGAAACCTTGTTCCGCCAAACTTGGGGACTCTAAGGCCGGCTTTCCACGCTGAGCCCTGTACCTGCTGTGTTTTCTGCAGCTTCTTGAATGAAACTGTTCTGGAGGTCTCAAACGAGCTGGCACAGCCTCACTGTGGTGCTGAAGGCTTGTGCTCCCAGGGTGTGCGTGCTTTGCTTGCACTGCTGCTTGCTTGCCTTTGCTGCAGAACTGCCTTTAGTCTGTGTTAGAGCTGAGGCATTTACCCTTGTCCCTAATGTAGATTTTCCAGGGCTTTTAGTGTGGTTCTGTTGCAGACCATCAGCGTGCACGTGCCAGTGCTAGTTCTGACTAGTCATCAGGGCTGCTGTGATCCTGCCATCCCATCCCAGGGACTGTAAGCCTGCGTCTGACCCCATTGTAAACTGGTTCAGGGAGCTGAGCTGGCCAAAAATGGAACAACTTTTTCCTTTTGAGGTTGATCTTGGACTAATTAGTTTCCTCAGCTAGCTTGGTGGGATCCAACAAACACCAGCATTAGGGAAAAGGAGGGCCTAGAGTGTGCAGCAGGAGAAGGACGGGGCTGGGGCAGCCTCAGCATGCCCCTGTCAGCGTGTGAACAGACACCGGGCTCCTGTGTGTGCAGTTCCACAGCTGGTTCAGCTGATGTAGAAGGCTCCAAATAGCACAGCGTTCTTGTAGGCCCTTCCTGTTGTAATCATTCCGTGTCCAAACACCCTCTCATTTGTCTAACCCAGTGCCTCGTATCTGTAATTTTTTGGGTCACTGTGCTAAAGCCTCCTGACTTTTTGAAGCCTTTCCTATTTTCTAAGAGGTAGGTTTTTCTTACATGCCTGTCACTAAAGCTCATGGAATTTCCTTATCTGGCTCCAGATACGGAGCATGACATCAGCAAGACATGGCAAAGCTCTCAGCAGTGGTTGGAGCAGTTTCTAGGTCGTCATCATAGTTGTAAGGAGCAATCTCTTCTATTTTCTGAAGCTCCAGATGATAGTTTCAAACGCCATTTGGCCGAACTTGAATTTGTTGTAAAAACATCAGCACGGTCAGAGCCTGGCCGTACTGGGTGGGCTGTCCTCCACCGATGCTGCCCTTCAGTTCTACGGAAAAGGTAAAACGATGATAAGTCTCTGCGGAAGTATCCTCGTAATCACTGTTAGTCTCTCTTTTTAGCTCCTCTTGTATTGTTTTAAAGACAACAGCCCAGGCAGGACACGTGAGTATTTTGCAGACTTGGAACCAAGAGAGAACAAAGTTTCTACTTTGAAAACTGATGTTTGAAAAAGATGAACTGTAAGGTGTCAGACCTTGCCTGCCTGGTAACACTGCGCGACTCTGGAGGGCTGCAGGTGGCTGTGGAAATCCCGTACCCTGTTACATCAGCCCTGTTGACTCTTAATCCTTGTTTACATTGAGCTGGAGTCGTGCAGAAGACCTGAAATTTCTCATGTAACGTGACAGGCTGGATCTTATCGGCTGTTTGAATGATTTAACTTTAAAGCTGGTGTTTGCTCTCAGCTCGATTTAACTCTGATCTTGTTCAGCCTCTGCCTCTGATGTCGGAGAGCTGCACAGAACAAAACAACCCCGTGCCGATATCTGTGTATCTCGCCTACTGCCTAATCTCTTCTTGAATGGATCGCTCCCATTTGGCACAGGATGTTTCTTCCTCAAATTGTCTCTGCTCTCATCTCTTCTTTTTACTGAACATTTGTTTTAATGCCGTTGTCTTCATAGCCTGGAGGAAGGCAGAAGATGAAGCAGAATAAAAAGCCTTCCTGCAGGAAGAGTCTCCACCCTCTTGCGGAGCCTTTTGGTTGAGGAGTCTGAGTGTTCAGTGGCATTTCATCGTGGTTCTGGTGTGCTGCTGCTGGAGCAGTCTCCTCGGGGTCTGCCCTCATCACACCAGTGGCGTATTGCTGAAACAGGGAGTGTGTTCACAGCTTCAGCTGGACCGAGGTGGGAGTTGCTGGCAGCCTACTAGAAGCTCTGACAGCACTGCAGACAAGTTAAAACAGAAGAATGAGGACAGGGAGTTTGAATAGGGTACTGGTTTTGCTCTTCTCTTCATAATCCTAATACATCTAGTGAATGGGGTGGTGTAAAAGGGTGTAGGCTGGTGGTGACTTCTTGGGGTGCCTTTCAGGCTGTGTTCTGTTCCCTGAAACTGCCCCGTGGGTTCTAGTAGATCTTGGTTTGGGGCAGGGGGTGGTAGTTTCAAAGTATTGTACCACACAAAGCTTCCCATGCGCATCCCAGATGGATGGAGTGGAATTGCAGGAGCTGTATGTCAGGCTTAATATGGAAGGGTATGTCAGGTGGCATGTCCAGGACAGCTCCAAAACCTGATAATGTAGGGTGCTTCTTACGTACTTAGGTTTTTGGCCTTTGTGAAAACATCGGAGGATGTGACACGAGACAGGACCACCTCACGGAGAGCAGCCTGGCTGTAGGTGGCTGGTGCCCCGAGGTGGATCAAGCATTTAAAAAAAGAGGCAGGCTTTCTAGTTCGTGAACATCCAGCTGAAGTCTGCGATGCTCTTGAGTTGATCCACGTGCTCTCCAGTTACCTGTTCTTGGAGGGTGCTCTGACCTTAACCCGGGTCACGTTGCTGAGGAGATCGTAGAATCACAGAATGGCTCGGGTTGGAAGGGACCTTAAAGATCGTCTAACTCCCTCAGCTTTTCTTCATAGGAGAGGTGAGATCTGGGGAGCTGATCGTGGGACCAGCTGTAGTCCTTCCCACCTTCGGCTGCTCCAGAGCTGACCAAAGCCGTGCTGTTCATCCCCGCACGCGATGATGCGACATGGTTTCTCTTGCCTCCTTGAGCAGTCCGTGAGCCAGGCGACGGGGACAGGGGAAGCAGGTTCTGCGATACCCAGTGCTGCTGGGACCGGCTGGCACAGCTCCGGCTCCGAGCTGGGGTGGCCTGGGGGCTGCGGAGCTCCCAGAGGACTCGTGTTCCTCTCTCCTTGCCCAGCTCCTGGAGGAGGCAGCGATGCCCGCAGCCTGCCAGAAGATGGCACTCCAGCCCCGCGGCTGCTTGCGCCCAGGTGCCTGCAGCGCCTAGGTAAGGGTGGGCACCCACCGAGGTGGGCAGGAGCCAGCTCCCTGCAGAGCCGGGGGGAGAGGAGGGTGTTTAAAAGCACATGGACTAAGCCATGCCGAGAACTCAGCTACACAGCAGCCCCAAAGCGAGGCCTTTGTTCCCAAAGCCACTTGGTGTCGCTGATTTCTGCCCGGTGGTGCTCCTTTCCCCAGTGACTTCCCTGGCCCCGATCCTCTCCGTGGCAGCACTGCATTGTCGGTACCGAAATATTGAGGAAGTTGGCTGACTTCCCTCTTGCTTTCTCAGGTTCTAGCTGTAGTTGGCTTCCTGTGCCGCTGCGTCTCGCTGCAAGGAGGAACTCAACTTATTGAGAGCTCGACTCACGGAGCCTTCCACGGCCCCTATAAAACACCTGCTAGCCCTGTGCCTCGCTGCGCAGCTCCTCGCTGGGTGACTGCTGGTGCTTCCCTGTGCTTTTCAGTCGACCGTAGAGGGTCTGAGTGATGGGCACAAGCTGGTTGTTGGCTCCTCTGCTCCAACACAAATAATTAACTGTTTGGCTGAGGGAATGTGGCGACGTTCTGTAGGGCAGCAACAAACAGGTATTAAGTGTACTTGAAACAGCAAAACCCACTTCCTGAATTCAGCAAGCACATATTGACTTGCGGGATGGAAGTGGGTTTTAGGTTCTTCTCAGTGATGTTCTGCCCTGCCTCTCTGTAAAGGCTTTGTTCTTTGTGTTAGCCTGACACAATGCCATGTCCTGTCTGTCTTCCCTTCCAGTGCTCCTGCCCACAGTTCGGATAGGATCCTTTTATCTCTGCCGTGTGCCGTTTCTCCTGACTCTAGTCACCTGTAGCCTGATCAGATTGTCAGCTTTGGTATTTTTCCAGTGGAGGGGGGGGGAAGGAAGCTTTTTTGCCCTTGCTCCAGCACAGGGTTATCCCTGCTCGTGAAAGCCCAGCTCCTCAGCAGGATGCCTGGGGGCTTGGGCAGCCGCTCGGAGGCTTGAGCCCCTGCAGCAAGCTGATGGGCAGAGGAGGGCTCGATCTCGTGGTCAGGCTGGGGGAGCTGCTGGTGGCTGCTGAAACCAGGCTCAGAGGCCGCTGCAGGAGCAAGGCTTGAGGTGAAGTCGGGTGTGAGCACATCATCCAGCTCTGTGATCAACCCTGTCAGTGGAGGATGGGCTAGGACGTAATTTGTCTCCGCCTCACCAGTCTGCTAGACCTCGACAACAGGGTCCTTGGTGCCCCAGTGATGTACCTGGGAACTTGGCTTCTGGTATGTTTTTGTGGTCACAAGACCTGTTTTTGACGAGGCCGCGTGTACTTTTTCCCCTTGCACATGCCTTTTCTTAGCTGACACTTCCCTCTACTACCTTCTTTGTGACCCGTTCCTGCTCTGCCTCTCCCCAGCACTGGATAGATCTAGTTTCTGCTGCATGACTTTGAGTTGAAACTTAATCTTACGGCAGTGGTTTTCTAAAGCCAAACTGTTTCAACTGCTACTTGAGCTGAGGAGCAATAATCCTTTCCTCTGGAGTAGGAAGCTGCTTGTCTTTATTCTAAATGTACTGGGGTGTGCATCCTGGCATCGTTGCATGAGGTTACAAAATATGACTACCTCCTCGTGAAGCCCTTTCTTACAAAAAACCCCTCCAAATGCTTTACGTTACAGGCACTGGCAGTTTGCTTGGGCAAATGCAACAACCTGAAGGATCTTTTCCGACGCTGTTGTGGTGAAAACTGCACTATGCTATTTTCAACTAGTTGTTGAGACCTTGGTGGAGGTGGGATTGGGAAGGAAAAATTACCATAGCAGCTGGGGATCCTGCAATAAAAGGTTTATGAGCCTTTTCTGGCAGAGACGGTTTTGGCAGAGCAGCACAGGTTCCTGACAAACAGCTTCCCTGTTTGCAGGGAGTGCAAAGTTGAACTGATAAGCCAAGTTCTTGGAGGGGTTATGCAACATTCAAAATAAGAGGGCACAAAACTAATGGTCTGGAAATTATCACAGGCTTGTGTCCTCCGGATGGTAGCATCAGAACTGCATCTGCTCTCCTGCTCACCCGAGGGACAGCGCTCACGCCGGTTTCCCAGAACGAGTGTCGGTGGAGCTAACCGGGTTGTGTGCCTGAGTGGTGGCTGCAGGAGTCGTCTTTGAAAACTCTGTAGCCATGGGTGTCCGCTTTGGAAAGGGCAGCGTGTTCTTTGAAAGGTGGATTTCACTGTGTGTTGTCTTGTGCTTTATTCCCAAGCCTATAGCACCTGGAGAACACTTCATTTCGCCAGTTCATTTAACCTGGAACAGCATAACCCTACTTCCACTGTCCAGCGCTGTTTTTTGCTTGGAAGGTGTTAGCATGGTGCCTGGCAAGCACGCCGAGCTGCAGCAATCACCACAAAATCCAGCAAAGCATTACTAAAGCGAGTCCAGGAGTTGGACTCGATGATCCCTGCGGGTCCCTTCCAATTTGGATATTCTGTGATTATTGTTGGTGGTAATAAAGATGCAGCAAAATGGTAGTGATGAGCTCCAGATGTAAGCCCACGTTTCATTAGCAAACATAAATCTTCCTAGCGAAGCTTTGCAGCCCTGAGAAGGGGCCCTAGCAGGCAAGCTGTAGGTGATGAGGTGAGAACACATCACCTTGCACTACACCCACATCCATGCTGATGCTGGTTCATCCAGAGGCAGCGTGTGGATTTAACTGCCTTCTCTGGCTTTGCTTAGAGCTGTCTCCCTCTGCTTATTCTGCAGCCTGCAGGAAGGGTTCTTGCCCTTGCCTCCTGTTGCTTCTCACAGTTCTCTCCAGGCTGAGCGGCTTGTCTCTTGGAGGCATTAAAAAGAGGCGGAAGGAGTATGGTGTGAGGCTACCTGGGCTCCTCCGATGGGTTTATGCATGGTTGCAGCCTTTCCAGAAGGCACCTTGCATGCACGCCTTCAGCTGGATGAACGTTCACTGAGCACCACTGCCTCCGTGTAATGTGCTTCACTCCTTCGTGGAAACTCTTCTCAGGGTCTTCTGGTGTCGGACCTCAGCAGCTTTCATTTTCCTTCTACTTTCCCATAGATTTGCCTCACTCAGTGCTCTAGACAAGGCAGTTTCAGCCCCAAGAGAGCCTGGAGGCCAAGAGATGGTGCTTCTGAAGGCTGGCGTGCCTTGGGTCCCTCTTCAGTTAGAAGCCCAGCAGATGCTCACGTAGACCTTCGTGTGAACATCGCTAAGCCGTGCGATGTGAGGAAGGTGGCAAAATGGCTTTTGAACTGGTTTATGTGCAGGCAGCATGATGAGATCTTTCTGGTCAATATTTAAAATGTAATTAGTGCTCGAGTCTGCCTCGGCGCAGCGTGGGGTGCCAGGGCTCAGCCTCGCGAGGCTGCGAGGTGTTCAGAACAACAGTGCCGTTTCACGGGGTTTGTATGCATCTAGAACACGTCATTTTCATAAAACTTCAAGATTAAAGTACTTCTTTGATTTTTTTTTTTCTAATTAGCCTTTGTGGCTAACGCTGAATGAGTGCTTATAAGTTGCCGGATGATACCGCTGGAAAACTGAGGTCAGTATCCCAAGAGATCTAGACTCACTAAAAGATGGTAAAAATCATGTGGAGATGCAGCTAAATATAGATTAATGCTGAGAACATTCCTGGATACTTGGATATGAAAGGCTGCCACAGCCTCTGTAGTACCGTGGAGTTAGAGCTCTCTGCTGTGCAATGGTCTCGTTGATCTAAGTTCAGCAGAGCACCCACTTATTGGCTGAGTGCCCTTGGTTTGTGGTGGCAACCATAAAATTCTCAGCTTTCTCTTTAGCAGGTTCACAAAACTACCGCTTACGTGTGGTTTTTGTTGGTGTGATGCTAGGAAAGAGAGTGCAGAGAGAAAGAGGTCAGCACACCTCGCTGGAGATGATCACGTTACGTCTGCCTTCCCTGGACTGCCTGAACTTCGGCTGCAGACAGCGGGTGAAACGTCCTGGGCAGAGGCTGCTGGTCTGACTTGGTCTTGCCTGAGCTGAACATTTGACTCAAGGATTTAATTCAGGTTGTTGCTGTCTATTACTCGAAGAAGCTTCGGGATCTTCGAGAGGTCCCTTTCCTTTCCCCTTGAGGGCAGCTGTATGCTTGTACTGATGGTAAAGCCACGCTCCAGCTGCAAACCTCTCACGTGTTGGCACCGTTCTCAGGGCCGGCTACTGCTCCTTTGTGCTTTGAAGCCTGTGCCTTGCTTTCCCCAACGGCTGCTTGCATTTGGAGCCCAAGAGAGATGTAAGAAATGGCTCCGTGTACCAGCACCTTTGCTCGGGTGTTGAACCCCGTGGGGTATAAAGGTGATCCTGGGGCTTGTGCACAAGCCCAGGAAGCAGTGCTACAACTCATCCCAAAATAGTTTCTGCGGCTACTTTTCCCCAACCCTGAACTGAATGAGCTGCAAGAGGGAAGCACTAAATGTAAGAGCGCCTGCAGTCAGTACAACTTCATAGTAATTTAAAGCTGCCTCTAGAATTCACACAATTTAGAGCACTGCTCTGATCCCGCTGGAGTTTTCCCTTTTATCCCAAAATAAACACATGTTTCTACAGTGATCTGAGTAACTGCCCAGGGCAGTCTCCCAGAGCCTTTTCCCTTGCATCGGTCAGCACTGAAGTCTGATGCTGGTTTTGGAAAGCATTGAAGTTGCCTGAGCAATACCTTAACCCATCCCTCATGCTTTGGGATGCAGTCGTGTACCGGGCTGCACAGTCAGGCCGCTCGCTGCTGCGCCGGCTGTGCTTACGCAGCGCCGGCTGGTTGGCCACGAGCGCTCAGAATAGCTTGGCATGACTCAGGTCACTCCGATTTGTAAGCCTGGATCGGAGCCCTCAGGGGGGGAGGCGAGCTTTTTTTCTGCACAGGGGGAGAAGGGAGGCTCGGGGTGGATATCCCCAGCCTCTCCCTTCAAGCCGTGGCTCTGGCAGTGGGGCACGCAAGGCCCCCGAGCCCCTCTCCCTTTCCAGGGGCTCTGCTCCCACATCAGCCCCCGGGTTGCTGCGTTTCGCCGCTGCCACCAGGGCTGTCCTCCTGACCCTGCGCAGAGCAGCTGTTACCCTGCAGTCTGGCAGGGCTTTCGGAGGATCCCTGAGAAACGCAGGTCATGCAATGTTCTGTCATTAGTCATGCTTTGTGGCCACTTGCGGTATTGTTTACGGTTTCTTTAGTATCCTGGAGCAGAAAGCAATAAAAAGCCAACCTATCTGCTGCAGGACAATGACTCTTTATGATTAGATTAGGAAGTGGGGGAGGGAGAAGCCGTTACTGTCTTGGGGTCGCTGCCTCGCAGGGCTCTGCC
This sequence comes from Heteronetta atricapilla, assembly GCA_011075105.1. Classification (NCBI taxonomy): domain Eukaryota; kingdom Metazoa; phylum Chordata; class Aves; order Anseriformes; family Anatidae; genus Heteronetta; species Heteronetta atricapilla. The sequence continues at coordinate 18,379 of JAACYQ010025476.1, forward strand.
CCGGTGCCTGCGGGCTGCGTTGTAAACGCCCCACATGATGGGCGTTCGTGCATTTTATGTGCTCCCCCGTGAAAAGCCTTTCTCGATACTCAGCGGGCCGCTGCAGCCTTGTTTGTCCGTGGCTGTACTTAATAAATCCACCAAGTTACCGGGACGTGGCTATTGCCTGGGTGCTCTCCCCTCTGCGATCTGCTGGGCAGGCACCCACGGGTCATCCACAGATCATCCGCGGGTCGTCCGTGGATGCCTGTCCCAGCAGTTTCTGGCCTGCTTCTGCTCTGTTTTCCTGGGGTGGCCTCTGCTGTGCCCGTCTGTGACCGCACCTCCCAGAGCAGGAGGGAGGGCGATCTCTCTGACCTGCTGCTGGAAGGAAGGCTTTTACGCCGCCCCCCCGTGCGCTTTTTGGCTTGCTTGGGCCTTGTCCAAATTTGCTGTGTGCTGAGCATTGCCCAGCTGTACGGTGCTGAGCTGGGGGCTGCCGGAGGAGCTCAGGGACTGCTCCGGTCATGTCGGACCTCATGAAGCCGTCAGCCAGCGTCTCTCCTGCTGCGAGTGACATTTCTGTGCTCGATAACTCCTTCCTGTCCCCGCGTAAGAAAGTCTGCTCTAGCGTGAAGCAGTATTGATGCTTCTAGGAATCGGCTAAAACCGTCGTTCTGTGAATGTGAATTTCTGGAATACGCCACGCCTCAATTGAGCGAGCGAAGCAGGGGCAGGATGTAAGCGTACACGTGAAATGCCGGCTGATCTGCAGGCCCTTCGGGCCCTGTGTGGGCAGGGAGCAGCTCAGAGCGGAGCATGAAGCACACCAGGGCTGCCACAGGGCTTCGAGGTGCCGCGGGCCGCTGGCTGCCCCTGTTTCCTGAGACGTGCCCTAGAGCCCGGTCCCCTCACTGGCTGCATGGAGAGAGAAGGTTAAAATGCTTTTGGAGCTCAGATACGCAGCAGGCTCGTGTCTTCTAAGGAGCCCGGGCATGCGTTAGCTGTGAAACATTTGAAGCTGATAAGAACCCGATAGGCGATGAGGAAGACAATGACAAAGGCTGCTCTATTCAAAAAGTAGTTGGAGGAGAGCTGCTGCCACCAATAAACCTAATCCTTGGGGCTTGGGTGGAAATGCTGAAGCAGCCAGGACCTCTCCTCTGGTTTTAGTACAGCTGCGCTACTGGGAGCAGATGCGTTCTCGTTGGGACCTGGCACAGGAAAGCCAAGTGTTGCCCCGTGCACAGATGAGGAGAGGCTTTTCCAGCTGCCCTGGCGCCGGGAGATGTGCCTCGTAGCCACGGCTGACTAAGCCGTAATATTTACTGTGTTGAAGCAGGGGCTGAGTATCAGCCTGGGCTTGCCTGAAGGAAATAGGATTCATCCTTAGCTAACTATCAGGAAGGGTTACTGGGGTGTGCTGGTGTCTGCCTGGCCTTGGCAGGCCCCACAAGACCTTTGTCCTGGTGCAGCTCTCGTTACTGCACAGGCTTGCAACACTGTCACAGAGTAAATTTAAAAGTGAAATTTCCTGCTGTTTTGCACAGGGTAACTCCTGCAAGGACGAGTCGTCTTCTCGCTGCGAACGCCGATCCAGTTCACCAGGGCTAAGGTGCTCTGAAGTCCTACAGCTAGAAAGGGCTCCAGGCATTTTGTCTCGGTTCCTTTCCAGCTCTGGCCAGGCTCCTTGCAAGTCACAAACAGCTTGTGGAGAGCAAGATCCCTTCCTGAGCCTAGGAAAGAGCCGTTCTAGCCTGCCGTGAAATGATTTATTTCCTCTTCCTCCAACGTGGAAGCTGAAGAAATGGTTGTGGTGCGGCCCCACATTGTCGCCTTTCTTTGACGAGAGCCCTGCTCTGTGCAGAAAGCCCTGCGTGGCACTGAGCAGGCCCGTGTGTGCCTGAGGGCAGATGGCAGAGCTGGTAAATGACCCTTACGCTCTGCCTTTACTCTGGCACACCTCAGAGCTGCAGATGTCTGTATTTACCCGGAGCAGCCGCTCGCCACGAGGGAATTGCCCTGGGCTCTTACAAACAGGCCCCTCTTGCTGCCGGGAAGATTAGGCTGCACAAACAGAAGGGAGGATAATGACCCTGCAGGTTTCAGGCAGCGGGAGGTTTCCCGGTGCCCCGAGAGCTGTGCTGCTGGCTAAGAGCTGTGCTGCTGGCCGTGCCGTCCCTGCGGGGCTGCCCGGGGCGCAGAAGGGCGCTCTGCAGAAGGAATGGGGCTGCTGGGGCACTGCCCAGCCCTGCAGCACCTGTTTGAGGAACTGAGGTGTGGATTTGCTCATGGATGTGCCGCTTGAGTGTATTTGAACCTGTCTAATAAAAACGACGGAAATCTGCCTTTAACTGGCTCTGCTCACCTGCTTTTCCTGGGGTTCAAAGGGAAGCAGCCGCGCGGTTAGCTTGGACACACGCAGAGCAGCATCCCCGTGCCTGTGCCACCAGTGTGTGCTCAGAGCCTCGCTGCCCTGCCCTGCCCTGCCCGCTGCCCTTAAAGCTTCAGCTCCTGCTTCCTTGCTTCAGTACCCGCGTACACGTGGGGAGCCTGAACCGAGCAGGGCTTGCTGCTCCTGCTCCAGACTTGCACGTTCCCGTCTGCCACACAGATTGAGGCCCAGTCCTGTCTGTTTTGGAGCAGCTCCTGCCGAGGTTACCTTCTGGGCTTTTTCACCATCTTCCTGCTAACGTTATAGAGTTAGAGCTCTAGCAGTCAGAGCAAGGGGACACAAAATCCAATATATCCTCTTTCAGCATCCGTGCCCCTTCCTCTGACCTCAGAAGCTCTTCTCGCTTGATGTTTCTCAGGTTCCCAGCTCTCTCAGCTTGGTTTACTTAAGGCTCAGCTTGTGGCGAAGGTGCCTGGAGCACCGCTCCTGCTCTTGCTTTTCCTTGTGTCTGCATGGCACCTTTATCCCTTTGTTTAGACCCTCTTCTAGGACAAGGCTGCCAGCTCGCACGTCCCCAGTCTTCAGGCTGCCTGTGCCTCCTGCCACCAACTGCTCAAAGCACCGAGGGCCATTTCTCATCTTCTTCTTCGCTCTTCTTCATCTCTCATCTTCACTCCCCAGTTGAAACTTGCTTCGGTGCCTCCTTTGCACTTCACGCCCCTCGCAAGGCAGCCTGATCCCTAATCCTATCCAATTTAAGCAGGGAACATGGTTAGGGACTTGACAGCGGGGGCTGATGTGAGAGTGTTGGTGGTAGAGGGGTGAAAATGCTTTGTGTGGTTCCACGAGGGGATGAATAAAATGAATAAAGCTGCCAGCCCCATTGTTTTTAGGAGCCAGCAGGACTGCAGAAGTGTGACCTTTTCTCCTTATCTTGGCAAGGTGCAGCGGCGCTGCTGGCACCGAAGCTGAGCTCGAGGCAGGTCATCTGCGGATTCCCCTTCGCTGCGGTGCTGAACGCTTTGGCACGGGTGACCTGCTCTCTGCGGAGCAGGCAACGCGAGGAGAGCAGTGGGAAGGCTGGAAGGACGGCTGTTCCCAGCTACACAGCTCCTTTAGGAGCTGTTAGGAAAAGCCTTTGCGTTGTGAGGGTGGTCAGAAACACTGGAGCAGAACCCCAGGGAGGTTGTGAGCTACACATCCTCGGAAATGACTCAAAGTTCAGCTGGACAAAGCCCTGAGCAGCCTGAGCTGGCTATGCTTGGAGCAGGAGGGTTGGCCAAAAACCTCCACAGAACTTCCCTTCCCGTCTACTGTTCCTCGCTGGTCAGCGGGAGATGCCAAAGGGATGCAGTTGAGCTGTAGCATGAACCTGAACTTGGGACTACGCTTGACTCTGTATCGAGGCAGGGAAGATAAGGAGACATTAAGGAAGCAGCTTGCTAGCTCTTTGTGGGAAGGGTGCATCTTTCTGGAGACGTTCACGGGGTCTGCAGATGTTGACATCAGGCACCAGGTGCTGGTTTTTGCATCAGCCCCTCTGTGACAGGCTTTGTCTTGGGTTCCTGCAGGTACAGCTACATGATCGACAACGTCATTCTGCTCATCACTGGGACTCTGCACCAGCGTTCCATCTCCGAGCTGGTGCCCAAGTGCCATCCTCTGGGAAGTTTCGAGCAGATGGAAGCCGTGAACATTGCTCAGACGCCCGCGGAGCTCTACAATGCCATCCTGGTGGACACTCCCCTGGGTGAGTAGAGCCTTTCAGAGTGACTCTCAGCTGTGCCTGGAGCAGATGTCCCTTTCCTCTCGCAGCCTAACAAGGTCCAGCTAAGTCCAAATCATGCTCCAGGAAGACAAAGCAGTGGGTACTGTGCAGCTGTGGCTGCTCTGCCTGTGGTGGCTGGGCTATAGCTCGTGTTTCTGCCTGCCCTATGCCAATTTCTCCATCTGGAGGGCCGCTGAGCCCTGTGTGCTTCAACAAATGTCCAAGGCAGCGCGCTGGTACTGCAGACTGTTGGGGAATGTGGTTTGTGTGAGCCAAGCCTTGAGCTGTCACAGGAGTGCAGGTGTGGTTAGATCTCATCTGCCACACGTACCCACTTGCCAGCTCTTCTGGGAATCGTGCCCTGAAAGCTGGGAGGAAGGAGAAAGCTTGAGAGGTCTTAGAGAAAGTGGTCTTTGTAATAATTGTTGTTGGACACGTGGCCCATGCCCTTCCTTAGCGAAAGCCATCAGATCATAGAATGGCTTGGGCTGGAAGGGACCTTAAAGATCACCTGGTTCTAACCCCCTAGCACAGAAATCCTCTGCTGCAATGTTGTTCTACGTTCCAGTACTTCTAGCTGGATCGTTGAGCAATATCTTGAAGGCAATTTTTGTAGATAACCATGAAGTTCTGCCCATGACCCATCTTGTTCTGACACTGATCAAATTAATTCTGTATTGAGGAAAGCTCTTTATATGCCAAAACCTCCCAAAACAAACAACAGCAACAACAAAAAGCACCCAAAAGCTTTTTGAGCTGTTTATATAGCAGGACCCTGCACTGAGACGCTGTCCCAGGGCTACAAGCCTTGACCGGGAGGCACATGATGCTCTAAAAAAAAATGTTGTACGAACAGCCAGTCAGACAGACGTGTTCTTGAAAGCTAAAAGTTGTAGGAAGTGGTTGTGGAGAAAATATGGAAGTCTCTTTGCAGTAGTAGGAGAGGTAGTCACAGGAGAATTTCTAAATTAGCATCTGTGGGCACAAGTAATGAGGTACGCCTGAGTCAGTGATTAATCATTCTTTTGGGCTTGCTAGAAAGTGCAAAACACTTAAATCATCATATTGTCTTTGATGGCAGTCATCGTTTTTGGAACTGAAAGTGCTTTTACAAATGATCTCTGTAGTAATGGGGCAAATCAGATAGTTGTCATGGAAAATTGACTTGCCAGATGGAGCCCAACAAAGGAGGGAAAACATGTCTAAAGAGATCTAGCTACCCTCGAGCGTCTGAGGAGGGAAGGAGCATCCGCAGCAAGGCCGACGCGCTGCCCTGGCGTTCCCTGCGCGTGGGATGCGAGGAGCTGAGCGTGGTGGGCTCGCCAGGTGGGACACCGCAGCGGGAGAACCGCTGCACGCAGCGGAGCTGAGCCCGCGGTAGGGATGATGTGTGGGAAGAAAATCCTCCTCAAGGGTAAGCGTGAACCTTCCCACTTTGGGGATAAGATAGAACCAAGCGTTTCAAAGGTATTATTAGCTCTCCGCAACCTTAAAGCTTCAAGCTGTGCACGGAGTGAAAACACCTCAGCACCTCGTTACACTGCTGGGGGGTTCTGGAGTCTTTGCTCTCGTGTTCGTGCACTTGTACACGAGTGAGCTCGGCCTGCTTCTGCCCTGGCTGGCCCAAGTTCTTCAGACCTTTGCCCTGGCTGTGCCCTTGAGGCTGTGTACCAGCTAGTGTGGCATTTCTTCAGCAGGAGTACGTGGGGAGTAGCCGTGTTGCCTAAACAAGCAAGCATGCAGGCTCCAGTTGTTTAACTTGCACTCCTTCCAGTGACCACACGCGAAGAAACAGCAGCTCTATCTCCTACAGGACTTGAATAGCTACGTGGCTTGGTAGGAATGCCTAACCCCAAATGGCTTTCATAGGTTAGCAGGGCAGAATAAGTCTTGCTGTTAGCCTAATTTGGGATATTGGAGGGCCAAGAACTGAAATAGCTGTGTTCTCATTCCTCTGCTACTCTGAAGTAGCCACTGCTGAGCTATCTGGGCTAGCCAGTGAGTCTTGCAGTGAAAACCAGTCCTGGCACACTCTGGTTTCGTTTCTGCCAGCCGTAGCGAGCCTCTAGCTACGTGGCATTGGCCTCTGATGCTGTTGCAAAGAGTAGCAAAGAAACTTCTGCGGGGGTTAGCCCCTGCTCAGGACTCTCTGGATCCCCAGCGTGGCCGCTGTCCCCGCCACAGAGCTCGTGCTATGGGAGTGGTGGGCACCAGAGGCGTGGACCCGCAGCCTACCTGGTTCAGCAGAGCGCTGGTCAGCTCTCGGTGTGAGCACGGTGTCCCTTACCCACAGCCGGAGTGCGGAAACTGGGAAAGATCATATTTCTCTCCAGCAAATTCAGCAGAATTGGTTGCTGAGGGAAGAGCTGAAGAAGTCAGGCAAGTCCCATCAATGGGTCTTATTGTGCTCTTGCTAACAAGAGAGTGGCACAGCAGCCTTAAGTCATGCTAGATGTACAAGACCCAGCTTTATCTGCAGCTCGCAGTACCCTGCACTGGATCTGAAACCCATTCATGTTCTTTATGCGGTAACAGCTTCCCAAACGCCCTCCCAGACATATTCTGGCAAAGGGTCTGGGCCGAGCTTCCCACCAGAACACGCTAGTTCATCCTGTCTCCTGCTGCTTACATCAAACCTAGAGAAAGAAAAGGAAAACGGGACCGACCGACCTGCTAGGGGGAAACCGCTCCTGACTCCACACATGGGGTGTCCCCCGCTGCAGGGGCTGTGGTATCCCCACATCTCCTTAACCCACGCAAGATGCTGGAAGAGGAAGACGCGCACGAGCTTCCTCACGACTTGCAGCCTCACGGATGCACGGGCACTGCTGCTGTGCTGCAGCAGGCAATTCGGAAGCCGTCCTGTCGGTTCTGAGAGCCTACATCTGGGAACACTTTGGGGTTTGTTTTTTTTTTAATGTGGGCTGCTGTGGCATTGATGGGGCTAGAGCTGAGAATTTTGGCTAGGAATGGGCTGTTAACCAAACAGTAGGACTGAAGGGTCAAGAAAGTCTTCCAGAGGCGAAGAAAGACTTCCAGGTGAGTGCCCCAAAAATGATTGCAGCCTAGGGAGCCGTGGTGGAGCCTGAGGTTTTAAGTCACAGTAATTTGGTGACACTGAAGGTGAGTGCCAGACCAGCTCAGCATAAAGCGTGCTTCTGCCTGGTATTGTTGAGGGCTCTCCTACTGCTCTGGGAAGGGCTGGGCGTGGGTCTGGTTAGGGCAGAGCTAACTCTGTCTGTGGCTCTCTTTCAGCTGCTTTCTTCCAAGACTGCATTTCCGAACAGGACCTTGATGAAATGAACATTGAAATCATTCGAAACACGCTCTATAAGGTAAATGAGACCAGGAAGGGAAAGAGATGTTAACTTCCCTAGTTGGTGTGGCCACAGCTCTGTCCGGCCAGGAGCTCCAGCCGAGAGGCTGGCTTTCTTCAAATAGAGGGAAGAAGGTATTCTCCTCTTAGAACAGATTCAAAAATAAATTTGCTTTCCCTCTGTTTTCTTCCCGGGAGTGGTGATTGAGTGACTGTGCACAGGAACCAGTTACATCCGCTGGAAAGTAAAGATCATGCCTTTGGAGGGGCCTGGCACCCCAACACCCAGCACGACAGGCAGGGCACTGGAGCTAGGCTGAGTGGTTTTTTTTGGAGCTGTCAGTGTCAAGAGTCTGTGCAAGAGATTTTGCAAAGGTCCTGCCTTTGAATAAACTTCCTCAGGTCCCAGGCAGGCAGGAGAAGGCTGCGGCTTAACCAGGTGAGTTTAGACATGAGGTTACTGCACTCAGAGTGCTGAAGTGGCTCGATCTTAAACTTGGCGGAAACACTTCTGTGGGCCTGGCTGTCTGTACCGAGCTCTTTCAGAAGAGTCTCCAACAATCTGCTCAAGCCTTCAGTGGCTGTGGTAGGGATTAGATGCTCTTGGTGGAGCAGCACAAAGAAAAGTACAGCTGGGGTGGAGGAGTCGGGCAGGCTGTGGAGAGCATTGGCACAGGGACGTGGAGGGGCTACGGCACCTCCTGGTCCTGAGCCTGCACGGGAAGCTGTCAGCTCCTCTGCTGGCCCCGTCTGGTTTTAGCTGGCAGTATAAAAGCGTGTGTTTATGTGCAGGCTGTGGCTATCTCTTCATCTTGACTCTCTGGATTAAGGGTGGGATGCAGATTGTATCTGCCAGCCTTGCTTTGACTGGTCACGGCCAGCTAGCAGTCACTGTGACCTCTGCTTCCTAAGGAAGCCTTGACCCCTTTGGAGAGGTGGAGAACAGGTCAGGCATGAAGGGAAGAAGGCGAAGGGAGGGGAGAAGCTGCTGCCTTTCGGCAGTCATGCCCAGCTGCGTGTGGCCTCTGGCATGTACTGATCTTTTGCTATAATGGGGGAAGGTATGCCGGTACGCATAAATACCTGCACCCTTGCAGGGTGCAGAGCTCCGTGTTGAGCCGGGGAGAGGCAGGGAGCAGAGCCAGCACAGAGCAAACAGGTTGGTGGGTGCCCTCTCCTTGGGTCCCGGCTGCCACGTCCTTTCTATCTCCTTTCCGAGGCTGATGCTCCTTTGCATTCTGCTTTTCCTACCCCTAAACTGAAGTGTCGCTGCCTGGTACCTCTCAGCTTGTGCTGGGACTGGATCTTACTAACGAGCAGCCCCTGGGGAGAGCAGGGGCAGGCTGCATGCTCTGACAGCAATAAATCACGGGGATGCAGGGGTGGAAGAGGTGACTGCAGCTTACAGGTGCTCACTTGCAGCCTCGGGGTCTGGAAAATGGATAACACAATGCAAATAGTCTTTGAAGGCAAATTGGGGAAGTAAAATCAGGTCTGATGTCTCTGTGGAGCTGCTCTGGAGAGCACAGCAGATGGGTGCCTGGGACAGATGCTTGTGGCCAGGAGGCGTTAGCATGCTGAGGGAAGACTTGAAGCACATGTGCTACCTCCCAGACCTACTGGAGGCACTTCTTGAGGGAATGGACAAGCACACAGACAAGGTTTGAGGAGGATTCATAGGAGAAAACCAATTACAAATGTTTCTTTCTGAAAGCTCTTAAGTAAGCATTGGCAACTGAGAAGGTTCTTGAATACGTTTATGATGAGGAGCAGAAGATAAAAGCAGTCGGCTCTCAGAGCAGAAGGAGGTCAGCAGTGGAGGCATGCCAGCATCATAATTTTCACTGCTTATTCCTTGTTTTCCACATCTTTATTGGATAGGTTGAAGTGGAGCTGGCTGGCTGCTAGCCTTTGCTGGCAACCTGCCTGTAGGAACCTGCCGAAGGAGCTTTGTGGCTGGAAGTAACGTACAGCAGACACATCAGTGGGGATAAATGTGGAGTGATAGCACGGGAGAGGCAAGGAGGGAATCCTCATCTTGCTGGTAGAGTCTCCTTGTTCCCTGCTACCACTAAATGAACCCTAGGGTTATGACTGACCTCAGTAAGTGTGTCTCTGTCTAAGGCAGTCTGTTCTTAACAGTAGGACAGGAGAGAACTGCACCAACATCACCGTGCTGCTGCGGACGTCTGTAGGGCATTTGTCCTGTGCGTTTCCTGGTCTGTTCCTCTCCTCTCTCATCTCAAAATACGAAGAGCTGAATGGGAGAAGTTGCTAAGAGGGACATAATAAAGGTTTGGGTACAATGACTTCTGTAGGGGAAACTACAGAAAAGGTTCGGGTTCCTCAGCTGGAAGAGGAGGGAATCATGCTGGAAATTGTGGGTGATGTTGAAAAAGTCAACATGGATGGCCCGTCTGCAGATCTCCCTTCAGTCTGCGTGTGAAAGACAAACAAGACTAGCAGGAGGCAGAGGGTAATTGAGTGGTGTCATGGAAATAAAAGACTTCTGAAGATGATTAAGTGCAAGCACACCGCCATTTCTGGGAGATGGTTTTCTGGACAGCGGAGAGTTTCCTGTAAATTGATGTCGTCTGTGGAGGGGTCCGCAGGGGAGGGTACCAGCACGGCTTTCCTGCAGCCTGTGTCTCCACGATGCCTGTGGTGCTGGATCCTCACTCAGTGCTGGGTATCCGAGTTCACCCATTTTTGCTTCTAAGGCCTAAAGTTTGCTTCCTGGTTCTGGGAAGGGCAAAGCTGGGACTGAACCTTTTGTCCAGCATCGTTCTTCTGTGGACCTCAAGCAAAGTCTGATGTCCGTGCCCTTGTTCCTGCGATAGCTCTGCAGGGTGACGCTCTGTGCTTACCGTTCTTCACAGGAGAGCTGCTCCAGCCCCTTGATCATCTTTGTGGCCCTCCTCTGGACCCGCTCTAACAGATCAGCGTGCTTCTTGTGCAGGGGGCCCCAGACCTGGACGCAGCACTCCAAGTGGGGCCTCACGAGGGCAGAGCAGAGGGGGACAATCCCCTCCCTCCCCTGCTGCCCACCCCTCTGGTGTTGCAGCCCAGGACGCAGTTGGCCTTCTGGGCTGCGATCGCACACTGCTGGCTTATGTCAAGCCTTTCATCCAGCAGAACCCCCAGGTCCTTCTCCACAGGGCTGCTCTCAGAGAGTTTTTCTCCCAGCCTGTCCTCATGTCTGGGATTGCCCCAGCCCAGGTGCAGCACCTTGCACTTGGACTTGTTGAACCTCGTTAGGTTCACGTGGGCCCAATTCTCCGGCTTGTCCAGGTCCCTCTGGATGGCATCCTTTCCTGCTGGTGTACCGACTGCACCCCTCAGCTTGGTGTCATCTGCAAATTGCTGAGGGTGCTCTCAATCCCACTATGTCATTGATAAGCTATTAAACAGGACCGGTCCCAGGACAGACCCCTGAGGGACACCGCTCATCACCAGCCTCCACTTGGACATGGAGCCACTGACCACCCCTCTCTGGGTGTGACCATCGAGCCAACCCCTTATCCACTGAATGGTCCACCCGTCAAATCCATCTCTCTCCACTTCGGAGACCAGCGTGTCATGTGGGACCGTGTCAAAGGCCTTGCAGAAATCCAGGTAGATGGCAGTGGTCGGTCTTCCTTTCTCAACCGATGCATTCACTCCATCACAGAAAGCCACCAGATTGGTCAGGCACAATTACCCTTGGTGAAGCCATGCTGGCTGTCTCAAATCACCTCCTTGTCTTGCATGTGCCTCGACACTGCTTCCAGGAGGAACTTTTCCATGCTCTTGTCAGGCACAGAGGCGAGGCTCACCAGTCTGTAGTTCCTTGGGCCTTCTCTGTGTCTGTCGTTACCAGTTCACCCTCCTCATCCATCACAGGGGGTACACTCTCCTTTCTTTTCTGAGCAATGTACCTAGAGAATCCCTTTTTTCTTTCTTTGCATCCCTTGCCAAGCTCAGTTCAATCCGTGCCTTGCCTTTCCTGATCCCATCTCTGCATGTCTGCACGGTGTCCCTGTGCATTCCTCTGTGTGTGCGTTTCCTTCTTGCACCTCAGCCTGACCTTCAGCTCCTTGCTCAGCCATCCCAGTTGTCTGCTCTCCCTGTCTGCTTTTTTACACGGGGATGGAGAGTTCTTGTGCTCTAAGGAAAACATCCTTCAGGAGCTGCCAGCTCTGCTCAGCTCCTTTGTCCCTAAGGACGGTGTTCCAGGGGATGTCAGCTACTAGGTCTCAAAATAGCTTGAAGTTTGCTCTTCGGAAGTTCAGGGCCCTGACTTTGCTCGTTGCCAGGCCTGTATTCCTCGAGATCACAAACTCAAGCAGGGTGCTGTCACTGCAGCCCAGACTGCCTCCAAACTCTTTAGTGAATTCTTCAGCGCTGGTGAACACCAGGTCCGTAACACTTCCCCTCTGCTTGGTTTGTGTAATACTGGGCCAAGCAGTTATCCTCAACGTACTCTAGGAATCTTCTCCATTGCTTACAACCTGCCGTGTAGTTTTCCAAGCTGACAATCCTTGTGGTAGAAGTTCCCCGTCAGGAGGAGAGCGTGCAAGCACGACACTTCTTGTAGCTGAAGCCCAAATGCCTCATCCGCAGGCTCCCCTTGGACGGGTGGCCTGTGGTAGGCCCCAGCCACAAGCTGTCCTTCATCGGTGTGGTCTCCAACCCTCACCCCCAAGCTCCCAGCCTGTCCGTGGCTGTTTCTCAGAGGCAGCTCTTCACAATCTATCCCTTCCTAGTGCGGAGGGCACCGCTCCCTCGCTTCCTTCCCTCCAATCCCTTCTGAAGGGTTTGTAGCCCTCTGTCCCGGTGCTCCGGCTGGGCGAGCCGTCCCACCACGTGTACGTGGTAGCAACCAGGTCATGTTTGTCTAGCTGCACCATGGTTTCCTGCTCCTCCTGCTTGTTTCCCATGCTGCGTGCGTTGGTGTGGAGGCGCTTCAGCTGGGCTGCTGCGTCGCATTTTGGTGCTGTGTAGCGCTCACCCCGCAGTGCCCCTGTGCACCGTGTGGTGACAAATATTGACCGAACGCAGTAATCCAGGTGCTTTTCTGGAGCGGAGGGTGTCCAGCACACGCATTTGTGGCCCAGGTCATGACAAGGCAGAGGTTGGCGATGTCTCGGCGTCGTTGCTTTGCCGTTCCTTTGATGTGATTCCACTTGCACAGAGCGCAGGGAGGTGTTTCAGCACATGATGGTTTCTTCTGAGAAAGTTTCTGCTGAGCAGCGCTTTTAGCCGTGCTCTGCCTCCATGGCTCCCCGTGGGAGATGGAGTCATCTTCCAGCTGGATTATGGTACATCTCCACAAAGGATTACGTTTCCTGGAGGCAGCCTAGCTGTGCCTAGCCTTGTATGATTTCTGCAGTGCTCCAGTTGGGATGGAGACCAAGCGGCTGCAGCGTGAAAAGAGAATTGCAGAGAATGGCTGGTTTCCTTCACAGATGTCCTGTCTCATCTCGACTCCGCTTACACAGGGCTACTTTCTGAGCTTAGGTCTTGCGGCTAAAGTTGTGTGGCTTGGCACGCTTATAGAGGCCAGAACGAGGTCAGGAAACCATGTGAAACTTCAGCGAATGCTTTGGAGTTAGACCACTCGGAGCAAAATAGGCTTTAACCTTGTTGCCTGGGGATCTGCCTGCTGTAAGCTCATCCAGTCACTTGAGCAAACCAAACCACAGCCCTTCATGTCTCCGGCTCCTGGGGAAGCACTGTCCCTCGTGTGGGCTTGGTATCCGAGTTCACATGGGGTGAGAGAGCCTGTGCTGTGCTATGAAGTGTCTGGGAGCATCCCTGCTTGCCTTCTGCCCCCTCCTGCATGGCCCTGTGGGGCAGTAAAGGAAGCTGGGTGGAAAAGCTCTCATTTCTCTCTCTTCCAGGCGTACCTGGAGTCCTTCTACAAGTTCTGCAAGGCACTTGGAGGCACCACAGCAGATGCCATGTGTCCAATCCTGGAGGTAGGTCTGGAAACTCATCGCTCCACGCTCGGGCGCAGCCTGCCTGCCGGTATTTCAGACGCTCGGGATCCTGTTCAGCACCCCAGCACATCCCCTCTGACCTAGGAAAAAAGTGTCTGCACCTGGCTTTGGGCAGGCATGGTTGCCTGGTCCTGATTTGGGGCCAGATGCTGGCCCACCTGTTGCCTTCATGGCAGCCTCTTCATCCGTCCAACAGGCAGAACAACCAGACCTGGTCTCTCTGAGGCCCGTCTGCTTCCCGAGCTGACCGGTGGATGTGCAGGGCTCGGGGGCAGCAGGAACCACTTCTGGAGCTGGGCAGGGCTCAGTGCCTTGGCTCGTGCCTGAGGTGGGGATTTCCTTGCCTGACTAGTCCCCAGGCATCAGCTCGTGGTCACGCAGGTGGCCCACACATGCAGCCTTCCCTGGATGAGCACAGGCGAACTGTGCGCGTCCCAGGCACCGAGCTGGGCTTGCTCGTGCTGCTCTCTGGTGCGGCTCTGTTCAGAGCAGCACCGGTATCTGCCGACCTCTGGCAAAGCCACGGCAGCCCGAGGTGAAACTCTCTTCTCCCGCAGTTTGAAGCTGACCGGAGAGCCTTCATTATCACCATCAACTCGTTCGGCACCGAGCTGTCCAAGGAGGACCGGGCGAAGCTGTTCCCGCACTGTGGCAAGCTCTACCCCGAGGGGCTGGCTCAGCTGGCCAGAGCAGATGACTACGAACAAGTCAAAAACGTTGCTGACTACTACCCCGTGAGTGCTCTGGGGGACTGGTGCAAGGACCTGCTCTGCCTCGGAGCTTCTCAGGGGCCTGGGGGAGCGTGTGGATGGACAGCCTGGGGAGGGGGCTGCCTGTACTCTGCTGTTTGGGGTCAGAGAGCTCCGTGCCCCTTTGCTGTATCAGCATGTGCCAGTGTTTGTGGGCGCAGGGCCCAAACACGCTGGTCTGTACGTGGAGGGGACGTGCCTGGTGCATCCTGCCTGCAGGCACCACACACCAATGTGGCTTCGAGCACTGAACCCTTCCGAGGAGGGGCAGGATCCCTGGCTGGACCTGTGATGCTCACAGCTGAAAGAAGGGCTTTCTCTGCCCGTCTGGGCTTTGTCTTCGGCGGGTCCCCAGGTGGTGTGTGCGCAGCGCAGCCTCACAGCATCCTGTGTGCTCACAGGGCAGATGACTTTTGGCTTCTCTGTCCTCTGCTGACCTGACATAGAGGTTGGGGTGTCTGATGTACGGGGTCCAGGCGCGCTGCTGAGCTTGGAGGGTATTGGAGTCTGGGTACACCCTCTTGTAATGTCTTCCTGCAGGAGTACAAGCTGTTGTTTGAAGGGGCTGGCAGCAACCCTGGAGACAAGACCCTTGAAGACAGGTTCTTTGAGCACGAGGTGAGTGAGCCCTGAGGCACCTCTCGGTAAGCGTGTCTGCCTGTGCCTCCTGCACAGCTCAGGGCAGCAGCGAGGTTGTCTGCCCGGTGCTCCCGAGCATCAGTGCTGCAGATAAGCAGAGTGTGGGGGAAGGAAGAGGGTGCTATCCCTGTGCTTGGTGAGGGAATGGTGCTCAGTACTGATGGCTGCGGGGGCCCAGCCTGGTGCTCAGTCCCCGTTGTCACCCAGACAGCTTAGAGCAGTGTGGGAGGCAGGTTTGGGGCTGCTGATGGATGTTTGGTCCACCGAGAGCAAAAGCAGAGTAATTACGTGGGAAAGGAGGATTCTCGCAGCACACGAGGGCATAAATCATTCCCCCTTCAAATGCCAGAGCCTGTCCTCTCTGAGCCATGAGCCCCCAGCCTGCCGGGGAAGTCGCAGGACCTCCGAGCTTCTCCCTCCTTGCCTGGGCTGCCTCCTCCAGCAGAGGACAGCCCGGCAGAGGTGGACGAGTGACGTCCTCCTCCGGGCTTTCCCCAGGTGAAGCTGAACAAGCTGGCGTTCCTCAACCAGTTCCACTTCGGAGTCTTCTACGCCTTCGTGAAGCTGAAGGAGCAGGAGTGCCGCAACATCGTGTGGATCGCAGAGTGCATCGCCCAGCGGCACAGGACCAAGATCGACAACTACATTCCCATCTTCTAACCCCCCCCTGCTCCTGTCCGACCCCTGGAGTCCAGCGGGACCCCCGTCTATCTTCTACGTGCTCCCTGAGGTATCCCTTGCCCAGACTCCAGGGAAGTCCCACCTGTCGAACTGGCTCGGATGGGGAAACTGTACAGTTGCTAGTTAAATTATTCACAAGCTGAGGTTTGAGTTGTGTGTGCAGTGAGGGGTCCGGAGGGGCCGGTGGCACAGGCTTGGCCCTGTGCAGCGGGAGGGACGCCTCCTGTCGTGTATCTGATAGTACCCGTGTTACTGTACTACCCTGCTGTATGCGCTTGTGCTCGCAGAGCAAGCACCAGCCGGGGCTTGCTGCCTCCAAGTGGTTCCCACCGCTGCGGAGGAACGCGTCAGGTCTGCCACGGCCAGGAGCCCTCGCTGTCAGAGCTCCGAGCACGCCTCCTCCTCAGCGTTGTCCCCGCGAGATTTAGTTTTGAGTGTGATTTGTAGCGTAGCCAATGCTGCTGTGTAATCCCCGCATCCCTTGTAGCAAACCCCGTTGTGGGACAGGCTGAGCAGCCCTGGCCAGGACTGGGACGGAGCCTGTGGGAACGTGAGGGCAGAGCCAGAGCATGTGTGGAGCGCGCTCCTCCCCGCTCCGGCAGCATCTGCCCTAGTGCTAGCGTCCTCAGAAGCTGCTCTCTTCAGTCGCTGGAGCTTGAAGGGGCTCCGTAAGCCGCCTGAGCTCCTTCCTCCCCTGCCAGCCCCGTGGCTTGGAGCTGCGTTTGTCACAGCTTGCAAGGGTCTGGGCTCTGCGGATGGTGCTGTGACACGGGGGAGCCCCTGCCCTGCTCCGGGTGGCTGCGTGGCCGTACAGCACGCCCGGCCCCGGGGCAGAGCAACCCCCTGGCTGCCCCGCGGCGGTGCGGCAGCAGAGGGGCTTCGCTGATGGGGAGTTCCCGGAGCTCCCCGTCCGTCCTGCCTGGCAGCAGCGGCTCCGTCCCAGCTTGTGCCGTGGTCACCTCTGCCGTGTTTGTTACCCCGTGACCCCCCTCCTCTCCACACCAATAAATATCTGCCTACCGCACCGCGCTCTCCCTGCTTTCTCCGGCGCCTGCTCACACGTCCCCAGGGGCCCGCGCTGGCGGCGTGCTTTGGGGTGCCCCGGGGCTGACTCGGGGTGGCCCTTCTGGGCAGGGCTCTGCCCACAGGCAGGGCACCCCCAAACGCAGAAGGAGACTGCGAGAGCCCAGTGGCTTATCAAGAAGAGATTTATTTAAAAAGTGATAATCACGTAGTTCATCTGGTGAAGAGCTCTGCAGTGCCCGCAGCCTGGCCTCGGCTCCTGCTCCTGCTGGGAGCTCGTGGAGTGTGTAACGGACCGCGGGGGGGGCACGGCGGCATCCGCAGCACCCCGCGCCTGACCCAGCTGCGAGGGTGGAGGCGGATGCAGCTCCAGCAGCGGTCGGGGAGCTGTCACTGAGCTGAGAAGTGCCCCAGGTACGTCCCAGCGCCTGGTGCGGAGATGCAGAGTCAGGCAAGAGTGGCCCCGTTGCAGGATGCACGGTTAGAAAAAATACAAAAACAAAAAACAAAAAACAACAAAGTCTCTAGAAAAACGTTGATTCTCGCACGATAGAAAATAGATCTGCATCTGCCTGATTTGGGAAAGCGATTTGGTTTTAGGTCTAGTGCTGATTGTTCCCCCGTGGTGCACGAGGGCGACGATGCCGGCGGCTGTGCACACGCTCGGGGGCTGCTGTGCCTGGAAATCCCAGGAGAAGGCTCCCTCCTGCCCCGCGACCGCATGCGGGCCGAGGTCAGGCCTCCTTCGCCTCGGTGTGTTTCTCCGGCCGCAGCGCTCGGGGCAGCTTGGGGTTGATGAACAATCCTTTCAGGAAGAAGTCTCGGACGAAGTAGGGCAGGTAGCGGTGTATGAAATACATCAGCCCAAGGCCCTGCCCTGGGTAGTAGCGCACGGCGGGGTTGGCAGCCAGGAGCCCGTCCGTGATGCTGTTCACCACCGCGCTGAGGTCCTCCACGGCCACCTTCATGAACTGGATGAACTGCCGGTTGATCTCCTCCACGTAGTCCTCGCCGTAGGCCTGCAGCAGCTCCTGGGGCAGGCGGGCCACCAGCTGCTGCTTCTGCAGGTTCCAGAAGGCAGGGTCGCACGTTCCTGCAAGGATGTGACCCCCGCGCCGTGAGCTGGGCACCCCCGTCCTGCCCTGCCCCGTGGTGCCCGATGTCCCTTGGGAAGGGGAGGGAGCAGCTGCCGGGGGGCCGTGGTCCCTCCAAAACCCCGGTGGAGATGTGCCACGGGGCGGGAGCCGTGCGACGGGTGTCACAAACCGGACGGCCCAAGTGGGACCGAAGCTCAGGTTTGGGAAGCTACCTGCAACGTGGGGACCTCCGTGGTGGCCAGAGCACGGCCAGCTCAAAGACTGTGGAGAGGTGGTGGTGGAGATGGTGCTCACCCAGTTCGGCCATCCCAGAGGTAAAGGAGCAGGCGGCAGGGCCTGATCCTGACCGAGCCTCCCACAGGTACCACACAGGGCTCTGCTCTGAACCCGTCTGGCCCCGGTCCCCAGGGTGGTGGCCGGGGATGCCCCCTTCGCTCCCCCGCTGCCTTTGGTGCCTCCCCGGGGCTCCGGGTCCGCCTGCTGGGCGCCTCTCACCTGTTTTGAAGTACCCGGGCAGGATGAGGCTGACTTTGACGCCCCAGGGCTGGAGCTCGCTGCGGAAGGTGTCCATGAGCAGGCTGAGGGCAGCCTTCGATGCCCCGTAGGCTGCCAGGCAGGGGAACGGCAGGTCACCTTGGAGGGGAGAAAGCACAAGCCCACGGCTCCCACACAGCTCCTTGCGTGGACAGGGCAAGACCCCGAGGGTGTTTTCTGGGCTCCACACCCCCCTCTGGGCAAGGGTTTGGGCTACCAAATGCCCAGCCGGGGACGCTCGCCGCGCACCCGTGCCTGGTGCATCCCTCCGGGACACCCCAACCTGTCCCCGTGTCCCCACGGCTCGCGGGGGTGCTCACCCGCCGGGCTGCTGACGGTGACGATGCGGCCGCCGGTGGAGCGGAGCAGGGGCAGCAGCCCCTTGGTGAGCTCCAGCGAGCCGAAGAAGTTCACCTCCATGCAGGTGCGGAAGTTGCCCAGCGGCGAGAGCTCCGCGTCCGCGATGATGTCGTTGAAGCCGGCGTTGTTCACCAAACCCCAGAGACCTGGGGGGAAGGAGGGGGGTCGGTCCAAAAAGCCGCCCGGGTGGGACAGTGCCACGCTGGTGGGTCCCCCACCCACGGGAACCCTGCCCGGGGAGCCACGGGGTGCCTTGGGACAGAGCAGCCAAGGGTGCTGCCCGTGCGTGGGGACCACCACGCCGGACACAAGCAGGGGTCCCGGGGGGGGGGCTGTATGCAGTGCCGGGGGGGTCCCACCTGAGCTGTTGGTGTGAGCCTGGATGTGCTGCAGGACTCGCTGGATGTCCTCGGGCTTGGTCAGGTCCATCTGCAGCAGCGTCAGCCTGGGCGAGCAGCTCTTCTGCAGCTCCTGGGCGCCGGGGCCCCGCGGGTCCAGCACGCTGGCGAACACGCGGAAGCCCAAAGCGTCGAGGTGGCGCGCCGTCGCCTGCCCGAAGCCGGAGTCACAGCCTGCAAGAGCCAACGGGAGCCCTGCGGTGGCCGGCGACAGCCACCGGACGCGTGCCCCCCCCGTCCCCGACGCCCCACTTCTCCCTCGCCAGCCCCAGGATCCCCAGCACCCGCTGGGGACGTGACCTTGTCCTGGGGCACCCGCGGGTCACGAAGCTGCTGTTTTCTCTCTCGCATGGGAGGAAGAAAACACTCCCTTATCGGCAAACCCATCGCCCCGAGCGCGCCGCTGATGCGAGGAGCAGATAAAACCGCTGAGGGCAGGCTCGGCACCCGCAGGCACAGCGAGGCACCGGCCTGGCGGGCTCTGAACCGGCACCGGCGCACGTCCCATCCAGCCCAGAGCCCCGCGGGGAAGCCAGGGGACCCCCCCTGAACGTCCCCCTCTGGGCGCAGCACCCCAAGGACCCCCCCACCAGCCACCCTTAGATGCCGGCGCAAGCCCAGGTGGGAGATGCTGCAGTTCCCCAGACACGTTCAGCCTCTAAAAGTGGCCAAAACCAGCACCTGGCGGGGAAGGGAGGGCAAAAAGTGGTTCTGCTCCGCTCCTGCCACCTCCAAGCCCCGGGGGAGCATCCCCAGGGAATGTCCCTCGTGTCGTCAGCCGGAGCAGGCGACTGCAGAGCCACAGCTCCGGGGCTGTGCTGCCGGCGGGGAGATGGGTGCCGCGGGGATGGAAACAAACAGCCGGCCCGGTACAGCGTGTTCCCGGGGCTGATGGCAGCGCTGATAGCTCCCCGCGCCGCCCCAGCTGCCTGGCCGCATTAACCATTAACAGGGGAGCGCTGCCAGGCCAGCCCCATCGCCTGCACCCTCCCGCTGGGCCCCACAGGGTGCCCTGGCACCCTTGGGTGCTCCCTGGGGGCACCCGTGACCTGCACGGGGCAGGGCGAAGGGACAGCTGGGGACCTGCGTGGGGGGGAGGGGGGTGCGAGCGGGGTTAACGCAGCCAGATTTTAAATTAGAAGTTAAAAAATAATTAAAGAATAAAACGCACAGGGCCGTATCCTGCACCTGGAGCCAGCGTGCAGCGGCATCCCCCCCCAGCCAGGAACAGGGCGCTGCCCGCCCCAGCGCCGGGGCAGCCCGATAAGCCGCGCTGGGCTCGGTGTCCACGGCCGGGTCCCCGTCTCCCATTGACTTTATTGCTGCGTCATAAACCCATAAAGGAGCCTGGCCGGCCGCCAGCGCGATAACACGCCCCGGAGCCGGCCGCCGCGGTGCTCGGCGGGTGGGAAGGGGCCGGAGGTGCATTTCGCCTTGCCCAACAGGGCAGGAGAAAACCGCAATAAAGATAAAGTTGGAAAATAAAAGCGCACGCAGCCGTGTCCCCAGGGCTCCCCGCTGCCTTCCCCGGGACACGAAAGCTCCCGGTCCCAGCACAAAGCGGCACCCCCCCCGGGCCGCACGCCGGATCCTCAGAACACCTGGAAACACCCCAAAAATCCCAGGGAGACCAAATAAAGAGAGAAATCCCCCAAAGGCTGGCAAGCGGGAGCAGGGCTTGTTTTGGCCCAGGCTGCTGAGAAGGGAGAAAGCGCGGCCGGGCAGCGCGGGCAGCAATTGCTGGGCGGGTTTGTGGTGCCTCAGAGGCTGGCTTCGGAAGTTTCAATTTATTCTCTCTCTCACACACACACACACAAAGTCTGCTCGGGGCTGGCGGGAGGAGGGCGGCGATGCTCTGGTGTTATTTAAGGTCTCAGGCGGTGGCCGGCCGAGGAGGTTAACGCGCTGCCGGGCTTCCCGGGAGGGGAGGCATGGGAAAAACTCAGCCGTGGCAAAAATTCAGCGTGAGAAAAGGCAAATAAAGGCCGGACCGGGGGAGGGGGGCTGCCGGGACAGGTCTCGGGAGCAAAGAAAGCGGGGTGCCGAACTCACCCCCCCCTCCCAAAGCAGCGGTGCTGCTGCCCGACCCGTGCCCAGCACCCGCGCACCCCGCGATGCCCCCGAGCGCGGGGCTGGGCACGGAGCGAGGCGCAAACCCCGGGACCGCAGCCGCTGCGCCCCTCCGGGGAGCGCTGGAGCCGGCCAGTCTGAGCCGAGGCGCTGGGCACGCGTCCTTTGGAGGATGCTGCATCACGAGGAGGCCGCAGAAGCCAGCTCTCCCCCGTCCCAGCCCCGGCTCTGCCAAATGGTTTTGCTTCGAGCGGCGAGGGGCTGCTGCCGGAGCCGCCCCCCCCCCCCCCACCGGCCCTCCCACGCTGCGGCCCTGAGCCAGCGGCCATCCAGCGCCTGCCTCGGAGCAGGGGCCGAGCGGAGACGAAGCCCGGGTTGCAAAATCAGGCTGCGAGCGGGGCCGAGAGCCTGCCCCGGGAGCTCCGCAGGAGGTTCGGCCGGATCCTGCGGCACGTTTGGGCACCGAGCGTCAGCTTTGGGGGTGGCGAAGAGGATGACGAGGGAGACGCGCATGGCACGCGTGCTGCGCGCTCCTCACTGCGCGCCCTCCGCCTCGCATGCGCGTCGCATCGCTCGCCCGTCGCTTGGCGTGCTCGCTGCTTGGCGTGCTCGTCACACTGCACGCTCCTCTTCGCACAGCCCGCTCGTCGTGTTTTTTTTTTTGTGCTCATCACGCTGCGTGCTCCGTGCACGGCGCGCTCCCCGCATCGCCTCTGCCCAGCCCCAGGGATGCTCCTCGCCAGCACAAGCGAAGGCACCGTAGGCTCTGAGCTCCCAGCTGTGGCGGTGGGCACCGCTTTGGGCCAGGCACATTTTTTTTTTTGGGGGGGGGGGGGTGCTTAAGCAGGCTATGCAGAGTGCTCACGTTTTGCTGTCTCAGGTCTCCTCCCGCAGCCGGCACCGGGGCCGGACACGTGCTCAAGGCGCCCGCCGCAGTTTTGCTGAGCAGATCTGAGCCGGGAGACGAGGCGGCTACCAGCCGGTAGCTGTCAAACCACAACCCCCCCCGTGCCCACTGCCGACACGGGACGTGACGCAGGGCTGCTGCTGCGGGGGGTGGCTTCCCCCCAGCCGCCTGTCCTCATCCCCACGGGGTCACATCTCAGAGCCCGGCGGTGTGCGTGGGACCTGCTCGCCCCACGGCCACCCCACAGCGTCCCCAGGGACCTCGTTGGGAGCGGATGCCCCAGGGCTGAGCATCCCCCACAGGACCAGCCCTGCTCCCATGGTGCCCGGACCCCTTCCAGGCTGGAGGAGGTGGAAAATCCCAGAGGGTGCAAAGCAAAAGCTCCTCCTGCGCCCTGTGGTTGCGGAGTCTCGTGCGAGCAAAGCCCGGGGCGAGGACGGCGCCGGCCCCAAGGACACCATCAGCCGGAGGGGAGCCGGGCGCCGCGGCCAAGCGGATTAGCGCGTTGAGCTGCTTGTTTCCAGAGGCTCAAGCGCAAATCCTGCCTGGGATGCCAAGCTAAACAAGGCTGACATTTTGCTCGTAGGTGCTCCGTACGCTGCCGGGGCTGATCCTGGCACGGGGATGGAAGGAAACCCCCCGGTCCCAGCCAAAGCGGTGACCTTCCCCCGCCCCAAAAACAAAACCTTGCAGAGGAGGGAGCCCCGCGGCCAGAGCAGGACAGGGTGGTGGCACGGAGGGGACGGGTGCTGCGGGTGGGGATGCTGGGCAGATGCAGGCAGAGCACAGGTGTCATCGGCACAGGGGTGGGGGGGTCATGCTGAGCTTGTCCTCGAGGGTCTCGAGGCACGTGGGGCCACCTTGCTCAGCAGAGGGACCCGGGATCGCACCCCGAGGGACGGGGAGGAGGAGGAGGAAGGAGAGCGCAGCAAGAAACAGCATCAGCAGGTGGGGAACATCCAGGACACAGAGACGGAGGAGCCAGAGGACCCGCCGGCCCGGGCAGGGGACACGGGCACCCTGAGGGGTGCACGGGGTGGGCAGGAGGAAGCACCGAACACAAAAGCCCATGTGTCTGGGACAGGGCCCCGCAGCCAACACCTCCCGGATGCCGAAAGCCTTTGGAGAGAGGAGCGATAAACGGGTGATGTCAGCCCGTGCCGAGAGGGAACAAATTCTTGGCAGGGCCACATCGAGGGAGGGGACCGGAGCGGCACCTGTGCCCGCAGCAGCTGAGCTGCCGCAGCCGCCCCGGCCCCGCCATCCCCTTCCCCGTCACTGTCCACAGGAAACCGCGCCCCGGGCTCCCCTGGGAGCAGCCCCCGTGCCCCCGGGGGGCAGGAGGTGGAAGAAGGTGGCACCAGCCCAGCCCACAGTGCTTGTCCCCGGCTCGTGTGTTTGGGATGCCAGGAATGCCTTGGGAGAGGTCTTTTGGGGTGACCAGTGTCCCAGCCCAAAATTCCTGGTGAGGGGATGTGAGTGGGACAGCAAGTGACTCCCCCCCGTGCATGGGTGGGTGTCCCTGCCACATCCGCAGCGGTGAGTCCCCTACTGGGACCGGGCAGACCCTGGGCCCACGGTGGGGCTCATGGACCAGGGGAGCTGGGGGAGCAGCCCCACATCCCTCTTTCATTTTAAGTTTGACCACAAAGACCCTTTAAATGAAATGTCTGGATATTAATTGGATTAATTTGAAATTGGACCCTGGCTGACGTTTGCCCTGATCCCAGCCCTTACAGGGAAAGGACGCTGTGGGCTCTTGGATCTCAAGGGACAAACCACCAGTGGGACACATCGTCCACGGGACGCGCCAGCCACGCGATGCGTTATCCATGGGCTGCGCCATCCCCGTAACACATGAGCCACAGGACGCACCAGCCACACATCCCTCCAGAAAGCCACAAGAGGACAAAAAACGAGCCCCAGGGGGCTCTTTGGGACCTGTTGCCCCCGAGCAGGGGCTGGGGAGCAAGGCTGCCGGCTGCGGCAGCCAGATGGTATGAATTACAAAGGATCAGCCGAGTGTTTATGGAGCATTACGTGCCGTAACCTCCGCCCGGGAGGATATGTTTCACTTAACAAACCAAAGAGAAGCGGGGGAAAATCTGATTTTCTGCCTTGACAACCAGCGGCAGCCGGGCGCGGCGGTGAAGATGGAGAGGAGCCCTGGAGGATGTGCGAGCAGGGCTCCCGAATTAAAGCCCATTTTGCAGGAGCAGGTACCGGCCCCAGTGCGTCAGTACTGGGGGCTCAACGTCACCGGAGCAGGCGTGAGATACATCAGCGCGGGGAGACATCGGTCACCAAAAAGCCACCATTTGCCTGTCCCCAGCCCCAAAAGCTGGGCACTTGCAAGCGAGGGGTGACGGAGTGACGAGCTCCACTTCCAGCAGAGCAGCCAGGGACAAGCCCGAGCACCTTGTGCTGAAGGAGACCAGTGCTGGGTGCGATGCTCCAGGACTGGCTTCACCCGGCCGCTTGCACTGAGCCTCACAGCACGCTGCAAGCTCGCTCGATGCCTGGATCTGCCGAGCTCAGCCCAAATCTTGCACCAACGGGCTCAGCAGGTGCTTGTGCAACAGCACCAGTGTTCCTCAGAGGCAGGAGCAACGGGCGTAGGACACCCCAGGACACAACCCGACCCGGCACCACGGGCTGCTGCTGGTGAGGACCGGCAAGGGACCGGGGGGGTTGGTGCCACCGGTGCCAAGGCCAGACCTCGGTGCTCTGCTGCTGCACGGGGCTGAAGGGAGGCTCAGCAAACCACGGCGGCGGAGGAAGTGCCTCCTCTGAGCAGGAGCTGCTGCGGAGAGTTGGGGTTTCACAGAAAGCGTGTGCTGAGGATTTCCTAGAAGCGGCACATCGCCGCCACACGAGCTGGGGCTGGGGCTGGACCGGAGCTTTCGGCAGGGGGCTGCCACCCCCCCGAGAGGCACCGGCCCCCCAGGGGCTGGGGTCTGTGCATCCCCCGTGCCCGCTGCTGCGGGAACCAGGTGGGGACAGATCTGAGCGCAAACACCGCCTGGGCAATGGCACAGCCTGTTCCTTTCAAAGCTAATGTGGAATTTATGTCCCCCCAAGAAGAGGAAGTTGTGAAGAGCCTCAGCGATAAGCAGGTGAATAATCACCTTCGGGCGGAACGCGGCGAACCAGGAACGCGGCGCTGACGAGACACAAGGGCGATCCATCAGCGGGAGCTGTCGCTGGGAAGGACGCAGGGCCAGCAGCAGGGACACGTCGAGGGACAGCAGAGCCCGCGCCGACAGCAGCCCAGCCTCCCACAGCACCGGGAGGGCAGGACACGGGGTGGGCTCCAGGCTGGAGAGCCAGGAATCTCCACCAGCCACGACCACAATGAACCAGAGCCATGGCCGCGCTAAACTAAAGCTTTGAACTAGAAGAGGGGGGGATTTAGATTAGATGTTAGGAGAAAATCCTCCGCTCGGAGGGCAGCGAGGCCCTGGCACAGGATGCCCGGAGAAGCTGGGGACGGCCCATCCCTGGCGGTGCTCACTGGAAGGGGGTTCGGGCCGCACGCTTGGCTGGGGGTGTCCCTGCGCGGGGCAGGGGGTGGCACTGGGTGGGCTTTGAGGTCCCTCCCAAGCCGTGCTGTGGCTCCTTGTGGTGGGCCAGGTCAGCCGCGGAGGAGCCCCTCGGCTGGTCTGCCACCCAGCACGGCAGTGCCACCACCGTGGGGCTGGACACACACAGAGGGCAGGGACACATCCCCGGGGACATGGGACAAGCCACACTGGGGACAGAGATGGCCAAAGCAGATGCTCCAGAGCCACCATAGCAGATGGTGTTAAGCAGCTCAGAGCTGGCATTGCTCAAGACAGTACAGTAAAGCCACGCTGGTTTCAAAGGAGTTGTGTCGCTGTTGGGGTGCCTTGGTAACGTCACTCTGTATGGAGCATCTCCCAGCAGCTCGTCAGAGGCAGAGCTCAAGTGCCACAAGCCCATCTTGGTGCCTTGTCCCCAAAACACACAGAGAGCACCTCGGAGCTGACACGGTCGGACACAGCCACGCTGAAGGGTGGTGCGCAGGGCAGCATCCCTCATACACAGCTGCTAAAGGCAGAGCCCAGCGTCCCCGCTGACGTGGGGACAAGTCACCAAGGGGCGGCCACGCAGCAGGGTATAGGGCTTGTCCCCACCTGGTAACTGGGACCAGGGAGGGAGCAGCCGCGGGTCAGGGCGCCTTTGTGGGTGCGTGGCACTTCAAAGCGAAGCCCCAGCACTGGAGAGGAGGAATCGGGGAGGGCTCACAGGTCTGCTCAAGGGTGTTTGAGGTAGGAGCTGAGACCCGGCTTGGAAAAATCACCACCAGCAGAAGAAACAGAGAAGCTGCTGGGGCTGACACCTCTTCCCTGTGCAGCCAGCAGCCCGTCCCTCCTCGGCATCCCCAGCTGCCCGGGCAGCTCCCACCATCTGGCTGCGGGGGGTCAGCAGCGCAGCGAGGGGCCGCGTGGCAGCAAAGCCCGTAAAGCCGAAAAGTGCTTCTCAAGATTACAGCCAAATCCAGGGCCGGCACCATGTGCGACAGGAAAGCCAGCTCCGACCAAGAAAGTTGATAAAAAGCCGGGGCTTGGCAGCCCTCCAGGGAACAGGGAAGCAGGAGTGATAGGATGCACGTGGAGGCACGCACGGGCTGGGGGAGAAGAACGGGGGCTGGAGGCTGCAGCAGGCGGGGAGAACAGGAGAAGGAGACAGCAGGCACGCTTCTGGCGAGAGACAAGAAGAGCAGCCCCAAAGCGTACCTACAGCCCGACCGCAGAGGTCCCTGACGCTTCCCACCCCGCCGGATCTCAGATTGTGAGCTCAGGCTGGATATCGGGAGGCGAAGAGGGGGAGAGCGCAAAGGGGGGTGGCGAAAGCCCCGCAGCCCCCCAGCACGGGCGATTATGAGAAGGCAAAGTGCTGGGCTGCAGCACCACCCCAGCAAGCGGCAGGCGAGCCCCCCGGGGGCAGCCCGGCCGCCCCGTAAGCGGATCACGGCGCGGGGCGAGCCAGGCTGGCCAGCGGGTAACGCAACACGGGGCCTCGCCGCAGATGTGCTGCTCGTTGGCCTAGAGGGCAGCAACTGCCTACACTTCCCCGCTTCCGAGGCACTCGGCACCATCTGACATTCTCATTTCTGCAGAGAAGTCTCTGCCTCGCTGCTCTCATGTCCCGGCGTAACCCTGAGCGCTGAGCGAGCCTGCCTGGGTCTCGCCACCAACCCCGTCCTCCTACAGCGTGCAGCTCCGCCGCGCTTTTCCTCCCTAATTAGCTGCGCTCATCGCTTTTTGGTGACACACACACACACAGTGCCCAACAGGTCTGTGTCATTAGAGGGCTTCGAGAGCACTTATTTAATAGAGCGGTGAGAAAAAGCTGAGCGCATCCATTGAAATGTTAGTGGTGGGCTGGGGACAATCGCTGGTTTTGAAGCTTATCAAGGGGAAGAAGCATCCTAAAACCTTGAAGAACTGCTGACAGAGGGAGGCGAGAGCTTCAGTGCTGCAAAGAGAAGCAGAAAATGCAGGCTTCCTGCTCCAGCAAAAAAAAAACCCTGATGCTTCTACCCCTGACCGGAGTTAAGTGCTGCTTTTATTTATTTTTTTTAAATGCAAAGGATTGCTCGTGCACCAGGGCTGGGGTGTTGGGTTTGGGTCCTGCCCCCCCCCCAGCTTGCAGGAATAGCTGTCCCTGCTGTTAATTTTTAATAGAGCCTGGAAAACCAGGGCAGTTGCAGGGAGCGATCCGATTTGCAGCCGGCTGCCTACGGGGACCCCAGGCACCCAGGGGCTGGCACAGCCACCGCAGCCTGCAGGAGCTGCAGGAGGCTCGGCGCAGCCCGGGACCGAGCTTTGCTCATCTCGCCGTCAGCCTTCACGCGATGCTCACTGCGTCCTGGACGCTGCTGGGGGCTGGACGTGCTGCGTCCAGCACTTGGGAGCAATGGAAAGCACGAACCGGAGGCATGGAGCAACCTGCTGCTGGGACACCCCCGTTTAACCCAGTTATCCCCGCGGTGCTGGGTGCTCAGCACCAGCACACGCTGCCCTGCAGAGCCAGCGGGCCAGAATGCACCCCCGGCAGCTGGCGGAGCTGGGCAAGGTGCCCAGGGACCCAGCTCCAACAATCGTTCCCAGGCACGTGCACAAAGTGCTGAACGGCTCCGAAGTTTTCACCCACAGAAGGAGAAACGGGACCAGGGCAGCACCCGGAGCCCAGGGGGTCGGGGTGGGAGCGATGCTGCTGCTCTCACAAGGACAGCGGTTCACCTTCACAGCCGAGCAGCGAGAGCCCAGACATCTGGATTGAATCACTCCGTCCTGCCGCACTCACCAGATGCTTCAACATCTGTTGAGTCCATGGGAAACGCCGAAGCGCCGCTCGACTACGATCAAGTTGCAAAACCGCTGCTAACCTTGACTACGATCTTAAGCTCTGACCCATTTCAGATTGTTAATGGGGCATGCGATTGTAACCAGAGAGCCTCACCAGGAAAAACGAGTTTCCCCTGCAGCGGGGAAGGAGGAGGAACGATGCTTCCGAGCCGGGCCTGCCGCGCTCTCCGTCAGCCCGCTGGCTGCCCCTGCTCACCCAGCTGCTTGGCCTGGGGCCGGGGCAGCCCGTGCGGGAGGAGCAGGGATGCGAGGGGCACAAACCACCCAAATAACCCAGGGCCCCCCCCCCCAGCCAGCAGCCGAGCGCTCGGTATTATTTTGGAGCTGTTCACTTCATCACAATCTGAGCAAAGATTCACTCCTTTCAGCTCCTCATCCAAGTGTAAGGATCAACAGACACTTTGCTGCACAACTCCAAACAATGAAATCCACTTTTCTCAGGCTGTTTCCACAGAACCCCTGAATTTCAGACAGAAATCCCTAGGGCCAGAAGGGACCAAAGGATGATCTGGGCTCCCAAGCCAGGTAGAGGGAGCACGGGCCCTTCCTGCAGCCCTGTAAGCTGTGCTGCACAGACCCCGCTCAGGTGCCGGACCTGGAGAGGCCAAGCCATGGATGTTCACCTCCACGGCAGTTATGTGGAGCCTTGGATGCTGAGTCCCAGCCTGCCCCAGGAAGGTCCCACTCCATTTTTCAAGCAGCACGGGGAGCAGAGAGCGCCGCAGCTGCTGCCTCTGCCCAGCATCCGCAGGCACCCAGCTCCGCTCTCCTCCCTCCGAGGGGTTTAGCTTCCCGTCGGCAGGAGGAGGACAGACAGACTGCCGTTCTCACGGGGCAGACAGCAGCCCAGCATGCCCGGAGGAGCGGGATTAACCCTCAGAAAGCATCGGGCTAATTGGCATGCAAATACTTGGAGGGCTGATGCCGCCCCAGCCCTTCACATCTGCACGGTCGCAGGCACCTGCTGGAGCAGCGGAAAGGAAGCCGGACCCGGCCAGCTGCGCCTCCAACCTGTAAAACCACAAAGTATTTACAGCCGAGAGCAAACACGGCGGAGCCACAGAGGTGTCACTTCAGCACACCGGGGCAAGAACACCTTGTTCCAGCCACTGACTCACCCATTACACGGGCGATGCCATGCCCGGGGCTGGCTTGACCCGGTCTGCCAGCAGCCAGGTGAACCACAGGGCAGCAGCCAGTGGGGACTGCTGCGTGTGGCCGCCACGCACGCATCCTCCCCGGGCAGCCCTGCCTCACGCTCATTCAGTCATTCATTCATCTGCTGCCCCGCTCCTCTGAGGCCTCCCCGTGCTCCCACGAGCTGCTCCGCTTCCCACCTGCCTGCGGAGCCCTTCAGGCCGGTGCTCCCCATCCCAAGCCAGGGATGCTTGTCCCCTTCTGCAGCTCCCGATGGGAGCTGGGGGCTCTCCGAGCCCAGCACCACCACGGGGGTGCCCACCTGCACCCCTCTGAGTCCCACGGGGCTCTGGCTGCCCTCGCTGCCCCAGGCATGTGGCCAGGAGGAAGGAGAGGGGACACGAGGTGCTTGCATACGGGGACACCCCAGAGAAACACAGCCAGGGTGAAGGCACCGGGCTGGGAGCACATGGCATCTCCGCGTCCGAGGAGGCGTGCAGGAGCTGAGCAGCACATCCTGGGGACAGGGAAACTGCAGAGAGGGAGACACGGCCTCGGCCGCCCCCAGCAGCTCCCAGAGAGGGCAGAGAAGGGGAGGGGGGGGGGACCCCGGCTGGGCCGGACGCGGTGCGAGCGGCTCCCCCGGGGAGAAAGAGGAGGAGGGAGCACCGAGACGAGCAAGCAGCCCCAGCGTCGCGCAGCTCCGGGGGACCCCCCGGCACTCACTCACCTGTCACCAGCACGGCTCTGCCCGCCACCGGCAGCAACCTGCGCGGCGGGGCCCGGCGGAGCAGCAGGCAGGCGGCGGCGGCGGCCAGGGCGAGCCCCAGGGGCAGGGGCAGGCAGGCTCGGCACAGGCTCTGCAGGGCTGCCAGCAGCGCCAGCGGCACCAGCAGCGCCCGGCCCAGCACCACGTCCCGCCGGGCCGCCCGCAGCGCCAGGCTGCCGCCCAGCGCCGCCCACAGCGCGCCGTACGCCCAGCGCTCCGCTCGCTCCATCCGCCGCCCCCCCGCCGCCGCCGGCAGCCCCCCGAGCACCGGCACCGGCACCGGGAGCGCCGCCCGGCCGCGTGCGGCCGCCGCCCCGCCGGTTATAAGCGCCCGGAGCGGGGCGGAGCCGCCGCCGCCTCGCCAATGGGAGAAGTTGGCCGGGACGGCGCGGGGACACCGGGGGGGACGGCGGGGCTCGGCTCGGCTCGGCTCGGCTCTGGGTCTGCGCTGCTCGGCTCGGCTGTGCGCGCCCCAGCTCGGTCCAGCCGGCCTCAGCCCAGCCCAGCCCACCTCATCCCACCTCGTCCCGCGGCGTCGCAGCACGGTATGGTTCAGCTCGCTTCGGCTCAGCTTGGCACGCCGCAGGTGCAGCTCGGCTTGGCTCACTTCGGCACGGCACGGCTCGCTTCTGCACCGCGCTGCTCGGCTCGGCTCGGCTCGGCACAGCTCGGTGCCCGTGTCGCGGCAGCCAGAGGCACCGGTGGTGCCAAGCCGCTGCCTGTCCCTGTCATTACCCCCTGCCCCCCCCCAGTGGGCACCTCCAGCTCACGGTGCCACCAGCGTCCGTGTCCATCTGGGCCCGCAGGAGCACCGGGTGCTGCCCCCCACCACAGACACCCCCCAGCTGCCACCCCCGTGGCACCTGAGACCCACTCAGCTGCCAAGGGAGCCCCAAAGGAGACGAGGGCCACCGTCCACCCACCCCACTCAGGTGCATTTCGGCACCCGGCCCAGGCAGGGGGGGTGTGAAACGCGTCCCAGGCTCTCTCCAGGCTCCCTGGGATTTGGGGCTGAGGAGCACGGATGATCCCAGGGATTTCTCAGCACCTCCTGCCACCCAGGCGCCTCCACCCACATCATGGCCGTGCCGTGCACAGCCGGTGCCGGCCGATGGGGCAAAGTCCTCTCGTTTCCATTTTTATTACTCAGGGTAATTGCCTCTGCCAGGCTTGCTTTATTAAGCTCCTGCTTTAATATTTCACCAACCCTCCGTGCTCGGTGATCCTTTGTGCTCCCTTGCCGTGGAGCATCACCAACGCCAGCCGCGGGCCTGACCCGCGGTGCCCTCCGCGGATCGACTCCGGGCACTGGTCCCGCGAGCTTCACAGCAGAGCGGGGCTGCTGCGGATGGGATGGAGGATGCCTGCGCCACCCTGCTTCGAGAAAACCTGCCGTGGTACGGACACAACCCCCTTGGTCCCGTCGGAAAAACCACGTTTCAGCAGCCGCAGCTCTGCAGAAGGGCAGCAGCAAACAGGCTGGGGTGGTTTTTCCGGGGCGTGGTGGTGGGACCCGGCTGGGTTCGCAGCCCTGCTCTTCCAGGCAGGGGAATGCAGGGAATGCCGGCGAGGTAGAGGAGGAGGAGGGATGTCCCCAGCAGCACGGCCGCGGGCTCTCCCCCAGGAATCCGCTCCTTTGTCACCGCAGTGACATAACGTGCTGGGATGAGGGGCAGGGGTCCTGACACCTCTGCCCTCCCCGGGCTGTGGCTTTATGGCCGGCAGCACTCCGGCTCCTCGGGCTCCTTTCCCGAGGAGATTCCCGAGCAGGGTGCACAGGGACTGCAGCAGGGGACAGGGGGACAGAGCGTGGAGGAGTGCGGTCCGGGTGGCGCCAAGGACCGGCCATGGGGATGAGGTGCAGGATGCTGCACACAGCCGGACACCCACGGAGCTGTCGCTGCTTCCCTGCAGCCTCACAGCCCTCGGTGGTTGTGGTGGATGCAGGGGGAGGCCCCGAAGCACCTTCTTCCCTCCCGGCCTGCTGCTGCGCTGTGCAGGAGGGACCTGAACCCGGGCTGCTCCCCTGGGCTCTTCACCCCCTTCAGATGCCCCCAGCCACATCCCTCACTCCGTTAGGCCATGCTGGGGACATTTTAAAACACTACGAACTATATATATATTTTTAAAGTTGTTAAATTGAGAATCACCATGTGCAGGACTGATTTATGGCTTGCCCATTCCCCTTTTCCCTGCGAACGTGCCTGGTGGCGTGGGCACTGCCAGCCCAGCCAGCCCGCTCCCTTCCCATCACCGGGCACCGATAAACCTCATTAAACCAAGGTGGTTTTCCAAAGAGCAGAACGGCATTTGTTGACCAACTCCCACTCATTCGGCTAACTCAGCAGGTGGCTCTTTACAAGAAGTGCAGCATCACTCGAGCCTTTCAGCAGCTTCCAGCTCCCCAGCTTGTTTGGAGGCTGTCCTGCTCGGAGGTGTCCCGCTCGGAGCTTTGTGTCCCCCGTGCTGAACCCTTAGGAGAAAGGATTTACTCACAAAGCAGCACTTGTGCATGCACGTTAAGGTCAGATGAGTGTCACCGTGTCTACCTGCCTTGGCCATCGTGGTGTTGGCCACAGATGTGGATCTTTACAAAGCAATTGGAGGAGCTGGGGCTGTGGAGAGGGGTTGTGGTGCTGGAAAGCACGGGGCAGCTCGTGTCCGTACTGATTGCGGTGTTTCAGATGTGACCCTTCCAAATCCATCCGCCTCCTCCAGAGCTGGGCTGGCTGTCAGTCTGTCTGCCTGTCCATCCGTCCCTCCATCCCTTCCAGCATCCTCGGCGTGCCCTGGCCCACCTCTCTCCATGAAGGCAGGGGCTGGCGCGCGGTGCCGGTGGCCTTGGTGGCTGCTCCTTTGGAGACAATGCCCGCCCTTGTTCCTCTCCCCATTGCTCAACACCGCGGGGTGCCTCCCCACCGCCCCGCGCTGTTGGGAAATGCCGAGATCCCCATTACCTTTTGACCTACTTGACGTCTCCCGTGCCCATTTGGCTAATTGCAGCTCACCTCCCGCGGCTGGAAGCGGGGCCGGGCGGGTGGCAGCCGCCTCCCGCGCCCTTCCCGGGGCCGTGGCTCGGGTCCCCATGGGGGGATCGCGGCTTCCTCCTGCTCCCCTCGCCCTAGGCTGTTCCTACGGCTCGGCGGAGCCTCCCATGACTAACAGGTTTTGAGATAATTGTTCCCCTCCCTAATCTCATCCGCAGAAGATTCATTACATTGTTTTCGAAATGCCACGAGCCATTTCCAGGGGCTCGAGGCCCGTGAGTGATGTGATTCATCCCGCGCTGCTCCCACAGGTACTTCATCTTCTCCAAAACAGCAGCTCCTCCTTCCACCGCGGTTATCTCCGCAGGAAGCGCCGCCCAGGTGAGCACCCAGCACACCTTCGGTCTTTCCAGCACTGCGGCCCCCTTGGCCATCGCTCGGGGGCAGGTGGCCCTGGGTCCCATCCTGCTCCGAGGGGAAGGAGCATCTCAGGCCGGGGACGGTCCAGGAGCGAGGGCTTTTTGCTTGTTTTCTCACAGTTTGCAGTGTGGGTTTTTTTTTTTTTTGCACCTGTCATCCTGTGCATCCCAGTCGATGGCTTCAGCCTTAGTCCCGGGCTTTGCCCCACACCTGCGGGGGTCTGCAGCTCCTGGTGGGGCTGCGTGGACCTTCCTGCTCCTGCAGCGGCTCCAAGCACGTGCCCTGCGGCCAGCAAGCCTCCTGCGCGGGCTGCTCCCCAGGAAAGTTTCCGGCAGGTGCTTAGCACCCAGACACGTACCCAGCCCGGATCTTTCTTGTTCTACATCCCCTTTTCAGAAAATCCCAGGCTCTGACCTGTTGGTTCAGGTTGTGCAGGAGCTCCAGGTGTTTACAAAACACGTTCCCCACTTCCAGCCGGATTCGTGGCTTCGGGAGAGGTTTCACCTTCTGGAAAGCCGTTCCCCGGTGTGACACCGAGCGTTTCTGCCTGGATGAACATCGCGTGTCACCATCCCCACCCAGCCCTGGCACCCTCCTCGCCGCTGGGCTTCCTGCACCGTGGTGTCCCCGGGGCTGAGCTCCCCAGACACGCTGCCAAGAGCTGGATTAGCACCGTGGGGACCTCTTGCCAGGGCTGGGAAGCTTCGGTGACATTCAGATGCTGTCACAGGCAGGGTATCTGGCCCTGCACCCCTTCCCAGCATGGTACCCTTGCCAGTCCCCACCAGCAAAAGGGTAGGGGAAGCTGGCTGGCATCTCCAGCATCTTCATCCCTAGAGCAGCTCAGGGCTGAGCCCGTTTCTCCATCACATCAGCCCAGCATCGACGCTCATCTCCCTTCCCTGTGGTTGCCGCAGGTCCTCAGCCTGGGTATGAGGGTGATGGAGCAAAGGCGGCTTCCTCTTGGCCACGAGACCGGTCCAGGAGCATCCCCAGGTGACATCCTGCCTCCTCCGCCCCGAGGGACCAGGGCAGTAGGTCACAGCCGCGGTGACCTGGATCCTGCCCTCCACCTCTGTGCTCCGTGCTGCCGGGAAGGGCAGGCGCGGAGCCGAGTGTGTCACCAGCCCAGGGTTGCTCAAGAGGCAAAGGATGAGTCCTGCAGCGGAGACGGCAGGAGGAATTTGGGGGAGGCACCTGGCAGGTGGCCAGGGCTCACCAGGTCTTGCAAGAAGTGCTCTTGATGTCTCCAGCCCAGGAACAAACGGGAGGTTATGATGTCCGTGGTGCCCGAGCACGGATTTAGGGGGGGTGGAGGAGGCAGAGGACGTCTCGGAGCACAAGGGGACAGGCTCCAGCTGTAGTTCTTCACACCCTAACGGTGAGGAGACAAACTGCTGCAGGAAAGAGCAGAAATGGCACCAAATCCTGCTGGGCTCGTCCCCGCTGTCCTCTGCTTGCCTCTGCTTTCTGGCGTGGGGCCAGGTCTTGGTGGGGTCTGGGGATGAGACCCGGAGAGGTGGCAGAGTGCAGGAAGAGAGGAGCAGGTCCCAGCCAGGCGAAGAAGCGTCCAGGACCAAGGATGTGGCTGTCACCTCCTGTGACAGCGACCACCCGGCCGCAGGACATCTCGCAGGGGGCAGCAGCTGTGTGTGTGTGGGGGGGACGTGTCCACCCCCTGGGTGGCAGAGGTGAGGAGAGGGAGCCAAAGGCCCCCAGGTGACTCCCCGGGGACCCACGGGACACGGGGTGCCAGGACAGGCGCTGTGGGGACACAGCCTCGGCGCGGTGCCGTGCGCGTGGCCGCCGTGCCCCCTCGTGGCAGCAGGACACAGCTGGGACAGCAGGTGGCCCGGGGCCAGCGGCACGCTGGTGGGTCGCCACGCGGATGGGGACAAGGAGAAGGGCTGGAGATGTCACCAGCAGCATCCTCTAGTGCATTCCTGGGGGTGCAGCACCCTGGGGCATCCCAAATGCAGTGCTGCTGGTGGCACCCGGGGCTACACGCGCTCCGTGTCCCCGAGGAGCCCCACGCAGCCCCGTGGGGACCCATGAACTTGCCTCCGCTCCTGCATCCCGACGTGCCGCTCCATCCCGGGGTGGGGGTGGGGGTGGCACGCTTGCCTGATGGCTTTTTTGGCACCAGGCTCTTGTGCCGCGGCCAAGCCAAGCACTTCAGGCGCCTCTCAAGGGCAGCGCGTGCCGGGGGCCAGGCAGGGAATCTTGGAAACATCCCCAAGGCTGCAAAGCCAAAAAAACAGCTGGAAAATAAACAAAGAGGCTGGCAGAGGCCTTGAGCAGGGACGTGGCCTCTGGGGGGTGGCATTGCCTCAGTGTACCCACCCCGTGAGCCTGTGACACGTGCCATGTGGCACCCGAGGTGATGCACATCATGTCATTTCTGTCCCCCGCTGCAGGG
The DNA here is from genome assembly GCA_011075105.1 of Heteronetta atricapilla. Classification (NCBI taxonomy): domain Eukaryota; kingdom Metazoa; phylum Chordata; class Aves; order Anseriformes; family Anatidae; genus Heteronetta; species Heteronetta atricapilla. The sequence goes on from JAACYQ010025476.1 coordinate 54,403, forward strand.
GCCCTCACGCCCCGCTGCGCATCACCACGTGCCCACCCGCTGGCAGCTGCCTTGGTGTCCCTGGGCACCTCCTGCCCTCCATCTGGGGACCGACCCGAGCACCACACCACGTCCTGCAGCACCTGGCACCCCGCCGGCTCCAAAGCCACCCAGGAAACATCACAGCCATACGGGCTGGTGGCCGCGGCGAGTCCAATGTCCCCAGGGTCCGGTGGCGGGGGAAGACCCCGCGTGGCGGTGAAGGCGAGGAAGGAGCTGCCCTGCCCGGTGGAGTTTTTCTTCATTCTTTGAAAGCCGCAGAGACCTGCTGTGCTGGATTTGGGGCCGGCGGCAGCGCCGGGGCAGCGGAGCTGCGGTGATGGATGACCTGACACCCTTCCCAAATGCCTTCGCCGTGGGTGACGGCGCCCCAGGCACGGTGACCTCTGCTGCGGAAAGCGGTGAGACATCTCCTGCCACAGCAGGATGCTCGGAAATGGTACCCACTAGCACCCGGTTTGGGTTTTAACTCATGCCCAGGACAGCCAGGAGGTGGCATGGACACGGGGACAGGGAGCTGCTGTCCTCACAAAGCTGGCGTGTCTCTGCCAAGTGCACAGAGATGGTTGCGAGGCTTCCAGCTCGGCCACAGCCACGCTGGCAGGGGCATGTACACGTCCCATACCCAGGGCCTGGTCCACTTAAAACGCCCCAGGAGAGGGCTACGAGGGAGATGTGAGGTTTGGATCGGGACAGCAGCGCTGCCCCGTCTGTATTTACGCCGCTGTGGCCTCATGTTCCATCCTGCCCTTGAGTGTGCAGCCTTGAGCCTGGCCCGGCGCTGGCAGCAGTCCTCGATCTGGCAGCGTCCCCTGGGTGTCCCGGTACGGGGGGATCATGCTGCCCCCAGCCCGTGAGCTGTGGGGTACCTGCCCTCCTGAGTGGGGGTCTGCAAGGGCTCCACCTCCACGGCCCGAGCCCACCCTGCTCAGCACCGGGGTACTGGCTGCCCCAGGGCTGCCGCAGGGAGCATCGCCCCAGCACCCTGGTCCAGGAGCAGGGACAAGGGACAACGCCATCAGCACTTGTCACAACACTTTATTGCCACAGCAGCCGCTGGCCATCCCTGTTCCCAGAGGGGGTCGGGGCCGGGGCCGGGGCCCTCTCGCCTCATACTGCTCGGAGCCCTCCACGACTCACACTCTGCCCCCTCCGGAGCAGCCCCAGGGCATCGCTCCCATCCTGTTCCGGAGCCGAACGCCAGACCAAGGGTGCTGAGCATGCCAGTGTCCCTCCCGCGTCCTTCCCCGCGGGGTGCGGGTGGCAGGGCCCCCCCCGGGTTGCAGGGGTGGTCGGGTCACACCTCCATGCCCGGTGCCCGCCCCAGGCCCAGCGCCTGCACCAGGTCCTCGCTCAGCCCGCTCTTCAGCGTCCGTCGCACTGCGGGGAGAGGAGAGCGGCTGCTGGGGCACCGTGTGCCGGGGAGGTGGCCCTGGGGTGGGGGACGAGGGGTCCTGGTGGCACGGGTGGGTCCCTGGGTAGGTTCCGTGCCCTGTGGCTGCGTGGGCTCCGGAGCGGTCAGTAGGGATGGAGGCAGGGCATGGGGACAGGGACAGGGACCCAGAAACAGGACAGGGGTACAGGGACAGAGGCAGAGCAGGGGATACAGACACGGGGACAGAGATGTGGAGATGGGACAAGGCATCTGGGCAAAGACACAGACATGGCAGAGTACTGGGACAGAACATGGGGCCAGCAACACTAAGATGGGACGGGGACACAGATGGGAAAGAATATGGGGACAGAGCAAGGGGACAGGGATAGGACAGGGCAGGGGGATGGAGACAAGCAGATGGGAAAGAGCATCTGGGCTGGGACACGGGGATGGGAGAGTACAGGGACAGAGCAAGGGGACAGAGCATGGTGGCAGGGACACAGAGGTGGGACAGGGCATGGGGACAGTGGCAGCAGGGACTCACGGGACTTCCTGTTGCCGCGGGACCTCCTGCGCTCCTTGTTGGCGCAGGGCCGGGGGTTGGCGCTCTGCGTCACCGACTTCACCAGGCGGTCCATGATCTCGTCCGAGGCATCGTCGGGTGAGCTGGGGATGTCCTCCTGGGCTGGGGATCCTTGGCTTGGGGTGACATGCCCTGTCCCTGTGTGGGGGTATAAGGATGCTAGCATCAGCCGGGTGTCTCCATGGGCCACCCCGCTCCGCTGTCCTGTCCCCAGCCCGCTCCTACCTCGGCTGGCCCGGCTGCGTCGGGCAGGGACGTCCGTGGGCAGGCTCAGGACGCTCTTCATGCTCTCATGGCCCACCTCCGCCTGCTCCTGCTGCTCGGGGCTGGCCGACACCACAGCAGGCGGTGCGGTGGCCTCGGCGATGCCGGAGAACTTCTCGGTCTGCAGGTGGGCGAGAGGCGGCCGTTGGGGACACGGGGTGGCCCTCGGGCCGCCGGGGGGACGCGGCCAGCGGGGCGGCCCCGTACCTCGGTGATGAGCCGCCCGCGGGTCTTGTTGCGCTCCCGGTGGGCCGCGCGCTTCTTCTGCTGCTGCAGGACGCGCTCCCGGCAGGTGCGGTACTCCAGGGCGAACTCCCGCAGCAGCTTGCAGATGGGCATCACCTTCACGTCCCGCACGGCGCTGGCCGGGTACCCCAGGTACAGCAGGAAGGAGTGAAACCTGCAGGGACGCCGGTCACCGCAGGGCCTTCCCACCACGGGGCCGGGGGTCTGCCCGCGGAGAGCCGCCCACCTGTTGAGGACGCGCCTGTGGACCACCTTCAGGACGACGATGCGTTGGGTGCTGTCCTTGAGGAAGTCCGTCAGCTTGCTCTTCAGCACCGGCTTGGTCTCGTGCTTGGCGATCACCTTCAGGTTGTCCCAGGAGGCCCGGCAGCGCCGCTCCAGCTGCACCAGGCTGTTGGCCAGCTCGTCAAAGTCAACCTGGAGCAGGGAGACGTCAGCCCGTGGTGGTGGCGGTGGTGGTGGGGTGGAGGTGTGGGCTCTGGGCCTGGCCTCACCTTGGCGGAGCGCGTGATGGAGGCGATCTCCGAGTAGAGGTCCGTGGTTTCTGGAAACTTCTCCACCACCATCTGGCAGAGGTGGTGGAGCAGGGACTGCCGGTGCACCGTGTCCTTCACTTCCGAGACCTTCTCCAGATAGCCCAGCTCAAAGCCTCTGCTCTGAAACCCCAAGAGGCTCAGCAGGGCCCATCCATCCTCCCACCCTCCAGCAGACCACCACCAGCACCCACACCACCCAGCCTCAGGCACCTCCCCAAGCCTCATGGGGTCCCTCTCGGGTACCCACGTGCCATGGTCAGCCCCATCATCCTCACAGCACCCAGGACTGGCTGTGCCCCCCTGCACCCCGTTCCTCACCTGGGAGCCATTCAAGAAGTTGCCCATGGCCAGCAGCGTGGCCAGGATGCACTTGAAGGTGTGATTTTTGGCCAGCTGCTCCATGCCCACTTTCAGGTCAAACAGCGGCTCTGCAATCTCCTGGAGGAATTCAGGGGCAGGTCAGACCCCATGGGTGTCACCACCCTCAGGGGCTTCAGCATTTGTCCTCAAACATGAGCACAACCACCAAATGCTTGCCCTAGGGACCTGCAGCCTGTCCCCAACCAGGACACCTCCCGTACTGAGATATGGCCACGTCCCACCAGGAACACATGTGGCTCATTCCTGGGACCCTGCTGGGGTTGGCGGTGGTGGTGGGGATGGGGTAGGTGGCCCCATACCTGCTCCAGGCTCTCGTAGTCCAGCTTGAAGGCCCAGAGCTGGAGCCTGGCCGTGAGGTCGCTGATGGAGGACAGGGAGAGCAGGAACTGCTCCGCAGAGCCTAAGGGCACGTCGGGGTTGGCCAGCTGGGCCTCCTGGATCTTCTGCTTCTCCTCCTCAGTCGGGACCATGGTCAGGATTTTCTAAAGCAGGCAAGGGGATGCGTCAGACCCCAGCCACGTCACCGCTCCCCATGCTGGTGGGAGATGGGACGTGTCACAAGAAGGCCATCTACATTGTGCCACAGTGGCAGCATGGGCATGGAGACCTCCTAGCTGGGGGAAAGGACCCACGCAAGGAGCCAGCTTCTCACCTCGATCCCTTCCTTATTGACCGCAAACTCATCGAAGTTGAGCACGGCCGTCTTGATGATGTGGACGGGGGGCAGCACCGTGAGGCCGATGTTGATGGCGTTGCTCCTCTTGGGGTCCAGCACCACCACCACCTTCTTCCCGTCGGTAGCTTTCTGCAGGGAGGACAGGGCGGAGGCTGGCAGCCAGGCAGAGGGCTCACCTTCATGAGAGCACCATGGACATGAGCCGGAGGCGAGCAAACCCGCACACCAACCACCCGCCCTGCCCCAACCTCCCCACCGAGCCTCGGGGCTGTGGGTGCCCGTCAGCACAGGGTCAGGGTGACAGTGCATGCCCAGGAGCCCCACGTGGACCAACAGTGCCCCAGAGTCCCCCCAGCTGATGGTGCCAGCCTGCTGGTACCTTGGAAGCCGGCACCTCCTTTGCCCGGGACTCGAAGAGATGCTCCAGTTTGGCAGTGTTGACCTCAACGCTCTGCAGGGACGCCCACAGCGTCGCCTGCCCAAACCTGCCCGGCCCCACAGAGCCATCTAGCTGCTTCAGCTCCTTCCAGAAGAGCTTCACTGTCCTCTTCTTCTTGGCTTGGGAAGGGCCATCAGTGGCCGAAAGGCCTGGGAGCCCTGGAGGTGGTGGGCAGCCGGGGACCATAGGAGGTGGAGGGGGAGGTGGTGGGCAGCCGGGGACCATAGGAGGTGGAGGGGGAGGTGGTGGGCAGCCGGGGACCATAGGAGGTGGAGGGGGAGGTGGTGGGCAGCCGGGGACCATGGGAGGTGGAGGGGGAACCATGAGAACTCCAGCGTTCGCAGCCTGGATGCCGGGAGGAAGGAAGGAGCCATTGGCTATGGGTGCCGTGTCCAAGATGTCAATGTCTTCCTCCTCCCCCAGGTCAGTGAAGTCCAGGTCCTTGATCTTCAGCTGCACGGGGTTGGCCTGAAGGTGCTCCCATGACAGCTCCGTGTCCTTCTTGATGGGCATCATCATGGTGTTCTCCAGCTTCTGCGTGTGGGTCTCGGCATCAATGTTGGACGTGGCACGTGCCAGCTTGGCATGGGCACTGGCCACCGGCCCATCCGGAGCCCTGCCATGGAGCCAGGTGCTCTCCTGCTCCCGACCACTGTGTCCCTCAGCGCAGCCCTGCCTGGTGCCCATCTCCTCCTTGCCCTGGTATGGGGAGGAGGGCAGCCCCTCGGGGAAGACCTTCTGCCTCCCCATCTCCGAGGAGCCCTTAGCGTAGAGCATGTCCAGCATGAACTTGGTATCGGAGGAGATGGCGCTGCAGGAGTCGGGGGTGTCCTGACGGCCCGCGTGGGACCCTGCAGGGAGATGGGGAGGGGGTGAGACATCCTGCCCGAGGGGAGGGCGCTGCCGGGCTGCACGTCGTATTTCGGGCCCGGTCCCTGGTGTGAGCACGCTCGGACACTATTTGGAGCAGGATGGTGCTGGCACCTCCATGGTGCCCAGCATCACGGGGTGAGCTGGGGCCACAGGGACCACTGCTGCCCACCCCCGGATCCTGGTGGGCCCAGAGGGGACACGCTCCAACCCCATTCCTGCACGTACTCATGCTGGGCGGCTCCGTCCCGGGCTCAGCGCTGCTGCTGTCCCCATCCCAAGCGACGAGATGCTCCGGAGCAACATCGCTGAGGATGTCGAGCCGTCCCTTGGCCATGGCGGAGATCTTCTCCTTCTGGGCAGCAGCCAGGTTCTCCAGGAAGCGAGCTCTGCGAGACAGGGGCAGCCGTCAGCTGGGGGCACCAGGGGGCAGGGGAGGTGGGGACAGGCAAACCACACCACAAGGCACCACACAGCAAGCACCGCGCGGGCCGGGTCCTGCACCAAAACCCCCGGCACCAGCCGCACCACAGCAGGACCCATCCATGCCCCCAGCTGCCTCCAAGACCTTCAGAGAGACAGGTAATGCCACCACGGCTCGGGGACAGGGACACCACAGTGGTGGCTTCTGAGCATCTCCAAGGATGGAGACTCCACCACCACCTCTGCCACCGTCGCTCTTTGGTCCCAAGCTGGTGTTCACCATGACCCTCAAGCTGCGAGACCGAGCTCCCAGGAGGGCACCAGGGCGTGGTGGAGCTGGGACACACGAGGACCCTCCTCCTGCTCCTCGGCCCTCCAAGGCCAGACACCTCCGGCCTGAGGAAGCGCATGCCTGGAGACACACGCATGCCTCTACTTACTCAAACCTCCTCAGAATAGGCTTGTCCCCATGCAAGGAGGGGGCATCCTCCCGCCTGAGGGAAAACAGGGGTTAGCCCCCGCTAACAGGGGTCTCCTGCACCCACCCCCCAGCCCCAAGGCACGGCCTGGGGACCCCCATCAAGAACTCCCCTTGCCTGGACACCGGGCGGTGTTGGCGACGTGGGGGCACCGTCCCCATCATCAGAGCCACCAGGAAGGTTCTTGTGGACGATGGCAGCTCCAGGGCTGCGCCACCAAGGAGCACGATTAATGGGGTTTGGAGGTTGCTGCCACCCCAAGTGGGACCCCAGTGGCATAGGGGTCCCGGCCATCCAGCCAGGACACAAGCAGAGGAGATGCAAGGGCTGGGAACAGCAAGCGGGAGGCATCACACGCGTGCAAAGCCTGGGCACTTACCAGACAGGGGCAGGTTGGTGCAGCCTGCAAAAGGAAAGATAGAAAGGGTGGGCAGAGGAGAGAATCAGCGTGGCCAGAGAAGAGGAGCAAGGGGGAAGAGATGGAGCTGGAGAAGAGGCGTGCGTGCCCCAGGGGGGGCAAAGGATGCTGTGAAAGCCCTGGCTGGACCACCTCGGACTGTCCTCTCCTGGCCTGTGCATCTTGCCGGCCCCAGTGCCTGCCCAGACCCCACTGCATCCCCAGGGACGGGTGTCCCCCAGCAGGGACATGGTGGTGGGACCCTCCTCGTCTTCCTCCCCAGGGCACCATCCCCGCCTGGCTGCTTACTTGTACACGCTCCTCTCCCCAGGGCCTGGGGGCTGCTCCTTCTCGGGCGAGGTGCACGGCAGAGACAGCCGCAGGCTGGACGTGCTGTTGTAGGTGCTCTTTGGGCTTGGCCTGGAGAAAGAGGTGGCACTGATGGAGACCTGGGGGACACCCCCCATGCCCCATCCCGGCATTGTCACATCCCATACTTACTCTGCTGGGACACCCCGCTCGGGGCTGTCCTCAACAGGGGGCTCCTCTGGGGTGCTGGGGGTCCCCAGCACTGGCTGGGGGTCGGGGCTGGGCTCGGCACAGCTGCCCTGGGCACGCCACCCGCGCCGGCCCTCGTCTGTCTTCCTCCTCTCCTTGCGCCCGCCCGGCGATGGCTCCTCCACCCCGTCCTCCAGCTTGAGCGCGCTCTGCGGAGGGGACGGGGATGCCCGGTGAGCCCCCCGGGCACTGCTCCCACCCCACACACCCACCCTCCCCAGGGAGAAGGACGTGGACATCGCCCCAGGGTGCCCCGCTCACTTCGTAGAGCACGAACTGCTGCTTGAGGTCGAGGTCGGTGCCCTTGCTGCTCAGGTACTGCTGCACCACCCTCTCCATGCCCTGCTGCTCCAGGCAGTCCGTCACGTCGTAGAAGGAGTCCTGGTCCGGGAGGGCAGCCAGCGTCTGGCCAGGAGCACAGGGACAGGGCTGGGACCGGTGTGATGGGGACAGGGTGACCCCACGGCACGGCACGGCCACCCCCGGCGCTGACCTTGTTGATGAGCGTCATCGCGAACACGAGCAGCTCCGTGTCGGCCCCGTTGCGCTGCTGCAGGATGGCCATCAGGTTGGACCACGGACACATGCCTGGGACAAGCGATGGGTGCAGGTGACACCAGGGTTGTAGCTGGGGCAGGTTTGGGACAGAGCACACCGCACCCCGAGCACCTTCCCCCATCCCCATCCCTGCCGGGGGCTCTTGGTGGGCTCCCACGGGCCGTGGCCATCACACAGAGGGTTGGCATGAGACAGACAACCCGTGTCCTCTGCGTCGAACCATCCCCAGGCAGGGATCCCGCCGGCAGCTGGGGCTGCACTCACCTCTCGCCTGGTCCACGGCGTTGACGGCGCGGATGAGGAGCAGGGCGTTGGGCTCCGTGTACTCCACGAACACCAGCAGCAGCTTCAGCGCCATCTTCACCACCAGGCGGAACTGGGACGAGGGACAGCGGCCGTGGCAGGGTGCCCGTGCCCCAGGGCTGGTGGCTTCACCAGCAGCTCCGGGGACAGGTCACGGTGCTGCGGGGCCAGGGTCCTGATGTCCTATGGGCACTGGGAAGGGGCCTGGGGTGGGACCCCCCTCTTATGTTCAACCTCTGTGCCCAGGAGCGTGATCACTTTTGTCTGGGGACGCTGGGTGACTTCTGTGAGCAGCACCCAACGAGCCTGAGGGTAGGAAGGCACCAAGCCCATCCTGAAGGCGAGGTGTGGGGTGAACCCCCCCAAGGGACAGTGCATGGGGACAGCCACAGAGAGGGGTCACTGCTGCTTACCAGGCTTCCCGACAGCGTGTACAACCACTGGACGGTCTCGTTGTGGTTGATCACACCCTGCATCCCGTCCACGAAGAGCATGATCTGGCTCAGGGCTGCAAGGCAAGGTCAGGGGATGGTGGGCACCCTGGGCAGAGCTTTCTCCACCCTGCAGGGACACCCCCAGCCCTCCGCCAAGCCTGGACTAAGTACCGACCACGGAGGATGTAGTTCTGGTAGTTCTGATCAGCCTCTGCCCCCACTTTGATCAGGCACGTCAGCCCATCCAGGTTCACAAACTCGGGCACCAGGTCCTTGTCCTCCTGCGGGGAGAAGCCCAGGCGTTGCGATGCGCAGGTGATGGGGACGCGGCCAGCCCCGGGCTGGGGACACGGACCCGGGGCCACCTACCTGGAAGAGCTGCTTGAGGGAGAAGAGGGAACGGCGCAGCTCCGGCCCCTGCGAGTTGTACAGCTTCTCTGCAAGGAAAAGGGTTGGAACAGGCTGCCCGGGGCAGTGGTGGCGTCCCCATCCCTGACGTGTTTCAGAAACGCGTGGACGTGGCACTAAGGGACATGGTTTAGCGGTGGGACTGGGAAGGCCAGGTGGTTGGGCTTGGTGATCCTGAAGGCCTTTTCCAGCCTGGGTGTTTCTATGAAACGGGAGATGTGAAGTGATGGCCCGGCCAGGAGCTCCAAAGTGCTCCCAGTGCCAGCACCGACTCTCCGGGGCACGTGGCCAGAGAGGGTGGAACAGCAGCAGCTCCCCCACAGCTGCCTATTTCAGCACTGCCACCTTCCTATTTTCTTTCTTTCTTTTTTTTTTTTTTTTAAATTTCTACATAGACATAAATATCCCCTCCGGTTTCCTGCGCAGAACCGAAACAGGAACACGGGCAGGAGGCAGAGCCACTTTTAGCCTCCACCCCACCGTGTGGGAGCAGCAGCCCCCGGGCAGCGCTGACCCTGCGTGAGGCTGGGGACATCTCGGGAAGCGTCTCACCCTGCCGGGGTCACCCACCACGGGGCACTGAGTGCTGTTACACCCGCCCTGCCACCCCTCCTTGTCCCTGTCCCATGGCTGGCAGCCCTCAAAGGAGGCCCACAGCTCAACCAAATCCATTTTTCCCTCTTTTACTGCTTTTCTATTTATTACTTCTTTAAAAATAGCTGCGTTTCTGGTTTCCTCCCGCTTGCCCGCTCTGAACTCCACATTGCATTATCCGAGCATCCCGAGTTCCCCGGGTCAGGTTCGGAGCTGTGACGAGCCCCAGGCCAGCTGCCCACGCTGCTTCCCAGCCAGGCCAGCGAGCGCTCTGCCAAACCCCAGCTCCCGGCGTCCTCCCAGCCGCGCTGCCGGGCCGACGGGGCCGGGGCACGGAGCACCCCGGAGCCTGGGAACCGCGAGCGGGGAGCGCGACCCCGACCCCAGCCCCGGTCCCTGCCCTCCCCTCCCAGCACCGCTCCACGCTGGCTTTTCCCCCTGCTCCGGATGGAAAGACTCGAGCTGTCCGAGCGCTCTTGTCCCCGTGTAAGCCGTTTGTTTGCATTCTCCATGGCTATATTTAGGTCTTGCCTGGATGACCCAAAATACCCGCAGCGCGCGATGCGTTCCCAGCCCGGGAAAGCAGAAGCCCCGATCTGCAGCGGGGGGAGGACCCCGGCAGCCTCGTGGCACCACGAGGCCACCACCACGGCCACCACCACCCAGCCCGGCTCACCGAGGATGGCGTGGACGCGGACGGAGAGCTGGGTGCGCAGGATCAGCGTCGGCCGCCGGCCCTTCCTGGGGCGAGGGGGAAGGAGGGTGAGTGCCGGCGCTTGCTCCCGCGGCGTCCCCGTGTCCCCAGTGCCCTGTGTGCCTCACCTGACCTCCTCGTAGAAACCCTCCAGGTCATCCTTCTGCTCCAGCAGGGACAGGTCGAGGTCCAGGTAGTGGCCGGACGGGGAGACCTGCAGCGTGCAGTCCTCCAGCTGGGGACGCAGACAGCCGGGATGAGACACGAGCCACCGTGCCCACCTCGTGTCCCCACCGGTGATGGCGATGTCCCTCCTGGCTGCGTGAATCACGTCCCCAGGTTGGTCCTGCAGGACCACCTTGTCCCCCCCGCAGTGCCATCCCCACGGGGACGTGTCCTCCCTCCCAGCGCACCGCAGGGAAAGCCCAGGGGACCAACATTGGATTGGGGGAGAAACACAAAGCCCCACACCAGGAAAAAAACACAGGGCAAGGGCGGCACCCGTGCCATCGACTGTCCCTGGGGTGGGGGACCCAGGCTGGTGCTGCCAGCGTGTCCCGCAGCGGGGAGCAGTCGGGGCAGGGCTGGTTTCCTCCCTCACCCCGCAGCAGCACGCAAACACAGCGAGCCCTGCACGGGTTTCCCAGTGGCTGTGGGTGCCTGACCTGCCCCGTATGACTCAGCCCCGCACCCGGCCACGTGGCGGGGCGGGGAAGCACCAAACCCAGCGCTGCTCCTGCTCCTAACACATCCTCCGCGTCCCGGCGTGCCTGCCATGCCATCCCGCATCCCTTGCTGAAGCGGGGATAAATCCCTGTTATTAATGTCACGGCTCCACCGGCAGCCCCGCCGCTTCCCAAGGGCTGGGAGAGCTGGCGACGTGCTGGAAGGGGCTGGCAGAGCACCACCCGCTCTGGATCCAGCCCCTGCGTCGCCCTGTGCTTACTCTCCATTGAGTCACAAGCCTGAGAGAACCTTTGCACATCTGACTTCACCGCCAGCACGGCTTCAAAACCAGAAGCCGGAACAGCACCGTGCCACTCGTGTGGGAACAACAGCCTGGCGTCTGCCCAAGCCTCCAGAGAAGTGGCAATTTGGCAGGGCAGCGCTGTCGGGCTAGGCGCAGTCATCGTGTTGTTTGCATCCCACTGCGCCTGGCCATGGCAACACAACCAAGCACCGTCTGAGGGCTTGCTTGCAGGGGAAAGGCTTCGAATCCTGCCCCGAGGCTTCTCCTGGGCTCCTCTGCACCCTCCCAGGCACAGCAGGATGCACCAGCACCCGGGTGCAAGCAAACACAGCAAAAAGCGGCTCCCGAAGGGAAAAAAAAATGCCTCCGCTCGGTTGCCAGAGCTCTGCAAGCCGGAGATAACATCCGCAGCTCCTATCGGGGCCGGTGACATGTCCCAGCTGGCGGCCGCGCGCTTCCCGTGCGAGCTTGGCCGTGCTCCCCACGAGGGATGCTCTGAGCCCAGGGGATGCTCCCGCCCAGCAAATGCCATCCCCTGAGGGATGGGGACAGGCACAGGGACAGGCACAGGGACAGGCCGTCCCATGCCGGGGATGCCCTGCCAAGCCTCCCAGCTTGGCATTTCCATGCTGGACCTCACGGCCGGGCTTGCTCCTGCACCCTCGGACAAGGCTTTAAAAGATCCGAGCCTTGCGGTCACGCTGCTGGGGACAGCACGGTGGGGCCACAGGGTGAGAACAGCTCCCAGAGCAGGGCTGCGTCCCCGTGCCGAGCCCTGGTGTCACCAGGAAGCTTTGATCCATCTGCCTCCGGCATGGGAAAGTGTTTTAAAACAGCGCAGGGCCCCAGTGAGCCTGGGCACAAAGCGGAGCAGGGGGAAGGAGGAGAGCGTCCCACGCTCACACCTCCAGCACGCGGCTCCCGTAGCACTGCTGGCGTCCTCCAGGCAGCGGGCAGAGCGGTTTGGGGACCTGCTTGGGGAAGCTCCCCAGGTTTGAGGCAGCCGATGGGGGAGCATCCATCACGGGACCAAGACAACCCACCCTGGGTGCAGCAGCCTGGCGCTGCTCAGAGGCACGACCTGTCCTGAGCTCCTGTGTGAGCAGCAGCTCCCCAGAAATCCATAACCAAGCTGGAGCATCGCCCCTGGCCTTCCCTGCAGGCTGCAGGAGGCCGCGGCATCCTCCTATCTGCCAGCTGCAGAAACACTTCCCCCTGTCTCTAACACTTTTTGCTTTTTGGCAACCACAATTTCCCAACTTCGTCCTGCTGCGTAACGCTCTGGGCGGCTCTGAGAGAGCACATTTAAATAAACTCCTTGGTGGCAACACGGGACAAGGGCATGGCCCTTGCCTCCTTGTGCTGGCCTCGGGACGGACCCGGCACCCCAACCAGCCCCAGCTGGGTAAGGAGAAACCCAAAGATGCCTTCAAGCCCCTGCCAGAGGCTGGTGTTGGGGCAGAGCCAGAGCAACGCCCGGATTGCGAACCGGAGAGAGCCGCGCCACGGGGCGCCCCACGCAGCTCTTCTGGGAAGGGGAATTTGCTGAAACCGGCGCTGTTTGTTCCAGCTGAGGCTCAGACCCGAGGCAGTCGTTGAACACAAGGCTCAGGATGAATTTTATGCAGCATGAAGCAAGACCTGGCAGCAGCTGTAGCAGCGCCTGCAGCATCTCCATGGCTCAGCACCCTTCACCCAGCACCGCTCTGACCCACGCCTGGCGCTGCCGCCTCTGGGCACTTCAAACTCAGGCAAATCTCTTGCGCCAGCAGACCCAGCGCAGCTCGCTCTCCGAAACACGCTCTGTAACGTCTGCAGATGTCTGCAGCTTCTGAACTCCTCTCACAGCCGGAGGTGACAGCGGAGGAGGTGGACAGGGCCGTGGGCAGCTCTCCCCGTGCAGGAGCGGCCCCACCGCACAGCCAGGGGCACGCACCAGGCTTCGGGCACCTGGGTTCGCTCCGGGGCTGCTGGGGGTGTTTGTCACCGGGGCCCTCAGCTGCTGCCTCCTACCCTTCCCTGCCTGACGGATGGCAGCACATGGATGGGAGCGCTGCCCATAAGGGCAGGAAAAAAAAAATGAAGGCAGGAGGGCTCTGGAGGTCACCCCAAGCTGGCCCAGAACTGCACACTTGCTCACGCACTGCCCTCTCCACCCAGGTCTGAGCTCCTGCTTCTCAGCACCCATGGCTCAATAACCCCCAAAATCCACCAAAATCCAGAGCTCCGGGCACTGGGACCACAACCTATAGTGCTGATGCAGCAGTTTTTTGCTCTTTTGCAGGTTTTCTGGCAAGGAGTGGGATAGCGTGGCTCCGGACAGCTTGGTTTTGTAACTGGAAAATCCCTGGACTGGGGCATGAGACAGCGCTGGTGTGGGGCACGGGTCAAGGGAGCGCGGTGGCCTCTGGAGAGCGAGGGGACACCTCGCCAAGGCAGCTCCCAGGGGCAGCGGTGGCACAGGGACGGCCTCGCTGCCACCCTCTGCAATCCGGTTGTGCAGCCCCAGCGCCGCTCTGGCTGTGCCCAGCAGGCTGGTTCGCAAAGGGATCTCTGTTACGGCGGTCACATGCTGCTGTAGAAAACACGGGTTTTGCAGAAAAACACTTGGAGGGGTTGAAAAACACACCCGCACCCAGAGGGAGCATCACCCAGCCGAGCGCAGAACTGCTGGAAGCGAAGACGAGATAGCATCAGCCCGAGGCAGAACAATACGGCTGGGGAAAACAAAGCGGGAAGGTATTTCAGGCACAAACACGCTTTCCGGAAAACATGAAAAAGTCATCAGCTGCGGGGAGGGGAAGCGCCGAGGGTGTCGCAGGGCAGGACGGGCTGTTCAGCGGGGACACGCAGAGATGCCAGTGCGAGAAACCATCTGCCCCAGCAAAAGGCAGGGAGGGCAAATCCTGCGTGGGATCCGGTCGCTCCCTGGGGTAGGTTGTCCCGAGGAGACTGCTTGGCTCTGCGAGGATGTGCAGGGACCCGGCCCAGCTCCCTCCTGGTCTCCCTGGGAGCGTGCTGCTGAGCGGCCTCCCCAGCTGAGCTTTTACAGCAGGTTTATAGGGGGAAAAAATAATAATAATAAAAAAATCTGTCTGCTCATTTACTAATTTTAGCGCGGTGAGTAATGGAGCGGAGAGCAGCACCTGGCACGGCGGGCACGTCCGAACGACGGGAGATGTCGTGCCAGGATAAGGCTGCCCCGGGGTGCCAGCTCCTGATTTGGACCCAGCCCATGGGATCGGAGCGCGGCCGCGCTCCGCAGGGCAGGAGGCTGGCGGCGGAGGCACCGGCACGCACGAGCCCCAGCGAGCATCCCCGTGCCCGCGGTGGCACCCTGGGACCGCGATCCCGTTACAGGCAGCTCCTGCCCGGGGAGGAGGATGCATGCCTGAAATTTGAGTTCGCTCCATTCGTCATGTCTCGGGCTGTTTGTTCCCAAACAGACTCCGTTTAGTCACTGCCTAAAAATCCCATGACGGTGACAACATGGGATGCTGCTGCTCTGCTCCAAGAAAAATGAAAGTGGGGATGAAAGGAGCTTGCCTGGCTCAGGGAAAGGGCTCAGAGCAGCCCCCTTCCCGTGCCCCTGTCCCTGCCTCCCCCGCCTTTGCTCCTGCGGTGCCGCAGGCTGCAGGAGGGAGATGCTCGGCCATCGGTGAGGTGCTGCCAGGTCCCAAGCCCGTGGGGCCGTGTTTGGAAGGCAGAAAACGAGCCTGTCCCCAGCAGGAGGTGACCGTAGAGGATGCGCTGAAAGCATCCTGCTAACAGAAGACACCTGGGTGGGAAGGTCCCTGGGGAGAGGAGGTTCCAGGTTCCCGTTCCCTCTCTCCCAGCCTGGATCATGCTGGGGGCAGGACGCTGGCCCAGCCTCAGACCTCCAGGACCCGCAGCAGGGCACAGCGCCGTGCTCCAGCCTCCTCCCGGCCTCCACATGGAGCCCGTGTCCTCCGCTGCCCACGACGCGCCGGAGGAAGTTGCTCAGCACGTTTCGTGGAGCGCACGCGTTTCCGCACAGCTTTCCAGCCCTGCCGTACAAACAAAAGCAGTGGGACGGGGGCTGGTGGCCCTGCGGCTCCGTGTGCTGCGGCGAGGCCGCCCAGATCCTGCCCGTGGTGCTCGGCAGCCCGAGGCTCAGCTCCGCTCCGTTACGGCGTGGCACGGGAGCGCGCTCCCCAGCAGCGGTGCTGCCGCTACCCCGCGTCCCTGGCACGCGAAGGCAGCTGCCGGGCCATGCCAGGGTGGCTGTCGGATGGGAAACCGCCTGAACAAGCGCCGCCACTTCCTCTGAGACGACTCACGAGGGGCCGGATGAGAAATGGCATCACCCACCGGTGGGGCTCGCCAATTCCGCCGTGACTCAGGCGGGAGCCAGGGCCACCGCTTCTGCGGGCCCCGGGGCTCTCTCCAAGCAGCCTGGGGACGCGCGGTGGCACCGCCTGCGCCCGGGTCACCCCGAGCAGCCGCCGCGTCCCCATGGCACCGCACGGACGCATGGCCACGGACGCACGGCCATGGACGCACAGACACAGAAGCACTTGCCCCTTGCAGGAACAGAGCCGTGGCTTTGCCCCCCGTCTCCGTTCATTTTCCCGAGCCCACCCCAGCCACACAACCACCGGCTCCTCCATCCCCTCCCCACCCCTCTCCAGACCCCGAAACAACCGGGCACAGAGGAGCTCCCAGCCCCGCGTGCCCCCCCACCCACGAAGCGCTGCCCGGGGATGCTCAGCAGGGTCCCGGCAGCCCCGCTCCGCACGGGACCCCCCCCCAAAAAACTCTCCGCCGCCGCCCCCCCTTTACCGGCAGCGGCGCTCCGAGCAGCCGGTGCAGCGCGGGCAGCTGCGCGCCCAGGGCCAGCGCCTCCGCCACGGCGTAAACCGGGGCTCGGCGCGGCTCCGGGAAGCTGCCGCAGCCGAAGGGGTCGGCATCCTCCAGGTACTGGACCCGGCACTGCACCGCCGCCTCCGCCATGGCGGCACCGCCGCTGCCGCCGCCCCGCGCCCGCAGCTCCGGGGGGGGCGGGAGGCAGCGACCCGGCACCGCCCCGGGGCCGCCCCGCTACCGGGGACCGCCCCGCGCTCGGGCGCCCTCCGCGGGTGCACGAGGGGATCGTAAGGGGTTCCTGCCGGGAACGGGTGCGCGGGGATGCTCTGGGTACCCTGGGGTGCTCCGGGTGTGCCACGACGCTTGGGGCGTGCAGGGATGCTCAGGGTACCTCGAGGTGCTCGGGGTGCCCCAGAGGATGCTTAGGGTGCTCCGGGGTGCTCTGGGGTGCTCCGGGTGAACAAGGATGCTCTGGGTACCCTGGGATGCTCCGGGTGTGCCAAGATGCTTGTGGTGTGCAAGGCTGCTCGGGGTGCCCCAGGGGATGCTCAGGGTACTCCGGGATGCTTGGGGTGCCCCAGGAGATGCTCAGGGTGCTCCTGGGTGCTCCAGATGCACAGGGATGCTCCAGGTACCCCAGAGCATACTCGGAATGCACAGGGATGTTTGGGATACCCCAGAGGATGCTCAAGGTGCTCTGGGATGTACAGGTGCACAGGGATGCTCTGGGTGCCCTGGGATGCTTGGGGTGCCCCCGAGGATGCTCAAGGTGCTCCAGGATGCTCAGGGTATCCCAGATACTTGGGGTGCCCCAGGATGCTCTGAGTGTTCTGGGGTGCTCCCGGAGCCCCAGTGGATGTCAATGGGCAGCCTGTGCTGCGTGCACAGGGATGCTCCGGGTGCCCCAGGATGTTCGGGCTGTGCAGGGATGCTCGGGGTACTCCGTGATGCTTGGGGTGCACACGGACGCTTGGGATGCTCTGGGATGCTCTGAGTGCTATGGGGTGCTCGGGGTGCGCAGCGATGCTCGGGGTGCCCCAGGATGTTCTGGGAATATCCTCGCCCAGGACAGAGACACGGGTGGGTGGCAGCGCTGCACCCTCTGCTCTGGCAGCAGGAAGGAAGGTGACGGGCAAGTTGGGGAGACTTGCTGGAGCTGCAGGCTGTGACTGTGCAGGGGACAGGACGAGGGACACAGGGGAAGGTCTCGTGGCTGCTAGACCCACCTCACCCCTGCCACCGGGGACGAGCCCGCAGTGCAGAGCTGAGTGATGCTGCTTTCCTTTTCACAGCCCGGCCGTGCAGCAATGGACCTGGGCGAGGGCTGGGGTGGTGGGGCGAGGGCAGGGAGCACGAGAGTGGGTCCAGGTACCAGTGCCAGAGCGGGCTCCCGGTACAAGAAGGACTGGACGGAGTCCAGAGGAGATGTCAGGGCATTGGCACAGGCCGGGTGACAAGAACCAGCCCCTGGCAGGACAAGGCTGAGCAGCTGTCCCTGGAAGGAGGCTGCTGGCAGGAGGGTGGCAGCAGCAGGCTGCTTGCTGCAGCCTCCTGCAGCTGCTGCTGCTTGAGCTGGGCCAGACAGAGGAAGTGCGGCTGGGGTGGGCAGGGACCTCCTGGTGTCACCCGGTGCCACTCTGCTCCAGCAGGGCCACCCAGCGCCAGTGCCCAGCACCAAGCCCAGGTGGGTTTGGAGACCTCTGATGATGGAGACCTCACGGATCCTCTGGGTGACCTGTGCCTGCGCTCAGCCATGGGCAGAAACACTTTCTGATGTGCGGGGGGAACCTCCTGTTCTCCACTTGGTGCCTGCTGCCCCTCGCCCGCATGCAGCCATGGACAGGGTGCCCCCGGCTGCTGTGCCCTAGCTGAGGGGCCCTGCTCCTGGGCTCCCCTCCCTAAAGGCAGGGAGGCTCCGGGCCCTCCAGCACCTCGCGCTCCTTCCCTGGTCTCCCTGGGGCACCCACGCCCACCCTGTCCCGGGGAGCCCGGTGCTGGGCCCAGCACCCAGCCGGGGGTGCAGAGGACCAGGGGCACCCCCACTCACCGGCACCCCTCTGCCCGACGCACCCGGTGGCCGTGCTGGCTCCTGGTGGCCCTGGTGCCCCCGGGGACCCCCAGCCCGATGTCCCCAGGCTGCTCCCCGAGCCCCGGAATCCATGGGGTGCCGCAGGAGGGGACCGGCTGGGGGGACTCGGGCACAGCGGGGGCACCGAGGGGTGCGAGGGGGGACCGGGGCGGCACCGGGGCGGGGCTGGGCGGTGCCGGGGGCGGCGGGGGGCCGGGCTCTGTCCCCCGCCGTTGCCGGTGACGTCGCGGCGGGGCCGGCAGCGCGGCGGAGCGGCGGAGCGCCGGGGCCATGCATCCCCCGGCCGGCCCCGCGGCCTCCCCCGGCCCCGCCGCCCCCCCGGCGGGGGCCGAGCTGCTGCGGTGGCAGTGGCAGGAGGTGCAGGTGCCGTGCCTGGTGGCCGCCTGGATCCTGGTGGCCAGCCTGGCCAAGATCGGTGAGTCCCGGCCCCGGCGCCCCGAGCCCCGCTCACCGGCTGCGCGCCGAGGGAGGCGGCGCCGGGGGTCCCAGCCCCGGGGCGAGCGGGGGTGGTCGCGGGGGGCACCGGGGTCGGGGGGGATGCTCGTCACCCTGCGAGGGCACGGGGCACGGTGGTGGCCTGTGGAGGGTGCGATGATGGGCGGCGGAGCGGGTCTCACAGCAACGAGGAGCCAGCGGCCGGGGGATGCGGTGGGGCTCGGAGGCTGCCGGCGGGGCTGGGAGCGAGGCCATGGCCCCAGCACCGGGATGGGTTTGGTGGTGCTGGGTCGCACCTGAGCCACGCGGGCTTGGTGGGCGCAGAGTGGGCTCAAGGGGCAAACTGGTGACCTTGGGCACGGCTGTCATCCTCGGGGCACAGCTGAGGGAGCAGGCACAGGGAGTGGGCACGCTCTGAGTTTGGTGCCGGCTCCGGCATCGGGAGGAAATGCGAACTGGGAGCTGGGCACGGAGGTCTCTGGGCAGCTGGGCACCAGTGGGAGCTCCCAGGGCACAGGGCAGAGCGTAGCTGTCACTGCCAGCCGGCCTCTGCCTGCTCCCAGCATCACCAAAACCATGGGTTTTGACCTCGCGCTCCTCTCCTCCTGCGGCCTTCTTGCAGGGAAGAGCTAAAGCTCCGCAAGGAATAAATTAAGGCACACCATGAGCTTAAAAATACAACCCTCTGCCGGTGGCTGTGCCACCTCCAGCTGCCGAGCGCGCCTCTCCTGCAGAAGAGCAGAGAAAGCAGTCCTCGCTCTGCTTCTTGTTTTCAGACATCTGAAAACAAGCTCTCTTTGGGCTTCCCTTGATGCCTTCCCCTCCCCATGCCATGAGCCGAGCTGCTGCCACCCCACATGCAGCCTCGGCGGGTGCTGCCATACCCTGCTTGGTGGCCCTGGGGACACACCAGCCGGGTGTCCCACAGCTCCAGGCTGCCACATCCCCCGAGCTCCTAGCCCGGAGCAAGGAGGGCCACCAGCCCCCCGAGGTGGCACCTGCTGTCCCCAGAGTGCCTTGGTGGGCCCTGGAGGAGGTGGGGGGCGCGGGGACGAGGGTCCCCTGGGTGCTGGGTGCTGGGCGCGGGCTGGTGCGGAAGAGCTGCTGCGGCGCTGGGCTGCCAGCTCACAGCCCTGTGACTGCAGGGGAGGAAGCGGCCCCGGCTCCGTGTGGTGGGGAAGTGACACTGGAGGCTCTTGTTCTTAGAAGCCGTCACGATGCTGGGGTGCCCCGAGCCAGCAGAGAGCAAATGCCCGGGGCGGAGAAAACCGCTTTGGGTGTTGCCTTCCTGCACAGCGAGGCGTCATCCGGGCTTTGCAGCCTCTCTTGCTCTGTTTGCTATGGGGAAAGAGCAAAAGGAGGAAATGATGATGAGCATCGCCCCCAAATCGCTCTGCACCCATGGAAGGTGCTGCTGGGCCCCTAAGGGTTGGCAGCAAACGGGCGTTTTTCCACCCGGCAGCACTCCTGCAGGTCACCACCTCCTCTCCTTGCAGCACGTGGTCCCCTGGCCCCAGTGCTTCCAGCACAAGCATCTCTCACTTGTTTCCTCTCCGTCCCCGCTGGCAGCCCGGGCGCTGCAGGGATGGAGCAGGGTTTGTCCCCGAGTCCTCCCGCTGGCACATCCCGTGCTCTGGATTTCTCGAGCAGCGCGGATTATGGCTCTGAAGTTAATTCACATGTGGCTAAGTTACCGTTGCTGTGGGAACGTTAATGCTGAAATTCTTGACTAGCGGGTGTAAAATTAGAGCTCCTGCCACCCGTCCCCGCTCGCTGCACCCGTGCCGCAGAGGAGCTCGTGTGCTGGGATTCGCTTGTGAGGGCGGCAGCGTGCGGAGCGAATGAAGCCTCCAGCATTGCCGTGCCCCGGCTGTGCAGGGCAATGCTGTGAAGTCTCCAGCATTTCCATGCCCCTCATCCT
This sequence comes from Heteronetta atricapilla, assembly GCA_011075105.1. Classification (NCBI taxonomy): domain Eukaryota; kingdom Metazoa; phylum Chordata; class Aves; order Anseriformes; family Anatidae; genus Heteronetta; species Heteronetta atricapilla. The sequence goes on from JAACYQ010025476.1 coordinate 74,902, forward strand.
GCAGGGGAGCTGTTGTTTCTGCTTAGCAAGTAAATCTCAGGTGTTGAATTATCTCATCTAATTGAGATCTGGGGCCCAGCTGCAGTGAAGGAATATAAATTCCCCAGGAGGTGTTAGGAAAGGAGCAAGGAGCATCAGGAGGCCCTTACACTGGTGCTCAGGGTGTCCCATCTCAGGGACACCAGGACTGGTCCCAGGCAGGATGGAGCAGGACTGGGAGGCATTCAGAGCAGAAGGCACGAGCAGTGGAGATGTGGAAGCTGAGCTCCTCTAGGTTTACACCACTAGAGGTAAGACCCTGGGCTAGTTAGACCAATGGTCTGTCCATGGGCGTTCCCAAGGAGAGGAGCTGAGTGTTGTAGGGTTGGTCTGGGACCACAACACAGCTTTCCTTCTGGTGGGTGACTTGGCACAAGCCATGCACACCTCTCAGCCAGCCGAAGAGTTTTAGGGACTGGGGTCTGGGGTGGCAGCAGGGCTGGGTGTGCAGCTGAGCGATGGTTTGGAGGCTCAGATGTTCCTTGTACCTGCTGGGTGCCCCAGGACAAGGTGCTGAGAGGTGGCTCCAGAAGTGCTGGAAGGAGCCTGCTCCACGGGAGGTTTCCTCCAAGTTGTTCCACAGCACCGGGACGCCAGAGCTGGTGGCAGGGCTGCCTGCACGAGCTCAGTGGTGAGGCACAAAACCTCTGCGACAGACAGAATGCAGCACCCTGTGCTAGGGAGGAGAGATATGCAGGGGCGGTGGGGGTGGTCCTGGTGCTGCCAAGAAGCTGGAATGATTTGGGCTTACCCAGGACCCCTGTGGGGACAAGGCTGCCCTGCGGGACAGGTCCCCTGCTCTGGCTGGAGTGACGTCCCGCTGGTTGCGCCTGCCTCCAGGCTCATTGCTGCGGAGCTGATACGTGAATATGAAGGCGGGATCTGCTTGCTCCAAAAAACACTTCCCATTTCATGGCAGTTTAAGGTCTGCTCCAAACCTCAGATGGAATAAGCTGATTACTGGAAGCAGCTCTGACGGCACAGCTCTCACGCACCTCGTTTTTTGCATGCAGGCAGGTTAGCCGGTGCTCTGGCAAGGAGGCAGCAGGGGTTTGCGTGCTGCTCCGCTTGTGTGCTCAGCCGGCTGCAAACAAGGTCACCCCGTCACCAGGGCTGAGCATCCCCATCGCTGAGAGGGGTAACGCGTCCCTGTCACCAGGATGCCTCGCCCGAGCAGCAGCCAGCGCTGCTCGCGACACCGTGAGCAGGCTCAGCGATGCCGTTCTCCTTTAAGCACAGATATCAGAGGCCAAAAAAAGCAAGATAAACAGCTGCTTGGCTTGTTTGGCAGTGGCCTGGAAGCAGAGGGAGCCAGGGACCTGCAATGCTGACCTGGGAGTTTCCTGTGGCCAGCTCGCTAGAAGGTCTTCAGCTCACACGTGGCCACAAAGCATCCTTAAGTGCTCCATTGTCCCCACCCTGGGGTCCCTCATGCATCTGCCAACCCTTCTGTGGAGCTGGTGGGTCCAGGATGCTCTGTCCGTGTGCCCCTCTGGCTGATGTTCGCATTCTTCCTTTCCTTTTAGTTTTCCACCTGTCCAGGAAGGTGACGTCCATCGTCCCGGAGAGCTGCCTTCTCATCCTGCTGGGGCTGGGTCTGGGGGGCATCGTGTTGGCCGTGGCCAAGAAAGCCAAGTACCAGCTGGAGCCCAACATGTTCTTCCTCTTCCTCCTGCCCCCCATCGTCCTCGACTCGGGCTACTTCATGCCCAGCCGGCTGTTCTTTGACAACATCGGCGCCATCCTCACCTACGCGGTGGTGGGCACGCTCTGGAACTCCTTCACCACCGGCACCGCGCTCTGGGGGCTGCACCAGGCCGGGCTCATGGGTGGGTGCTGAGGGCTGCCTGCCGTGGGCCACATCCCCAAAAGTTGGGTGGGAGGATGCAAGGCACCCCTGAATTTACAGCTCATTCCCTGGCCCTGGCGTGGATCCCAGAGATCCCAGCACTTGGGAGTGATGTTCTGGCAGGACCAGCGAGCGTGGAGGATGAACGGGACCTGCTCAGTGCTGGGCTGACTCATGTCTTTGCTATTTTTGTCGCCGACCTTGGCTAGCTTTGCTGGCTCACTGCCGTGTTCCCTGTCCTCGAGTGGAGCTGCTGGCCCTGGCTGGCCCGGGCCATCCTCTGAGCCCTTCTGAGCCTGGAGGAACCACCAAAGGGTTGCGCCAGGCCCCGCTCCCCTCACGAGCCAAGCCCCACAGCCCCTCGGGGAGGCCTCAGAGCTCAGGGAGGCAGAAAAGGCACCGGGAGCGGATGAGGGACAGGCCTGTCCCTTACCTTGCCCACTGAGAGGGGCTCTGGGGAGGGTGCTCTGCCTCATCTCGATCCGTCTGTCCCAGCAGATCCAGGCGTCGAAGCCGGGCTGATGGATTTCCTGCTCTTCGGCAGTCTCATCTCTGCTGTGGACCCGGTGGCAGTGCTGGCCGTTTTTGAAGAGGTCCACGTGAACGAGACCCTCTTCATCATCGTGTTCGGCGAGTCCCTCCTGAACGACGCCGTCACTGTGGTGAGTTGGAGCCAGGGGGACCCCAACGTCCTGAAGACGATGAGGGTGGTGAGGCACCGGCACAGGCTGCCCGGAGAAGCTGTGGGTGCCCCATCCCTGGAGGGGTTCAGAGTCGGGTTGGACGTGGCTTTGTGCAACCTGGTGTAGTGAAAGATGTCCCTGCCCACTGGAATCCCCCAGGCTGGGCAGAGGATGCAGGTGACATCCCCAGGCTGGGGGCAGCCCCATGTTGCCAGGTCCCTCCACTCCTGGCCTTGGGGACATGTATGCCTGCTGAGATAAGCTGTGTCCCCAGCATGACTGGGGTGTCACCTCCTACAGGGCCCACCCGTGCTGCCCCTCTCATGGTAGGGTGGTGTCCTGCCATCCCCAAAGGACATTGCGTTCCCTGCAGGTGCTGTACAAGGTCTTCAACTCTTTCGTGGAACTGGGCCCAGCGCACATCCATGCCATGGACTACGTGAAGGGGGTAGGTGAGTATGAGCCCCGCCAGCCCCTCCACCAATTCCCCTGGCATGGAGGCACAGGGATGAGCACGGGCGCTGTCATAACATGGGCCGGCGCTGAGCCCGTCCCAGCCATCATCCGGAACGGGCCGTCCTCACGGGACGCTCTGGTGGGGATGCAGGTGGGAGCGCGGGGCCTGGCGAGGCCGTGGGGCACGGGCTGGCTCCTTGCGGCCTGCCCCAGGGGTGCGATCCAGCCTCTTCTCCCCAGCCTCCTTCTTCCTGGTGAGCCTGGGGGGGCACGGCCGTGGGGCTGCTCTTCGCCTTCCTCCTGGCCCTGATCACGCGGTTCACCAAGCGCGTGCGCATCATCGAGCCGCTCTTCGTCTTCCTCCTGGCCTACGTCGCGTACCTGGCTGCTGAGATGGTGTCGCTCTCTGCCATCCTGGCGTGAGTACCAAGGGGCTGGGAGAACAAGGCTGAGGCGCTGAGCAGCGAGCAGACCCACTCCTCATCCCACCGTGGGGTCGTGACGGCTCCTTCTGCCCCTCCGCAGAGTCACCTTCTGTGGGATCTGCTGCAAGAAGTACGTGGAAGCCAACATCTCCCAGAAGTCCCGCACCACGGTCAAGTACACCATGAAGACGCTGGCCAGCAGCTCGGAGACCATCATCTTCATGTTTCTGGGCATGTCGGCTGTGGACACCTCCAAGTGGGCGTGGGACACAGCGCTGGTGCTGGGCACCCTGTTATTTATCCTGCTCTTCAGAGCTGTGGGTCAGTCCATCCTGCTGGGCCAGCCCTTTCCATCCCAAAGAGTGGTAGCCCTCAGGAATGGCCCCTGGCCTGGGCTTTGCCCCATCTCCAGGAGCAGGCAGGGCTCTGCCCATGTCCCAGGCTCTTGTCCTCTGTCTTCCCCAGGTGTTGTCCTCCAGACCTATGTGCTCAACCGCTTCCGCCTCATCCCCCTGGACAGGATCGACCAGGTGGTCATGTCATACGGCGGCCTCCGTGGAGCCGTCGCCTTCGCCCTGGTCATCCTGCTGGACAGGGACAAGGTGAAAGCCAAGGACTACTTTGTGGCAACAACCATCGTGGTGGTGTTCTTCACGGTCATCGTGCAGGTGAGGACGGGCACCCTGCCTGCGGGGAGCTGCACTGTGGATGGATGGATGTGAGCCTGGGGTTGGGGGTCTGGAGGGGCACATTGTGGGACGCAGCCTCCAGGTGTCAGGTCCCCCGGGTGGCCATTATCCAGGTGCAGAGCACAACAGGTCGGGTTGGTTGTGGTGCACGTGGCTGTCCCCAGCCACTGTCCCCGGTCACTTCATGCTGCTTCTGCTCCCGTGCCCCAGCCGTGCACCCTCTCGCCCTCCCAGTCTTTCCCTTGCCCTCTCCTGCCATTCCAGGGCCTCACCATCAAGCCCCTGGTGACGTGGCTGAAGGTGAAGCGCAGTGACCACCACAAGCCCACGCTGAACGAGGAGCTGCACGAGCACGTAGGTGCTTCCCACACTGCGTGGCCTCAGCCTGGCTGGGTGTGCTCAGCCCTGGGTCCCTCCACACTGCTCTCACCCTCTTCTCCTCCCTCAAGGCCTTTGACCACATCCTGGCGGCGGTGGAGGACATCGTGGGACACCATGGCTACCATTATTGGCGGGACAAGTGAGTGTCTTGCTCTGCTGGCCATCAGGTGGGTGGGGAGGACAGCCCTGCTGCGGGCGGGCAGCAGGACCAGGAAGGTGTCTGTCTGTCCATCTGGAAGGGGACGGTCTGGCAGTGGTGCAGACCAATGCTGCAAAAGTGTCCCAGGCAGATGTGGCTGGGGCAGGCTGGCTGCTGCAGGAGCTGGCATTGCTTGTCCGTGCCAGAGCTGCTGCGGGACCGTGGTGGCCACAACGGCACTGCTCCTCCCCACGGATGGAGGACACTGAGGAGGGAACTGAAACCCTGTTAGTGTTTATCTGCAGCGTCACAACAGGAAAAGGATGCAGAGAGCCTGCTTCCTGGAGGGGAAGCTCCAGCTGGGCAGCTGCACCAGCTCCTGCCCTGCTCCCAACTGGTTTCTGGCTTCCCCTTGGCCCGGGGACAAAGTGGCAGCGTGTCCTGTCCCCTCCTACCTTCTCCTGGCTGTGTGTCCCTGGGCACAGCCGGTCCTGTGTGCCCAGCCTGCTCTCACCACGCTTTGGACACTCTTGGCCTTGCATGGGCAGAAGTCCCCTGGCCATTGACCCCATCTGTCCCCTGTGGGTGCTCAGCCGCCCGTGTCTCCATCTCGCTCCAGGTGGGAGCAGTTCGACAAGAAGTACCTGAGCCAGCTCCTGATGAGGAAATCTGCCTACAGGCTGCGGGATGAGATCTGGGATGTCTACTACAAGCTGAACATCCGCGATGCCATCAGCTTCGTGGACCAGGTAGGGGCATGCGGCAGGAGCGGGGCAGGGGGCTGTCAGCGTGGCGGTCCCCACGGGCTGCCCGTGGCGGTGGTCACCCTCCCAGCCCATCTCTGTCCCCCCCCCAGGGTGGCCACGTGCTGTCGGCTGCCAAGCTGGCGCTGCCCTCCATGCCCAGCCGCACATCCATGTCGGAGTCGTCGGTCACAAACCTGCTGTGAGTACGAGCTCCCTGCTGAGCCCCAGCCCCCGGGCAGCGCTCGCAGGACCCCTGCAGCCTCCCCCTTCACCGGAGGGGGCTCCATCCATCGGGACGCTCCGTCCACCCTAGGAGGGAGAGCGGGAGCGGCGCGTGCCTGGACCTGCAGGTGATCGACACGGTGCGCAGCCGGCGGGACAAGGAGGACGCCGCGATGCACCACGTGCTGCGAGGGAGCCTCTACAAGCCCCGCAGGCGGGTGAGCGTTCCCCGGCCACGGTGCCTGCAGCAGGAGCGGGGATGGAGGATGCTGCGTGGGGCCAGCTGCTCATCCTGTGTCTCTTTGCCTCTCCCTCGGCCAGTACAAGGCCAGCTACAGCCGTCACTTCATCTCTCCAGATAAACAAGAGCGCCAAGATAAAGAAATCTTCCGGCAGAACATGAAGAGGCGCCTGGAGACCTTCAAGTCCACCAAGCACAACATCTGCTCCTCCAAGAGCAAAGCCAGGCTGAAGGAAAAGGGCAGGAAGAAGGCAAGCGGTCCCCAAACTGCTGCTCCCCTGCTAGCTGTGAGGTTTGGCCTCCCCGAGGCTGTGGACAGAGAGGTCCTGCAGGGGGTGGATGAGGTGCTGCAGGGCTTCGGCATCTCCAGAGCCCATGGGGATAACGGGAAGCCCCCCCACCACTTCATCTCCATCCTGTGTGGGTGCCCAGATGGCATGGGACCTGCATGGGTGCTGCACGTCCCCGTGTCCCCATCACGCCAGAGCTGCTCCATGTGGTCCCGAGCTCTGGAGGAGCTGAAAGTTTCTTTTCCAAGGATGCTCAGGGCCACCTGGGGACAGCGTTAGGGTTTGCACAGGGCGGGTCCCAGCCAGGTCCCTCTCGCTCTGCAGAAGGACATCTCTCTGACCAGCGACGCACCCAACGGGAGGACGCACAGAAGTGTCCCCTGGCAGGAGGCAGGTAAGGCTGGTGGCAGGCGAGGTCCCCAGGTCCTGCAGGGGGTCCCGTTGGGGTGGGATGGCAGCAGCATGCTGTGCCTGCCCACCGCCAGCGCAGAGGAACAGCAACACCGGGGTTGTGCTGGCACCAGGCCCTTCTCCCATGGGTGCAGGGGGTCGGTTTGCAGGGTGCCCGGTCCCCATGCGTCCCCCTGTCTGGCTGCAGCTCCTGTGCTGGTGATGGTCAGCTCTGAGGAGGAGGAGAGCGATAGCTCGGAGACGGAGAGAGAGGACGACGAAGGGATCGTGTTCGTCGCTCGAGCCACCGATGAGGTCCTGCAGGGAAAGGCCACCCCTGGTAGGCACCGGCACTCCTGCACCCAGCAGGGCAGCTGCTTGGCCAGCTCGTCCTTCCTCCACCTGTGGAGCAAAGCTGACTTGGGCTGTGCAAAACCAAAGTCAGCGGAGCATGGATAGGAGAATCGCTCTTTGTGGCCCTGGAGGCAGAGCAGAGCCTCCTTGGTGGCTCTTGCACCCCTGGGCCAGCTGGGAAGGCTCCCATGTGGTGGCAGTCATTGCTTGCAGGGCTCACGGAGAGGGCAGGAGCCACGCGATATTCCCCTCTGTCCTTCCTTCTGTGTCCCCAGGCAGCCTGGACGTCTGCCCCAGCCCCTGCATCATCCCGCCATCGCCCACCTTGGCAGAGAAGGAGCTGCCGTGGAAAGGAGACCAGGCTGACCTGGCTGTTTACGTCTCTTCGGAGACCACCAAAATCGTGCCAGTGGATATGCAGAAAGCGTGGAACCAAAGCATCTCCTCCCTGGAGAGCATCGCCTCCCCACCGGGCATTGAGACGGGACCGCAGCACAGGCGATTCGCCTGCCCCGTGCTGGAGGAGCAGCCCCAGTCGGCGAGCCAGGCGATGCCGGAGCAGATCTCCTGCTTCCAGTTCCCCAGCCACGTCTCTAAGAGCAGCAGGTCGCTGAGCGACAGCAGCCCGGACGGCGTGGAGCAGCAGGAGCTGCAGCCTTTGATGGCCTCGGAGGAGCCGGGCAGGGCGCTGCCCCCCGCCGAGCCCCGGCGGCTCATGTTCAGCAGAGCCAGCCACATCTGAGCCGCGCCACGGACGGGGCAGGGGCTGGAGGCAGGCTGCAACCCGCCGGCCACTCTGCTGTCTCGCTTCGTCAAGCTTGTGTGTGTCTCCTCCAACTCCAGGAGCGGCTGGAGAGCCCGGTGCTCCTGGCACTGCGCTCACCTACTGATGCCGTAGCAGGTACCAGCCTTGTCCTCCCAGGGAGGCACAGACCCCCAAACCTCGCTCTTCCTCTCTGGTCTTCCTCTCGCATCTTCGCAGTGCTGGGAGGCCAGAGATGTTCCTCCCAGAGGTGGGATCCCAGCTGGACTTGACGCCGTTGCGGCTGTGCCACCTGGAGGTGTGGGGGTCCTGGCTGGGGGGCTGCTCGTGGGTGCGAGCACCTGAGCCTGGCTCTGTGTAGGAGGCTGGCGCATGACAGCCCACCCACACCCAGCACCGAGCGGCCGATTGCTCGGAGCATGCACGGACCTCAGCTGGGAGACCAGAGACCGAGTCCTTTCCAGGGCAGCTGCGTCTCGCCTGGGTTTTGGAGGCACCGTGGAGGCAAAGCCATGACTTTCTCAGGACTAGGAGCAGCGCTCCTGGGGTTTGGCTCCACCGGGAGCCAGGCTGCGTACGCACAGGAACTATTCTAGCACCCAGCCGGCTGTGCCAGCCTCACACCTCATCTGGACGTGCTCCCCGTAGCTGCCGTGTTCAGCTTTTTGGCTTTGTGGGGAGGCAGCGGCCCCGCACAGCATCCTTGGTGTTCATCCTGCCTGCATCCCAGTCCCTCCAGTTGCCTGGGGCTGGTCAGCTGGGAGGGCTGGTCACGACACGAGGGAGTGAGCAGCGGGTGTTGCTAGGGAGCTGGGTGAAAGCTGAGTGCATCTTCAAAGGTCTGTCCCTGTCACCTGCCTCCCAGCCACCCCGGGTCCCTCCTGAGAGGGAGGTGGGATCGGGCAGCCCATGCAGTGATCCTTTCCTGCTGTGACCCCAAGGTACAAGAATCAGACCCCGAGAACTGCTCGGAGCAGCTGGGTGCAGGAGACCCCATGGTCCAGGCAGTGTGGGAGGGCTGGGGATGTCCTCTTTGGGCAGAATGGTGCTTTGGGCTGTTAGAAGCCAAAAGCCAGCAAATAACTGTGTGATCATCTACCTGGGGTGCTGGACAGCAGGTGCCAGGGCGGTGTTTAGATGCACTGGGTGAATGAGCCCAGTGTAGGGCAGGCAAGATGGTGTAGCTCAGGTACTGCTAGCAAGGCTCAGTGAAGGCCATTCTGCTCAGTACCCGTCCTACCAGCCGGAGCATGAGGTTTTTAAAAGGATTTTATATAGTTTTGCATTTCTTGTATGCCTTATTCCGGTTTTGATTTCCGATATTGGGCCATACTAAATCTCTAGCTGGGTCAGTGTTTTATGTAGCCATGGGCACCACAAACGACTCGAGACTTAATATCTTATTTGCAAGAATATTGTTTTAATGTGAAAATATATGCAGAGTATTTTGTAATGTTCAATAAATCCGAGTTGGAGCAGGTGCCACGGTCCGGACTCACTGCTGTCTGGGAACCTCTGCACATCTCGCCCCCTGCAGCTCCTGGCTGGGTTCTCATCACCACATCCCCGTGCTTTCTGCCCTTCCAGCCCACCTTGCAGATTCAGTATGCCAACCTGGCTTCCCTTTCCAGGGTATTCTGGGTCTCAGGAACCTCTCAAGCTTGGATCAGTGCCTCGCATGCAGTGCTGAGAACCCTTTCCTCCAGCCCAGCCCGAGCTGCGTGTGCTGGCTTCCGTCCTCCCTCCATCTGCTGGCTACACATCCGAGGCTGAGGCCAGCAGCCCGTGAGCTCGGAGCCCTCTCTTTCCACCTTCAACCCCAGGCACACTGTGACACTCGGTCGCCTTCCAGGGATGGTGGCTCCTACCGCACCCAGGGGGTTTTGCCAGTATTTGTTGTCAGGCTCCTGTCTCTGTATTTCCCTCTCCTGCCTGCACAGGGCTGCTCTGCGCCTCCTGGCGCAGCACAGATCCGTCTCTTCCAGCCTAAAAATACCGAAGCTCTTCAGTGGAAAAACACGAGAACCAGGCCAAACCACGAGCACATGTGCCCAAACCTCTGCTTCTCCAGGACAGCGTAAGGCACAACAAATTAGCTGCCTGTCAGACCGTAACCCAGAACACACAACCCTCCGACTGTTATTATAAGCAACCCCATCCTGGAGCTGTCTGACTATTGCAGACCATTTTGCACACAGGCCTCTCCTTGCTCTGCCATTAGATCTGCACATTTTTTCCACAGTGATTTACTTTCTCCAGGGCTCGGCTCCTCCAGTTTCTCCGTGGTACTTGTGAAGTCAGCAAGGGATGGAAGGCAGCGCTGGAAACGGGGCCCCAGGGGGATGGACGAGCCAGGCTGCGGGCGCTGGGCTGGCGGTGGCCGTCTCCCAAGTCAGCCGAGCAGCAGCTTTGTGCAGTCCTCTCAGAATCACAGCCCTGCCATCTCACTACATGTGTTGGAGCTTCAGGCAGGTTTTACGTATAGATAGAGCAGATACATGGCTTGTTCTGGGGAGCCCCAAACTGCAGCTAGCATCCAGCCGCCTCACAGGCACCAAATCGAGGGGAATAATCATTCCTTGAGCTGCCAACTTCACGTTCTCCATTGCGGCAAGGGTGTTGTTGACTCACACCACCTCACGTGCTTCTTCATTCTGCTCCATCTCGGGAGCATTTCTGACTCCTGGTGTGATGTTTTCATGAGGGTGGGAAGCAGCTGAATGGGTCTCCAGCTTCTCCCCTCCCACTTTGCCCTTGGCTTTCCAGTGAGCACAAATCACGGCAGAGGCTTTGGCCATGCAGACGTGAGAACAGCAGGAAGGCAAACACAGAATTCAGGAGAGGTGTTCAGTGTGATCGTACCTGGGCACACACATTTTGGAGACACGTCAGCCCATTCATTGCTCTTTTCTGCTCCTGTCCGTCTGTCCAGGCATCCAGCTCCCAGCTTCTGTGATGCGATGGGGTGCTCCTGGTCTGTGTTGTGGGACACTGATGGGGATGATGAGGCTTCTTTTGTTCTAAAGCTCACAAAATCGTTTTCTACCAGGTGCTGGGACATACAATTTGTAGCGCAGAATCCCCGGCTGCTGCCTCTGCCCTGCAGGATTGCTTGGTACTACATCCTGCTGATGCCCCTACAGCTGAATGCTCTTGCAGCTGCAAGAGGCTGACTTTCCCTTTGCCTGTTAGGGACAAATTATCTGCTTGTCCTATCCCATGTCTGCCTTCTGGCCAGAGGGTTGCATGGCCACCTCCTAGCACCATCTGCTCTTCAGGCCAAGCAGCAGGTCCACCATGACCCTGCGGATCCTCATTGCTTGGAGCCCGGTATAGGAGGGGAAAAGGGTGTGAAGGAGAGGCTGCCCCTCCATGAGGAGCTCATCCCGATCCTTTTGAGCTTCCCACGTCCATCCAAGGACCTACACCAGACAGGCTTCAGTGTCAGATCTCTCACCATATAGACCCACCAAGCTCCTGGTGCACAAACCTGGGAACGACCTGATGGGGGACAGCACCGAGGCAACTCACCAGCACTCGGTGGCCACCAGCACTACCTGTGATGAGGCCCGGGGCATCCTGCTGCTCCAGTGCCACCACTGCATCCCCCTAAATCCCCCTTCCCCTGCACCATCCCTGCTCTCTGACATTCCTGGAAGCCCGTTGAAGGCAACGATTCATTGTCACTCCTGAATTACCTCCAGAGGGGTGGATGTGCCTCCCGGCCCCAGTCTGCCCCGTGCAGTCGCTCAGCTGATGGACGCGAGCCATCCGGGGCCGCAAGGCGCGTTGTTGGTGACTGAGCCGGCATCAGTCAGCAGCCAGGGAGGATAATGAGGAACAGATTTGTGCTGGGCAGTGGTTCCCATGCTGCGTTCCAGGGCAGAGCGGCCGGGACGGGAGAGCTGCTGCCTTTGTGCTTCGCGCTGCACCTCTCCGGCGCATGTCGGGCCAGCTCCTCGGCTCGCCCGTGTCTCCTTGCCGTCTGCAGGCAGCGAGCTTCCCTCTCCAGCGGCTCTGTCACCCGCTGGGCTGGCCAGGAGGCCGTGCCCGCATCCCAGGTCTGCGGGGGAGCGAGCTGCAGCGTGGACAGGCTGAGGACAGGCGAGATCGGTGGGATCTTCAAGCCAGCAGGAGCTGGGTGGGGTGATCCACACCCTTCTTCGTGGTTCAGATTTCTCTGCTTTTGTCTGGAGGAGCAGACAGGACTGGGGGACTCCCTGCCTGGGGAGGACTGCGTGGCCAAGCTGCTGCTCCTGGGGACTCTTGAAAGACAGCCAGGCTGGATGCCGACACGTGGGGGCTTTGATTTCACGAGAACTCCGGATCCTACAGTTGTGACCTACTCCACAGAGCTGCTCCTCACAGCTGCAGAGAAGGCAAAGATCCCTGAAGAAGCCACAAAGGCTCCTCTTACCTCACTTTCTCCTGGCATCCAGTGCCACACAGCCAGGCTGCCCTGAAGGTAAACAGATGAAAGCTGCATTGGGTTAGCTGGAGAGGGAGGGAGCTGAGGATGCTCTGGGAAGGCAGCAGCAGCCCACAGGTAGTCCTGAGCCTGTGGGCAGGGCTTGGGAGATGGGCCATGAAGAAGGGCTTGGGAAGGCCAGGGTGCCCTTCCTTTTGCAGTGGGATCCTGTTAGAAACGTGGTTCTGCAGACAGGTCTGCTGTGTTTGTGCTGTAACGGCCCGTGCATGAGCTTCATGACCCTGGAGCCCTCGCTGTTGAAGGCAGAGAGCCCGTGACAGCTTTGCTTGGGCTCCCTGGCTTGCTCAGCGGGGGGGGGGCTGGCTTCTGGGCTGTGCGTGCCTGGCTGTGTGAGTGGGTCTCTGGCAGTTCTGCTGCTCTGAGACTCTCGCAGGCAGCCTGGTGAACACAGGGCTCAGAGCTGCCCACGCGGTGCCCTGAAAAACCTCCGCTAGGCATGCTCTGGCAAACAGCACTGTGCCGAGGTCACCCCCTCCGCATTTCTCCTGGACACTTGTGGTCCTGCATGCTTTTTTAGACCCCCTCAGCTTGCAGGGTGAGGATATTCCTTCTCACCTACCGCATACACGCACGCATAAGCAGATATTTTCAGTGGGTATCTCCTGCTTACGGAGAAAGCTAGCAAAAGCTTTGGAAAGGTACCCCCAGAAAGGTGGGGGAAAAAAGAAGAAAGCAAATATCCAGGCTCAGAAGGCGCTATGTTTTCACATGCTGTGATGTGGGGGCTGGCTCCTGGGAGCTGACCACTCAAGGAACACGAGCTTTTGTTTTCCTGGACTGAAAGGACCGGCTGAGTAAGCAGAATAGCCGGCCTGCTGCAGGAGGGTTGCATTGTCTGAGGAAGGCACGTTGGCTAAATAACAGAATTAGCTGGTGACCTCTGAAAGGCTCGCTCTGATCTTTGTTTTCTTCTGCTAAGGAACAGACAGAATTGTTATAAATGTTTGATTTTTTTTTTCTCCTTAGCAAAAATAGCTTTTGAAGCAAACAGGAAATTACAGTGTGCAATAAAGAGCAAAGAAAGTCGACCAGCTACCTCACTGAGCTTGGATTTGTCTACAAATCCAGCTCCACTTTACCAAAAGCAACTAAACCGCCCCAAACCCTCACGTGGCAGAAACCCTCTGAGGTGCTACTCCCACTGCTGTACCCGGCCAGAAATGGGGGACCCGTGGGGTGCCAAATCCCAGCCAGGAGACAGGGTGGAGGGCAGAGCGCCCAGGTCGACCTGCCCCACCAACCTGCCCATTTATTCACACCAGAGCCTTGCAGGAGAAGGAAGCAGAGACCTCACGCGTGAGGTGCCGGCAGGAGGGACAGGCACCTTCCTCTGCCATGCACAAAGCCAGCGGCTAATTGACTAGTTACCATTCACCATTTAATTATAGATGGGCCCCTGGCTGCGCTGCTTTCCACGAGACTGCCCCACACGGAGCCCTAGGCCCTAGGTCAGCTTGGCTGCCTCAGTCTGGGCCACTTAATTGGGATGATAATTAACACCCACCGGCCTAATCAGCCTGCCTCCGTGCACAGCCCCGTGGGCAAGCCGCCGCTGCACCGCGCCAGCAGGAAGGCGTGGGCAGCCTCAATGCAGCCCGGGTGCAGCGGGGGGGAGGCAGGAGAGGGGCCGGCGCTCCCCGGGGTGCTCCAGGCCGGGGGCCGAAGGGAAGGGGCCCGGGGCCCGGCGTGGCCGGCAGGTGTCGCCCCGCACCGCGGCCTGGCCCCGGCCGCCGCCCGCCCCGAGAGCCCGGGGCTCCGGCCCGCCCGCGCCGGGGGCAGCCGGGGACAAGATGGCGGCCCCGCTGCGTCCTGTCCACCTCAGCGGGGCGCGGCTCTGCAAGAGAGAGCAATTTTACGGGGAATAAACGTGTATCTATGTGGAATCCTGTGTGGGGCGCGAGGGGAGGATTGGGGCATCCTGGCCCAGGCCCCTGAGGCTTTACAGGCTCTCAGGGGTTGTGGAGGGCATGCCGGGCGTCTGTCCTCTGAAGTGCTTCAAGGTGTCCCGGTGCTCGCTATGCCCAGTCGGTGCTGCTGCCTCCCGGTCCCCTCCCGTGCTTGCTCCGTTGCTGGCCGTACCCTGCGTTGGTGTGGGAGCAGAGTTCTTAAGGAGGGGAACGGCAGTGCTGATGGAAGAAGGGTGAATGAGAGGAAAGTGGGAGAGACTGATGGCAAGGGGCGGGGGAGAGAGACACACGAGTCCTCTCCCTTCACTTGTCTCATGGCTTATTTACTAATTTAGTAGCGCTCTCTAGGATTATTTACTAATTCAGTAGCGTTCTCTAGCCCTGGTGCCTGCTCATTCCCAGTGCGGGGTCCTCTCCGTCAGACACACATGGGGAGTGAAGGGCCTCTGGTGTAGGACCCCCCCCACCATATCCTCCAGGAACCCACCGTGCCCCACATCCCACCTGCTCTGGGTCCCTGCCTTGCTGCATTTTTTCCCTTTGCCGGCATTCCCCAGGCTTTGCTCCTCTACTTGCCAGCTACATGCACCCCAGAGCAGCCCTATCCCTGTCACACAGGTTATGTCGACAGAGCACAAGGCTCTGGAGCTTCAGCCAGCAGAGGTGGCTCCCAACTCCCCTGGGGAGAAGACCCTGACCCCAAACCGCTGTTTGCCTGCTGCTAAGTGGCTTCAAATTCAGCCTGAAGCCTCATAGATCTGCTCAGTTGAGACAGAGACGGAGGAACTGGATTCTTCCCCTTCACTACCAGCTGTCAAGGCTGGAGGAAGGCCATCTCTCATCAGGCTGCCATTCTTCCACTAGAAATACCAGTGGGATTCAAAGCACTTGGGAGGCACCTGGAGGACCAAGAGGGGAACTCACCCAAGCTCAGTGGGCAGCACTCAGCCCAGCTGCATGCAGGCAAAATAAGAGCTGGTCCCAGGGAACGCCCATGTGGCTCCGTAAGGTGCTGATTACGTGCCCACAGCTGGAGCTGCACCTCAGGGCTGTTGCTCTGCCCCAAGTGAGTGCAGATCTAACGCAGCTGCTTCTCTGCTTGCCTGCTCTGGCGGAGCAGACTGTGGGCAGGTGAGAGCTTTCCTTCTCTCCAGAGAGGATCTGCCATGGGAGAATGGTTTGCAGGATCTGCTGGGATCTGCTGGGCGCAGGCTGCTCTGCAAGCGCTGGCTGTAAGTGTGGGGTTTGTGGGGAGCCGGGGGCTGGCTGGGGGTTCGGCAGGGTGTTCACCCCATTGGGGTGGTAGTCCTGGGGCCAGAGCTCCAGGAGCAGGTTGATGGAGGTGCTGTGGTCCTGTGCCACTGGAGTAGGACCTGGGTGCTGGCCCCACTGTGTGCTCAAGCTACGGTGGGCAGTGCTTGATGGTGGGTCCCTCCTTGCTGGAGCCTGGTGGTCAGAAGCCCTCCGTCCTGGCTTGGCATGGTTGCATTTGAGTCACTTTTGGGAGGAGAAGGGACAGGTGCCCTGCCCAGAAATATATTCTGTGTTTGCCTGTGTTTCTGTTGTTGCTCAGCACCCACTCAGTGCCTCCGTGGGGACTGTATCTGCCTCTCCTGATGGAGGCTAGGTGGGTTCTGGGTGCTGGGTGCTCACGTGAGCTGGGCACAGAGCAGTGACATGAGCTGGCCAGTCTCCTGATGGCACAGAGTTATGCTGGGGGGTCCATCCTTCCAACCCTCACCCCGTTAGGCAGACCTGGAAAGAGGGGCAGGCCCTGGCACCCGTGACTGAGGATGGGATTTGAAGAAGCTGTGAGACCCAGTGCCCCATGTCTGTGGTGCGGGGGCTGGAGGTGGCGGCTGGGCTGGAGCAGGAAGGGTGGAGGTGCCCATGGGCACGTCTGGCTTGGAGGTGAGCATGCTGTCTCAGAGCACAGTAAACATGTGCTGTTGGGATTAAACAGCATGCAGCACCACTGCCAGCAGGCTTGGTTAGTGTGGGGAGGTAAACAGATGACTGTTTCATGCCATTAAATACGTGGCATCTGGAGAGAGATGGATCAGTTTTAGGCTGCTCTTCAGAGACAGCCAATCTGCCCTTATCTAAGCAGAGATGGTGGTGAGTTTTGAAGCAGCCACCCTGAAAACACAGCTGGACTTCTAAGTGTTTTGTCCTCAGGAAAGGGAGGCAGTGCCCCAGCTCCATGGAGACAAACAAGCAATTCTTCCAGGATTTCAGCTCTCCTAGCTGGGTCTGGGTGCACAGAGGTTTTGTGTCCTGCTCCAGGCTGCCAGGGGGGCTGGGGTCTTCTCAGGCCGGCTGCTCCTAAGCTCTGCTCCAACTGCATTGGGTGTGTTCATGACTTCCATGCTAGGAAAAGTCCCTGGAGGATTCCACATCCTCACCGAATCCAGCAGGCTCCAGGGTCAGTGTCCTGCCCCAGCCAGTGGGATTTGTCATACTCTTGGGCTTCAGAACCAGCAAGAGGAGAAACCTGCTGTGTTAGGAGATAGCTGGTTGCAGGGTTCACTGGGGTCTCAGGGTTCACTGGGGTCTCAGAGCCACTGGGACAGGCTTGGAGCTGTAGAGGTGTTAACCCCAGAGCAGCATGCAGCACGGCCACTGTGCAAGGCTTACACCTTCAAACGTGGCTGAAGCAATCCTGCTCTGCATGAGCGTCCTGCAGCAGGAGCAGCTCCTGTCTCTGGCGTGCCCGGTGGTATGTCCATAGCAGGACAACCTGAAACAAACATTTTGGCCGTATGATAAGTGTCTGGGGTGAGGACTTGGTGATGGTGGTCTTTACCATGAGGGTGGGCAAACCCTGGCACAAGCTTCCTATTGAGGTGGTTGCTGCCCCGTGCTCATCAGGGTTCAAAAGACGTTTGGACAATGCTTTCAGTAACGTTTTCCCTTTGGTTAGCCCCGAAGCGGTCAGGATGTTGGACTCGACTTGTAGGTCCCTTCCAGCTGAACTGTTCCACCCTCTGGGCTCTGGCAGTGACTGATGCTTGCGCTGGGCTGAATGCAGACCCCGGGCACTTGGGGATGCCTGGGGCGGGCATTAGATGAGCTCCACATCTCTTCTCGTCTGGGGAAGGTGCTGTGTGTCATCAAGGTGTGCCTTCATGCTCCTGCAGAGAGGCTCTGAGGATGGCATTTCCTTCCTTGGTCACCTCCCCGCGGGACTGCATGCTGTGGTTGTGCTTGTGGGGTTGCATGCGCGCTACAGAAAGCATATATGGGACTTTTTAAAAAATATATTTTCTCCCCTGTGGCACACGTGGCTATTTGAGAACCTTAAGTGGGACCTTCCTGACTTCTGTACCTATAAAAAGTCTCCTGTAAAGCTTCCCGGTGGTTGCCTGCGCACCAGGTTTGCACTGAGCAACATCTTGAAGTGTAAGCTGGAGACCTGGTAACTGAGTGGCTCCTGCGTCTTCAGATCGTGAGCGTGACCAGCTGTTGTTATGCAGTCTCTCATCCACACCTTCTGGGAAATCACACCACGATTATATTTCTGGCTTAAGACATTTTTTTTTTTTTTCCTGATCAGGCTGGGCCTCACAAAGAGGTTGCCACTTAGAGGTAATTACTTGCTTTCAAAGCCGAATGTCTCTTGAGGATTGCAAATAGAGGATTATCAAATTAATTAGTTAAACCAAGAGGTGCTTTTGTGAAGGCAAGGCCTGCTTTGCTTGTGAACTGAAATAAAGGTTTAAATATTACTAAACCACGTAACACCCACTCCTGGGTTCCTAATGGGGACGGGAGTAGCTCTCTCCTGAAGTGGTGGCGGTGGTGCAGAGGGCGGCTCGCAGCACCAGTCGTTTTCCTTTGGTTAAACCTGTTTCAAGCAAGTTTCCATCCCTGGTCTTAAGGCACCTGCTTGTGCCAGGTGGGGTCTGATGCTGCTTCTTGGTGGCTTCCCACATCCCTACAGGCTGCTGGGGCTCACAGTGAGCAGCTTGGTGGGATCGTAACGTAATGAAGCTGTACTTGGAGGGCACAGCTTAATCCGTGGGACATCCGCATAGCTCGAGAGAGCCCCGGTCCAGCGATGAGCAGATGCTTGGAAGTGGATTTGGAGTCATCCGTGAGTTCTGTGCTGCTGCCGCCTGCTCCCGGGCTCTCCTTGCCCCTGGAAGCCCCCACGGACATGGGAGGTTCCCTGTGCTGTGTGAGGACGACACCGCTGATCACGTTAAGCCAACGTGGAGTGCGTGGGGGGGTTTTGCTGCGCGCTGCTGTAGGGAAATCATCTGGCTGGTGTGCCGATTGCACAACTTCCCCTAGGTCAGAAGATGGCCTTACCCGGCATCCGAAACATCTCCCTCCTGTGTCTCTTCCAGCACAGCTGAGTCCTCTTGGTAAACGTACTGAGCTTTGCACAGCTGAAAAGAAGCAGAGCTCTGCTAGCAGGGACCCGAAGCCAGAGGCCCCTGCCTGCGCTCTCCCAGCTCACACGGGGCTCTTGACCGCGATGCTGCTTCAGCAGGCACTTGAGCAGCTCTGCAGCTCCAGGACCCAGGCCCAGCAAAGGGGAAGCAGGGAGCAGAACTCATCTGCTGCCACACGAGCTAGCAAAATGGTTCCCCAGGGGTAAAATTGCCTGTCGGTCCATGCAAAGGACCTGGGTCTGCTTGGCCAGCAAAGCCAACGCTCTGGGCACACGCCCCGGTGCCAGGAGCTCTCCTTGTTTGCTGCTTTCATCTGCCGTGGCCCCTGCCTTGCCCCTTCCCGGCTGACGGCAGCCTTTTGCACCGGCTCCAGCAATTAAAACTCAACCCGGGGAAACCGCAGGGCTCGCGCAAGAGTGAGGAGCTGCTCCTGCGAGGAGACAGTGCGAGACTGTGTCGGGAACAAGCGCGGCATTGTTGTCAGCCGCAGCCGAGAGGGGCTGCTTAACACCCACTGGAGTGCCGGCTGCAGCTGTCTGCCATGTGCTGGTGTAGGAAACAGATCTACAATGCAGCAGACGAGGGAAAGGCCACTTTGCAGTTAAAAAAAAAAAAAAAAAAAAAAAAAAGAAGAAATCTATATTAGGATC
>JAACYQ010025477.1:0-152327 GCA_011075105.1 Heteronetta atricapilla
CGGGGCTTCCCCCCGCACCCGGAGGGGCCGTGTCGGGGCCGGGGGGAGCGGCGGCGGCGGCGGCGGCGGCGGGCGGCCCGCGAGGGCCCCGGAGCGGCGGCGGCGGAGGCTCCGGCGGCGGGTGGAAGCTGTCGGAGGAGGCGGTGTGCCGCGAGGACGTGGTGCGGCTGTGCTCCAAGCACAGCTGGGCCAACAACCTGGCCGTGCTCGAGTGCCTGCAGGACGTCCGCGAGGTGAGGGCCCGGCGCGGCGGGCCTCGGGGCGGGCGGCGAACAAAGAGCGGGGGCTCGGGGCGGGGGGGTTGGGGGGAGCGCTCGGCGGAACCGGGGAGCCGGGGGTTAAATTTCCTCCGAGGAGACCCCCAGCGGCGGTACCGGGGCTGGGGGGGGCGGGCGAGGCCGAGGGGGAGCTCTGGAGAGGGCGCTGAGGAGCTTCAGGGGGCGCCGGAGGCCTTGGAGGGGCGCTGGGGGGGCTTCAGCGGGCGCTGAGGGGGTCGCTGAGGGCCTCGGGGTCGCTGCGGCCCTCGGGGATTCGTTACAGGGCTCGCGGAGGGGTCCCTGAGGGTCCTCAGGGGGGCGCTGAGGGGTTCTGGGGAGGTTTCTGTGGGTCTTGGGGGGTCTTTTGGGGGTCCTGGGGGTCTCCGGAGGTCCCCACCCACAGGCAGAGGTCCTGCACGGAGCGGGGTCCGCCAGCTCTGCCCCCACACCGGGGACTGTACGGGGGGCGTGGGTCAGAGCCCTGCTGATGGGAGGCAGAGCAGCAGCCCCTGGGATCGCTGCTGTCCCGGGGTGCTTTCTGGCCCCGTCCGCCACCCCGCTCCTCGGCGGCTCGGGTTTGGGTTTGGAGGTTGTGGAGGTGAGCGGAGCATGGTGCCGCTGCTGAGTTCTTGGTTTCCCTTCTGTCAAGTCCGAGAACGTCAGGCCCGGTCGGTTTTAACAGCCCTTGAGCAAGCGGGGAGGTGTTGGGGGAAAAAAACTGCTCGTTTCTCACCCGTTATTTTGGAGCCAGCAGGCGGCAGCGATTTGATGGCTGCTGTCACCGAGGGGAGCCTCGAGGCGGGCAGCCGGTGATTATTCCCGGCTTAACACCCCCCAAAAACCTGGGTTTGGTTTTTAATCCGACTTGGGGTTGAATTTTGGACACGCGAGGCGCTGACAGCAGGTATTCTGCACGAGCCCCGCTGCCTGAGCCTGCCGGGGTCACAAAGTGCTCGGGGTTCGCTGCAGGAACTCCTCGCCCCGTGCTGCTTCCCCCCCATGCCGGGGGCTTCGGGGCCCTTTGCAGGGAGCCCCTCTCGGTGTCTGGGTCGCAGGAGGTGCCTCCCGAGCCAGCTGCCTGCCAAAAGACGACGAGCCCTTGTTATTCCTTTCTTTCCAATTGTGTGGCTCCTCCCTTCTTTTTTTTTTTTTTTTCCTTCCCTCACGCTCCCAGTGCTTATTGGTTTTCAGCCATTTTAGTGCACAGGACCTCTCAGCGGTGCCGTTCGCCGGCTCTGTGCCGGGATGGTTTGGCTGTTTTACGGAGTTGGAGGGGCTCGGGGGGGTGCCGGAGGGGTGCCTGGCGGCGTGCTTCCTTTCAGCAGGTAGGAGCCCGGGTCGGTGCTGTGCTCCGTGTGCTCGGTGCTGTGCCCGCCTGTGGTTTTCCTTTCCCCCCGGGGGCGAGGTCCCGGGCAGCGGCGGGACGCCCCGGGGTGGCTGCGGGCTGAGGTTTCTCCCCAAAGGAGCCCCAGCTCGGAGAAACGAGTCATAAATGTCGGGCTGCACGCGGGCTGGGACGGGCCAGGCGTCCCCTCGGGGTTTTCTTTGTGCCAGGGGCAGCAGCTGAGGAACCCAGTGGTATTTCAGCTGTTAATCCCCTCGGAAAAACTTCTCCTCCTCACCTGGGGGCGTGTGGCAGCTGGCGTGGGCAGCACCTGAAGCGTAGCGGTCCCGTCTGGTAGGGGGGAGAGCGCTGACAAGCCAAAGTTTGGTTAAAAAAAAAGTTGGGCTGTAGCAAAAGGCAGCAGCCTTCTTCATGGCTGTGCAGGTGGTTTCGTTTCTCTCCTCGGAAAAGTTCCTCTGAAGTGGAGAAACTCCCAGTTCGGAACTGGGAGCAGTACTGGGAGCGTCACCTTTTCCCCCTGCCCTTAACAACGTGATACGGAACAGCCGAGGTACTTAAAACCAGAGTAATCAGGGGACGTGGCTGCGTGAACCCTTTCTTTGGAGCTCGCAGCCTGCAGATGAATGCCGTGACTTGTTCTGGTGGCCTGCGTGGAGATCCACGGGCGCGTGGTGCTGCTGCCTGCCGCTTCGGGGCTCGTCCTCTCCTCTCTGCTGGCCCGTCGTGAGGTGCGCTTGGAGGGTTACGGGGTGAACGCTGAGAGAAGCTGTGGGACAGGTCCTTGGCCAGAACAAAACAAGAAACAAGGTGGAGCTGTCAAAAAACCCCAAACCTTGCCTTTTAAAGGTCTGGCTCCGAGAGGTTACTGGCAGCCTGTTGATTTCAAGCGCTCCTAACGCAGGTAGTTAGGCGCTGCGTGTTTTTAGAATTCTTTAAAAGAAAACAATGATTTCAAATACTTGGACAAAGCCAAGGGAGTGCTAAAGGGGCACGTCACAGGTCCTGCTGCCCTCCAGGCGGGTTCAGCGGCTTGAAGCAGCAGAACTGGGCTTCCCCTCGCTCTGCCTGCTGTCCTCTCCTGGCAGAGCGGTGCGGGGCTGCTCCTGACCCGCAGCACGGAGCGCCCCGAGCCAGCCAGCCTCAACGTCTCGGTGATCAGCAAAGGCAATCAGCGAACGCACGTGTGGGTGAGTCTTCTGGGTGCGTTTCTCTTCTACTTCAAGTGATGTGCGTGCCGGGCACGTTGCTCTTTGGAGTTAC
The DNA here is from genome assembly GCA_011075105.1 of Heteronetta atricapilla. Lineage (NCBI taxonomy): Eukaryota > Metazoa > Chordata > Aves > Anseriformes > Anatidae > Heteronetta > Heteronetta atricapilla. The sequence goes on from JAACYQ010025477.1 coordinate 2,863, forward strand.
TTAAACGTTGCCGTCAGGGTTTTTGTTTTCATCTGAACAATTTCATGCTGAGGTGTGGAAGGGGGGTGCTGCGTGCCCTTGTTTTTCCAAATCGTGTTTTAAAGAGTGTTTTTCCAAGCGATTCTCGTTGCCAGCTTGCTTCTAGGGAGACTTCAGAGCCTGCCTGGCACCGGGCGTGAAGGCTGCAGCTTGGAGCTCTCCTTCACGAGCCGCCCATTGAGCTAATTTTCACGGTGGTTCTGGTAGAAATAAACCCATGAGATATGAACATGTCTGCCAGGTGAGTTTCTTCTCATGTTTAATGATGATCACATTTAAAGCGTGACCGAGTTGGTGACTTTTGAGGTGGGAAATGTTAGAGGGTATGGCACTACCTCAGCCAGGGAAGCACTGTGCTGGTTTATGAACGTCGTCGTACCGCCGAGGCATCCTAGGTCTCATTAACCAGCGAGCGAACTCGGTGTCGTGCTAGTGAGCGTTGCGCTTCTTTGGTAGCCCCCTTACGGCAGGGATGGGGTAACTGGGCCAAAACACTCTGCTTTTTGGGGAAAAACATCTTCTTTGGCATTGGGGATGGGTTGAGGACGAGGGAGGCCAAGCCTAAAGCCTCGAGGGTGGTCGTTTCCCTGCTCCTTCAGGCTTGCTCTTTGGGGTTGCTGCGGCGGTGCCTACAGCAGGATCATCAGCTTCCAACATCAGCACACAGGGATTTTTTTTTTAAGGCGACGATCAGAAACCTGGAGATGTACCGTAAGCCTCGCCGGGGGCTTTGCTCATGCTGTTCCTTTTTTCTAAGGGCCGTTGAGCTGGTGGGGGTTCAAAGCTGCCTGTTCAAGGCACGACATCCAGGGACTGCCACATCCTTAAGGGGAACGGGGGTGCTCCTTTCCAGCAGCTGAACTTGAGCTAATTGTAAAGACTGAATTAATTCTGGGACCGGAGCTGGAGGCTAGATGCTGTATGAGGGGAAGCCCTGTCCCCGTATTGGGAATCTCCAGGCAGCATTTTGCCTCCAGCTGGACTTGACAAAGAATTTCTGGTGGTTTGTGGTGGGTGCAAGTTGATTTGGACCCTCGGGATGGTTCCTCCTCCTCCCAAAATCCGTGCAGGGGAGGTGGATCCCCCAAAGGTGAAGGAAGGGGGCGGTCGGACCCAGCAGGAAGGGATCAGGAAGGGTAAGGTTTGGAAGAACAATGAGCACCAACACAAGAAAATGATGGAGGTAAGGCTGGAACACTCTGCAGAGGGGTCCTTCACGAGGAGCCACTGTTCTGTTCTGCGTTCCCAATCTTGCCAGGTACTACAAGCCCGAGTTTCTCCATGCTTTTATGTTTATATCCTTCAGTGAAATCCCAAACACTCTTGTTTGTGGTGGGGATTCCTTCGGCATCTGCCTTTGGCTTCCCGTGGGTCACAGCAGCCCTTGTGAGCCCGGCGTGGGCTGGTGCTGGTCCCTGAGCAGCCGCTGTGCGTCCTGCCCGAGGTGGGCGTTCTGGGCTCGGGGCTGGCTCGGGTCCTGCGCTTTTCTTGGCGTCCTTACGAGTCGGTTTGGCCCGGGACATTTGGCTTAATAAAAGGGATTATCTTACCGGCCTCTTCCCTCCAGGGAGCTGCAGCTTCTGGCCTGCTATATCCCTGAGTGCTGGGAATATACGGAGGGAGAAACAGAGCTGGGAAGTGGATTATCTGAAGGCAACGTGCCTCCAGGCATGAGCTGAGCGAGCCGTGCCATGGTCTGGTGACAGCGGTGACAATCTCAGCCTGCTCCACAGGCGTGTGGCAGACCCGAGGCTCGGTGGTGGCAGTAGGGCCGGGTACGGGTGGCTTTCCCCCCCACTTACAGCCCCTTCTGCTTGAGGACGTCGCGTTTGGAACCAAAAGGTTTGAGGGGAGAGTTTCTGGGCAAGCTGTGTGCCGTGTTTCTGGGACGGAGATGATGTTCAGATGTTCGTCCTCGGTGCTGCAGCTTTCCTGCACACGAGCACCGCTTCCTTGGTGGGCTCCGCTCATCTCGGTCTGTCGGGAAGCGTGCGCTTGCTTCTGAAAAAGCCTTGCAGGTATTCTTCCTGATTAAAAAAAAAAAAGGGAAAGAATTGGATGGATAAAAGGTCTAGGTAATTACCTTTTCATTTTAAATCTTGCTTCAGAATAACTTTTTGATCTTCTAATTTAGTTTTAAGCTCTGTGAAGCTGGTTGCTATGGCACTTAAAAAAAAAATCAGGTCTGCTGCCTGCTGGCTTTGCCATCGAGGGGTCCTCTCGGTTTCGGGGTGTTCGGTTCGCAGGTACCCATGGCGCTGGGTAGGGTCAGGAGCAGAGATCTCTCCTCCCCAGGTACCAGCTTACGGGGTTTAAGGCTACTGGTAGGCATCCAGTGCCTCTTTGTCAGGTAGCACGGGGACAGATGCACGTTAATCGCGCTGCCGCCAGGACAGGGATGTTTGCTTGCTGCAGTTCTTGTGGGCAAAGACACAAACGAAATACTAAGAACAACCGAAGTGACAAGAAGGGTAGGATTTGGTGTCCTGAGCGTTGCTCTACGTGCCCGCAGTGCTTTCAGCTATTGCAGTTACAAGGACGGTGCGTGTTTGTCCAACACTTCCCATGGCTGTTCGATGCTGGGGAGGTCGAGTCCCTCCCGGAGACGGCAGCCGGCTCTGTTGGTGCAGCTGAGAGGTGAACGACCACGGCGGCTCTCACAGCCCTGCCACGCGGAGTTAGGCAAATGTGCTGGGTTCTGTTTTAAAACAAAATGCCTGGCCCGCCCCGAATACCTGTCTGTAACCTGGTGCTCCATCTGTTGGATCTTAACAGGGGACTTCACCTCTTCCTCGTGCTCAGTAGTTTGATAACTGAGGCTTTTCTAGGCTGTCCTGTTGGTGCCCGGTAAAATACTTTCCACCAAGGGCTGCAAAGCGAGCTTAGCAGAGCGTGCCTCCTCTGAAGTGGTGGAGTAATTGCCCTACACAAAACTAGTGGCAGAATTACAAAGAAAAAAGGAAAGCTGCCTGGCTCGTGAACCTTCTGTAACGTCCAGACTTGAGCCGAGTCAACTTCCGTGGGTCTCCAGCTGAGCTGAAGTAAGATCTGGAAGAAGCTTAAAGTAAGTTATTGTTATCAGCTTGGTGGCTGTCCCTGTGTGTGGCCTGTCCTTTAAACCTGTGGTTTAAGAAGTGGATGGCGGTGGATGGCGGTGTAATCCTTGTGTTGTAGGATCTGGACAGGCCGGCTGTGACCTGGAGCCCACTGCTGCGAGTAAGCGCAGGCAGAGAGAGCTGTGGGCCGTGAGTTGCGCTTGCCAAGCATCCTCTGCTGCTCCTCACGTAACCCCTTGGGGTGCATTCTTGTTTTTTTTGGTCTGTCAGTTCCGAATCAGTGCCACAAGCACTGTGTTTGTGTTGCTTGGGTGTTTGGGACACGTGCTGGGTGGCAGGCTGGGTCTGTGCTGCTGCACCGCTGCTGGCCCTCGTCGCGCCTGCTGGACCTCGCCGAAGCCTCGGGAGTTGGTGCACAAGCACCAGGTACGCTGGCACAGCCTTTCTTGCTGCCAGCCTTCCGAACGAAGGCTCGCTGTCCTGTCTGTCGTGGCTAGCATCGTTAAAGAAGCACGGAGCAGTCTCCGATTTCCATTTCATGGCTGGCAACTGGAGTCGCGTGGAGCACCGCACGGGGCAAGCTCACCGGGGGCAATTCACCGTGCCGTAGCGCGGTTGTGATGGGAGGTGTCTCGTGGGAACTGTAATAATCCGCTTTTTCTGCTTTAGACATGGATTTTCTGCAAGTGCCTGCTTTTCAGGCAGGGATTCAGCGGGATTTCAGGTCAGCACTTACCAGAGGGAACCGCGGTGCGGTGGTGCTCGGCAGTCGTGGCTAGAGAACAGCTGCTTGAGTCCCTGTCTGCAGCAGGAGTCAAAGGTCTCGTGGAAGTGGTAACACGGCTTATTTCTCAGCTTCCAGGCAGCCTTCTTCACTCGTTTTGTTTCTACCTAGCCAGGTCAAGTCGTTGCTTAAAGCAGAAGAAGCTGAAACGCTGATTTATGGTAAGGGTTCTCCCTGCGTTTTGTGAATGAGCGAGGACGGCGCTGGGTCTGCCTCAAGAAATCCTGACACAGCATCAGACAGAAGCGTGGTGCGAGGAAGGGGCTTTTCCCTTTTCCCCACACGACGAGCCATCGCCGAAAATCGTCCCAGCCCACGGCGGTGCGTGGTATCCTTGGCTAGCTCCGCATCTGTTCTGCCTGGGGCAGGACTGAGGCTCGGGGCTGGCCACCTCAAACCCACCTCACGTGCTCTGAGGCTGCATCGTTCCTCTGAGCAGCTCCCAGGTGAGACCTGCACAGGGAAGAAGAGCGTGCAGCAAGCCCCAGGGCTTTGGCTCCCAGCCCTCTCCCAGGCATTTGGGAACTCTTCCAGCATCCCGTGGCAGAAAGCCGTGGTCTGAGCTCCTGCTGCTGGGGAGAGAGCCGATGGAACTGAAACTCTTCTCGTGTGGCAGCTCTGCCGAATGCTTCCCTCCCTTGAGACATCGCAGAGAAGTCCATCATGATGCTGCGACGCCTTTAAAGGTTGTTTAACCAATGTTGTCTTGTACCAATGTGAGGGGTCACAGGGTGAATACTTGCAGAAGACGTTTTCTGCAAACTTCACAAGAATACTGGAGAGCTCTGCCTGCCTGGGTGGTGTTACAGGGGCAGCATGCCTGGATTTCTCTTTCAGAGGGACTGGCGTGCCGTCTGAAGTGGCCCAGGCCATGGAGATGGGTGAAGCCCTGATGGGTTTTATGGTTGGGTAGCTCCAGGTAACACGGCAGCGTGCTGTTGTCATCCTGAAGTGCTCCTTGTTCTGCAGAGAGCTGGGCTTGGTCTGTGACCCTGGTGCGCTGCCTCAATGGGCCGCTGCTTTGGGGCTGCGATGTGAGGAGGTCAGAGGTTTGCCTTACCCAAAAACCCACCTCGGTGAATGCAGTCCTGAGCCATCCGAGCGGGGCAGCAAAAAGGAAGACCTTAAAAACAAGGGAAGAGAGTAACCCACAGTCCTTAGATGCTCACGTGGTTGAGATCCTCTCAAAACGTTATTGTTTCAAGTTTAAGGCAGAGTATTTCATACGCTTTGATTGCTCTGTTCTTAAATCGAGCCAGAAGAGGCTTTCTGAACTGAACTTCTGTTCTCAGGAAGCACTTAAAAATAAACCCAAGGAGCCTGCCTGATATTGCAGCGCGCTACCTTGGGAGCCGTGCTGCTGGAAGCGCTTCTGAGCAGCCCTTTGGGGGCTTGGCACGGCTTTCCTTCAGCTCTTTGCTCGCCTGGTGCACGCTCTCCGGTAGCATTAAAAGCCATAAAATGAGATGAGGCAGGAGGTCGTCTCTGAAAGGTGGCGAAGCGATGGCTCGGCCCTAGGAACGCTGCCCACGGGTGACGTTTGGGCAGCGGGTGGGGAGCTGCTCGCTGCCACGCCTACCGAGCTCCGCGCTTTGCCGTGCACTTTGCATCGCCGCATCGACGTGGAGCCCACCTGCTGATAGTGCTGCTTTAGTGTGCTTTGCTCGGGCACAACCCCGGGGCTTTCACAGCGAGCTTCCTTCTGCGGGTGCTGCTAACCCCAAGTCGCCTGGAGAAGCAAGCTTGGCCGCTCTCCTGCTGCCTCCAGCAAGCGCTGGGGAGAGGGATCGTGCCGAAGGTCCCCTCCTGTCCGCTTCATGGCCACGCTCAACAGCGAAGGTGGATGCTCTTCTTTTTCCTTTATCGTGGAATTTGTTACATTTGTTGTTTTTTCACGTGTCAAACCGAGGCCACGCCAGGCAAATCTTAACCGTGTCTTTCCAGGGCGCAGGAGCTGTGCCTCCAGCCTGCTCCCGTGCAGAAAGCTCTCGTTTCCTAGGAGCAGGCCGTAGGGCTCCGCGGAGCCAGGTGGCCTTTGGTGCTGATCGAGGCCGCGGACTTGGCCTGATGACACGAGCACGGTGGCTGGAAGGGGCGACTGCCTTTGTAGAAAACCAAACAGGAGGCTTCTGTTAGAACCTTTTCGTGCTTGGATTGCGTGGCGCGTTGCTGGGATTTTGGCCACGGGAGCATTTATCTGGAAGCCTTAATGGTTTTGGCTGGATGACAAAGCGATAGACTCCTTCTCCTGGAAGAGGGGTGGGATCGGTTGAGTCTTCAGAAGAGCCGGAGGCTGGGAAGGCTTTCCGTCCTGCCGCCACCGAAATCAGGGGTTCCCTTTGTCTGTAGCCTCTCAGTTTCCCTCTTATTGAATAGCCCGACATAGCACAGATTATTTCGTGTGGTCAAGGGCTGTTTTTTTGAGGTGTTTAATTCTTACACAACCTATTAGTGAACCAAAGGCAAAATTTTCTGGGCTGTGCAGTGAATTGCAAGTAATCTAAAGAGAGCCCCCAGTTGGCTTGGGGACTGAATCGCTGTGGGATTGCCCCACTCCCATGCGGGGAAACAGCCCGAGCTTGGATTTCTTTATTAGCGTGGTCTTTTTATCACCTTCTTACGGAGGAGCTGGCCTCACGGTCACTCTTCAGGATATTTCAACGTAGTTGCTGCAAGAGGAGGTCAGAGAGACTGTGGGGGTAAAACACCACGTGTCCAGCGTGGCTTTCAGGATGCAGACACAGCTCTTGCACCCTCAGATTTACGGCACTCGATTTACCTCATTTATTCCCAAACTGTTTGCTTTCAGCCCCGATCTCTGTTGCTAATGCTGCCTTCTGGAGGGGTTGTCTCGGGAATGTGTCCGGCCGCTCAGGACGAGGAGTGTGCGCCATGTGTGATGGAAAGCCTGGTTTGGGCTCTTCTAACGCAGTGATATCGGTAACGGGGTGGGCGAACTACGTGCCTTTAGGCTTTTCCTTTCCCAGCTGGGCACCTTGTCTTGCGGCAGGCAGGGAACGTGATCGCAAGGTTCTGCTTTACCTGCCCCAGGGGGTTTTGTGCTTCTCCAAAAGCCCTTTGTAAGGCCAGCGTTTCCCGGTGCTGTGGCCAGCCCTGGCTGCGTAGCTCCCAGCCTGGTTTGATGTCCTCTTGGAGACACCAAAACTGCAGCGGAGCACGGGAAGGGGAGCGTTCCCTGGACAGCCACGTCGTGCTCCGGGGAAGGACAGAATCGCCTCGGGAAGGCGGCTTCAGGAGCCCAGCTCAGGGCTGATGCGTGAAAATGGGAGAAAGATGCTTGTGTTAACACCTGGGGGCAGAACCAAGGCACGATCTGCTCACGGCTTTCAGCACCGCGTACAATTAACACAAGTCAGGGCACATTTGGGGTCTAGGCAACTGATTTGACTCATGGAAACTAATTAAATTTAGGCGCAATGAGCTTCTAATGGCTGCTGGCCCCTCCTGCTGTGCCCTCCGATGTTACCGTCCTCGGACAGACCCCCAGAGCTGGCGGCCAGGGCTGGGGAGAGGAATTGGTTCGGCTCCACTTGGACCGACGGGACGGGGACGTGGTGAAGCCCTGGGGCAGGACGAGATGTCCCTCCTGGGGGCTGAGCGCTCTGCACCTGTGGCACGCGGCTGCGCAAATGAATTCGGATGAGATGACTGGGGAGGCTAATGGGAAGCGTGCTGTAATGAACCCCGGCTAATTACTCTATTAAGTTCTTGATCAATACACAGGAGAGACCTCAAACCACTCGCAAATTTATTTTTTAAAAAAATCTGCTATATATATTTTAAATTTTCTGCATGTAATCAAAACAACTGGAGACGCTTGGCCTGCAGAGCTCTGCCTCACCCGGGCTGTACAGGCTGGGAGGCCATCGGTGCTTGAAGCTGCAGAAACCCTTCGGGAAGAGGCCGGCTGTGGTTCCAGGGGATGCCCGGCGAGGGTCCCGCCGCGTGCTCCGCTGGCAGCCCAGCGAGCGCGGGGAAAAGGCCGTGGCCCTTTGGCCTTCGTAGGAGCAAAAGCGATGAGTTTTTTTTTTTTGCAGTAATAGCACAGGATTTTCATCATTTGCCGCTTAATTTTGTGTAATTCCCTGGCTGCTAACGTAATTGAATTTGAGCTTTTCCCCCGGCCTCTGGGGTGCCTGAAACCAAAGCAGGCCGTCCCGCGACGGGCCGGCTCCTGGAGGTGGTGGCGCAGCTGGCGGTCCCCGGCCCCGGGCTGTCGGTGGCCGTGCTCAGCACCCTGCTTAATTAGGGGCCACGTCCGGATGCGCGGACGCCTTGCCGCGCCAGGCTGCCTGCAAGAGGTTCAAAGCCGTGGCTGGGTGAAATTGAGGAACTTCACAGCCGGCAGAGCAACGTACTGCTCTCGGTCGTGCCACAGCTTCGCCTGCCGCTGGGCTGTTTTGGGCCAAACCCTAGGAGATTGGGTTCATTCGATTTTCATATATTTGCATGCGGTTTGTCCTCCGCTCCTGCGGGTTTGCGAGGAGCCTGCCGTGCCGCGGCTCGCTGCCCTGCGGGCTAGTGGCTGAGTGGGGATGGGCCCCAAACCTTCAGCTCCTGGACCCTGCATCTGGTTCAGCTGCAGCTCCTGGACCCTGTCGTGGCTCCCAGGGTGCCCGCACGGGGCTGGGGACCCCTGGGGATGGCTGAAGGGGGCGAGGGCGCTCGCTGCATGGAGGATGTGGCATAGCCATGAGGAGCCGCGTGGAGCTCGGCGTCTGGGCTGCGTTGAGCTTGTTGCCTCAGGCTCTGCAATAACAGCAGAAGTTAAAAATACAATAAATGAGGCCCAGCCTCGCAATACCGTTGCTCTGATTTTTTTTTTTTTTTTGATCGGCGTGGTTATTTTCTAATAACGCCAAGCAATCAGTCTTGGAGGCTCTGGATAAAATAACAAGAAGTCTCAAAAGCTGCGCTGCCCGCGAGGCTCGCAGCTGAGGGCGAGCAGTGCTAAACGAGGCTTATTGGGCTTGGCAGCGTCAGCCCCCCACACCTGAGCTTCAAGGTGCCTGATTTACTCCCAGCTCCCCCCGTATTTCGGTGTGTGAGGCTGCTCCAAGGGAGGGGACGCTGCAAGCTGTGCTTCCAGGTGCCTGACTTGCCCCTGGTGCCTTCTTTCCTTAATCTTGGTGCTGCCGGCGAGCGGGACGGGGCCATGCTCTGCTCCCTCTCCGTTATTTCCCCCACCTGGTGGGGCTCAGGTGGGCTTCTTTCCTTCGCAGGTCTCAGAGCTGCTGCGTCCCCAAGTGGCTGCTCATGGCAGCAGGGCCACCTCCGGGGCTCCTCGCTGCCCGTGGGTGCTGCTGGAGGCCCCACGGGATGAGGAGAGCTTCCCTGTCCTCCCCAGCCCCAACGGGAAGGCTGTCTGCTGTAATTTCCTGCTGACCTGGTCCTAATTAGCATGCAAACGAGCTGCTGGGTGCTGGAGGTGCTGGAAATCCCCGCATCTGCTGCAGCCCCAGCCCGCCTGCTGCAGCGGGGTAATTCCCCGCGACCCAACAGCTCCGTCCTGTGCTTAAAACCGCTTTTATGGTGGGGTTGGGATGCCTGCTGCCTCTTGCAGGGGGTCGTTTGGAGCCTTGTGGGCTCCTCGAAGCCGTCTGTCGGAGTTCCCAGGAGGGCTGCGCTCCTCAGGGGCTCAGGAAGAGCCTGGGGTCTTCAGAGCGGCATTGGGGTGCCAGCGAGGTGAGGGCATCAGCAGTTATCCGTGCTTGTCACTTAAAATTGAGCAGGGCTGTGCCTTTGTCCTTGAGGACAAAGTCCTTTGTCCCTTATCCAACATCACCCGACACCTTACCTTTCCTCTTCATCATCCCTGTGCCCCCGTCCCCTACCCCGAGGATGGCAGCGGTGGATGGAGTAACATCAGCACAAGCTGCTTGGGGGCCCATAAAAACCCCGCTGGATTTTGGGGTCGCAGCTTGTTTCTGGTGCCGGCAACTCAGGGAGATTTTCTGTGTGAGCTAAGCAAATCCGGAAGGGAAAGGATGAGGCAGGTAAATGCTCAAAAGCCTTTTTTTTTTCCCCAAACAGCTGAAGTTTGTTAGTTTTGTGGACTTTGCTGTTAGTTTGAGCCAGTTTGGTTGTGGGCAGTGCCGCTTCCTTGCGTCTTCCTTGTAGGAGTAGCTTTGTGAAAAACTGCATCTCGAGGAGCCTGAGGATAAAAGAAGACGTCTGAAAAGCCAGCACGAGTGGCTCTTAAAGGCCGGGGGATTGTTGCAGGCTGTGCTTTGCTTTTTGAGCAGGTGGAGATCTTCCTTGCAACAACCGAGGCACCTTGCTGCTGGCTGCGTGCTGCTGCGCAGAGCCCGGGAGCCGCGCGCGCCTTCCCTGCCTCCCCTGCAGGACAGCACAAAGCCTCGCACTGCTAATCCCACCCCGCTGAAACTTTGAAGAGAAGACGGGGGAGAAGGATCAAGCCTTCAGCTCAGATAATGGATGGATTAACTTCCTCTTCCTTATCTCCAAGGGCAGTGAGAGCGGGCTGCTGGCTGAGCCCCACCTGCCTGCCCAAGACCTCGCCGGTTCCGCCGAGGCTTCCCGCGGCACCTCCCGGCGCTGCATGGCCGGGTGCTTCACGGGGTGTCCTGGTGCAGAAAGTCAGCGGGCTGCGTGTCCCCCCCGGGGCTCGGGTCCAGGTGATGGTCTGCTCGGTTTTTAAAGCGGCACAGAGGAAATGGAAATGCCCCCTCCCAGACGTCCCGTGCCGTGGATTTGCTGCCTCCGCTTCTGGAGGGGGGGATGTTGCAGGGGGAACTTGCTGGGCTGAGAAGGGCGTTGGTGCCTGGCCCCCGAGGCCGGGCAGATGGCCTTGAGCCTTCCTGCAGAGCAAACCCCAGCAAGAGGGCTTTGCAGAAGTGGTTTTTATTTAGGTAGCTCCCGTCCGCCTGCTGCCGGGGGCTGTGCTCGGCGCCATCCTCGCTCAGCTCGTCCTTCAGCAGCGGGGATCAGCCAAGGACGGCTCGCTGGAAAGCGTGAGAGAGGGCTATATGCTTTAATAAGGCCCTTCCTTCCCCGTGGAACGGCTCGGGTTTCTGGAGGCCGTGGTCTTTGAGCAGTTTGGTGGCTTGAGGACGCAGACCTGTCACTGGGAGAGCAGCGCTCGCGCTCCGAGAAGCGCCTTCGCGAGTTCAAATGGGCAGAAGCCTCATTTGTCTCCAATTACTACTTGCAAATGCGCGAACCTGTGGGAAACGGCAGCGCCAGCGCTTGCGGTGACACGCCGGGGAGCTGAGTCAGAGCAAAATAACCCTCCTCGAAGCAGGTCGGGGTTGGCGCAGGGGCTCGTGCGGTTGCCGCCTGCCTCCAGCAGCGCCGTGCCGGCCTGCAGAGCGCTGGGGCTGCGGGCTGGGGGCTCTGCCCTGCAGCTGCCGGCGCCGCTAAGGGACAGGTTACCGTTCTTGCCGTACCTTCGTGGTTTTGAGAACCGCGGTGCATCTTAGCACAGGAAGACGTGTCGGTGAGGGCTTCAGAGTAAGGCCTGAAACTTCCTGAGGTTCATCTGTAACTCGCTGCTTTTTTTTAATCTGATTTGCCTGCGGAATTGGCTGCTGCTCTGCCACAGCTGTTAGATTTTTATATACATTTATATCTATTTATATGCACACGGCCATATATTTATATGGGAGCAGAGCAGTGGCAGCTCAGGTTGTCCCCTGTCACCTTCACCACCGGCGGCTGTCGTGAGCAGCTTCACATCTGAAAAGCAGCACATGAGCGGCTCCCCCAGCCCCTGAGGTTCTAGAGAAGCAGGAAGGGCGATTTTTATGGGTTTGGGGTTTATACTTTGCTTGCACAGTCAAGGGGTGCAGCTCATCACTCACCGGCTGTTCGTTGTTGTAAAACCGCAGCTTGGGCTTTGATGAGCTTTGCCCGAACTGCTTTGCTTAAATGCACCCAAAAGGACCCCGAAAGCCTCGTTATCCCGCGGGGTCTTGTCATCTGGGCCTCTCGACGTCAAGGCAGGTTTGGTAATTTGGTAGATCATCAGTTATAAAAATACCCTCAGGTGCCTCGGGTTGCCCCAGGGAGGCTGGTAGAAGCTACGGTACAGCTCCGGGCGTAAACCTGAATTTACTGAGCTCAATTCTGGGGGCTTCAGGAAGCCTGAAAACGCTGGTTTTTGGAACGCTTGGTCCATGTGTGATGAAGTGGGAAACGCCTGGATGTGGCAGTGCTTGGCGTGCTCTGAGGCTTTTCCGTCGCGGCCTCTTGCTTCCGAGGGCACCCAGGGTGGAGCCGACGTGGTGCTGCGCCCCCGGCTTGCCGGAGCCAAGAGCCGCGAGCTGCACGGCGGTGCACCAAGGCAGGAAGACCTGGCTGTCACCGCACAGGGCAGCGCCTCCTCCTTCCTGCAGCAGCCGAGCTCAGATGTGATTGGTAAAAATCCCTCTAAAGGGATCCCTGTAAAAGGCTTTCAATTTATTGGGGGGGAACCCCGATGGCTGCATCTCAATGCCAAGTAATCGCTGGCGAAATCGCGCTCTTGGGTTTCTTCTCCATCTGCTTCTGTTTTTCAGATGCCTCAAACTCTGCTCGTGTCACACTTGGGCTCGTACCCAAACGGTGCCAGCGGAGCTCTGGATGCTCGTTTCCAGCGTACGTTTTGCTGAGGCTCGGTTTCCACCAAGAAGAGCAGCGTGTGCCTCGTGCCAGAGGCAGGATCCGCTGCTCTCGTGCCAGGCACGAAGGCTCCTGCCTCGCACAGCCTCACCTGGGAACACCCAGCTTCTTCCTGCAGGTGTTTAATGCCACTAATGCCTCCATTCGGGGTTTTATCCCGCCTTAAGTTGTCATGGGACAATCGTATCCTCAGCCTCTTCTCTACGCTGCGTTGTATGACGGGTGTAAAAATGCCTGCATAAATTGCTTGATAATCTGGGGGGTTTTTGTATGGGGGCCGGCACCCAGCAGCCACTTTCTCCCTGAGCAAGACTGCCTGGTCTGGTCAAGAGGATCACAGGACACCAAAAAATTATAATAACAGAAAAAAATACGTATTTATTTTTTGGCAGTGGTGTTGACCCGTGTGCAAAGCATTCCGATCTTACCTTGGTGCTGCAAAAGCTCCACCAGCGCTTTTTTTCCCTTACTGTGCAGATAGAAATCTGCTTGCAAGGGACTTAAATGCTTGCATGGGGTTAAAATAAAATAAAAAAAGGTGCCCAAAAGGTGCCCACGTGAGGGCAGGGCCCTTGGGTTTTCCCCTGCACGCCCCCAGGAGCTTGCTGCCGCCTTCCCAGCCGCCTCGTGCGCCTGTAGCGCCTGGACGAGAATAGAGCAGAGTCAAAAAGGCAAAAAGAAAGCACGAGGGAAGACGGCTTATGGGATCTCTGCTCTACTTCAGCATGAAGGGATTTCTTAAAGTCCTCTTCCAAGCGTTATTTGCCCAGGAAAGTGCCTCTATTCTGCCTGTTGGGTGGGGTGAAACGGTCTCGCTGCATTCCGCGGCTGTCTGAGCTTTGCCATCAGCGTGCTGCAAGTACCCACGAAAACCGGGGGCTGTGCGCTGCGGATTTCTGTGGGGGCAGAGATTTCCAGCCTGATGTTTGTCCTGCAGTCACGCCTGGCCTCCGGGTGGGAGGAGAGCATGGCTCCGACGTGCAGCTTCACGGGCATTGATTAACGGTGAGCAGCCATCGATGGCTGCGATGCGCGGACCGCCCCCAGTGACCTCTGCCACCTGCCACGGGCTTCAACTCCAAAGTTGTCTTGGGTGAAACCAAAAAAATCAAGGATTTGGCGTGGAGGGTCGTGCTGGGTGGGGACGGGGTCACTGCTTGCCCCCCTGTCCCTCCCTCCCCCGTTACTTCACTCCGTAGTGATTAGCAGAGGAGCTGGAGGTGTGCTCAGGCTTTTAATTGCGGCTTGTCTTTATTCATAGCTTTTTAAGTAGGAGTTATGGAAGCGGTAATTGGAAGGATTGGTGTGCAGGTGGCTGGCTCCCCGCGTACCAGCAAGGCGCCTTTCTACTGACGCTGCTTTCCAGAAAGCTCCTGAGCTCGCTTAACATCCAGCACCGAGTACGTCTGAATTTTTTTTTTTTAAGCTTGCTCATCTGTGTTAAACGAGGCAGCTGTAATTTCTCCGCTTGGCCTCGGGGAAGCTGATCAGGCTGCTTACCGTGGTATCATTTCAAATCCTCCGACCGACCAGCGCAGCCGGCGTTTTCAAGCAAAGCACTCGGCTGAGCGGCTCTGTCTGTCCGCATCGCTACGGAGCCCAGCGGCTCGAGCTGAAAAACCCTCGTGCGTTTGGGAAGGAGCTCTCAGAAACACGCGGCAGGGGAGGCAGCTCCGTGCCCCTGGGGGCCGGGCAGCTCGAACCCCTACCCGAGCTGCAATGAGGCAGCCCCCAGTCCTTGATCGGAGGGATAAACCCAAGGAGGGAGCTCCGGATCTGCAGCAAGGCTTTTGTTTGCGCCTGCTGAAGGCGAGCGGGATTCTGATCTGCTGGTTTGCTGCTAGTCCCATGGAAACCTCGCCTTCGCGGTGTCTCGGAAGACTTGTTCACGTTGGATTTTGTTGAACAAAATCCAAACGATTTTATCCGGGGTTAAAGTAAACATTGGAGTTTGCTTTTCCTCCAGCAACGTCAGGAAAACATGATGATTCATCTGGGTTAAAGTTCTGCCGCCTCTGCGCCCGGCACCGCGATGGGCTGGTGCTGTTGAAGAAATGTCGCCCAAGCAAAAAAAAAAATAGAAAAAAGAATAAAACAAACGCACGTAAATGGGTTTGGATTGCATCTAGACCCTTCAGACGACTCGTCGCTCGCATCCAGCTCTCCCGTGCGTTCTGCTCTCGGTGCCTAAATAGCACCGAGCGCGATGAATCAGGCCCGGGCTGGGGACTCACGGCCCCGCTGCTGCCGATGCCTCGAGCGGCCGTTTCTGGAGAGCTCCTTCCACGCGAAACGCAGCTCCCCGGGGACAAGCCACCGGCCAGCGGCCGCTTGCAGTCGCCGTGCCCGGTGCTGAAGGAGAGCCCGAGCGGTAAAACTCCCCGGCGGCTGCGTGGCGGGGGGTCTAGACCGTCTCTGGGGAGCCTAATGCCAGCAGAATGCATTTGGTAAACGCTCTCGGTGTTTATTTAATCCCGAGTTTCTTGCTTTGCCCCTTGGCAGGCAGGCCTGAAGCACTCCTGCCCTTCTCACCCCGCCGACGCCGCGGGATTGCTGAAAATTGCCATCGTCCCCCTGCGCGCAAAGTCCGGGCGTGCCAAAGTGCAGCACAGGCAAGGTAGCAGGGGGGAAAAAATAAAGCGTTGGCCACGCCGTGTTGCAGCACCTCCAGGAATTAAAATCCCACCCTCGGTGAGCACCCAGCACGGCCGTAGGGTCCCGAGTCGGCGCCTGCCCGGCTCGCGTGGGTGCCGGCACCTCGGCGACGTTGGGCCGGCCAACGGCAGGAAGCACCCCGAGCAAATTGTGAGCCGGCTGGCCTCGGCTTGGCTTTCTGCTCCCCTCATTTTTCTCCCTGTGGCTCTCAGGAGAGGAGAAGCAGACGCCAGGGAAATCAATTTCCCACCCCGATTTGCGTCGCTCCCAGGCAGGTTGATTTAAATAAGCCAGAAGCCCAGATTTGAATAATTTCGGTCTTGCTTGAACGCCGTAGTAATCTTTCTAGAGTTTTCTAGTCTGGTTATATTAATTTGTGGCTAATTTTAGCCTTCGCTGCCAAGCTTGGTGTTTTTCTTGACTAAATTGATAAGCTCTGTCATTATTTAAAGGCTCGCATCTTAACGTTTCTATCTTTTAAATAACGTTTAAAAATGGTAAAGCATTAGCTCCTGAATTCCTTCTCCATTCATCAGGCTGCTTGTGGATGGAAGCGGCGATTTAATTAAGAAGCAGAAGATGAGCGTTGTTAAAGCAGAACCGAAACTAATACGGGATCGGAGCGGTCGCTGCACGTGGGACAACCTCTTGGACGTGACGGCAGTCTAGCTGTCCTGGGCACGACCTTAAGATTTGCGTAAATTGTTTTCTTTTTCTTTCTTAGATGAGGAAAATTAAAAGATTTTCGGTTCCTCCTCGGTGGCCTCAGGGTACGGCAGCGATGGAGAGCCTCTTCTGCCCGTGGGGGTCCCCGGGTGGTTCTGCGCTGCGTGTCGCCCCCCTCAGCGCCGGCAGCCCCCCGGGGCTCCCCCAGGCCCTGCTCCTGCTGCCCCAGCAGCGTGCTTGCACCGGCACCCCGTGCTCTGCAGGGCTGCTGTGCCTTGCCCGGCCCCGTTCCTGGCTCCGTCCCGTAGGCGCTTGCTTTGGCTCCCCGACCTCGGGGAGAGGCCCCGGCTCTCCTTGCTGCGTGCGCCCTGAATTCCTTGGCTTTCCTGGTGGGGTGTGCCGGCTCCTCTCAGCGCCGCCCCAGGCGGGTTTTTGCTTACTGCCACCTTCCCGAGGGGGTGATCGAGGCCTCTCTCTGCGGCTTTGGCCTCCGCGGTGGAACAGGACGCGCTGCTTTTCAGCAACCAGAAGGCTTTCTGCCGAGAGCTTGCTTTGGGAGAGCTCGGGAATGAGTAACGGAGGAAGTCAGCTTTTTTTTTTCTGGCAGGGGCCGATCTCTTTAAGGCGTTTTAAAGGCCAAACTTCTGGCCCTTTGACGTGGTGCCAAGGCAAGGCCTGGTGTGCAGCATGGCTCTTCTCAGCTCCATACGATACGGCGTGCCAAACCCAAAAACATTTGACATGACAAACGCTTTGGGACACGCTACAAGCAGTTTTACGCTGCTGTCACCGTGGCCTTGGGGAGCCTCAGGTCTCCGTTGGGTTTTCCTGGTAGGCGCGTGGCACCCAGAGCTTTTCGGGTGAGTTTGTGGGTAAGAAAATGAACTACTGAAAATAGCTCCAGGGGGGGGGCCCTTAGCTCGTCCCTCCCTCCTTCCACGCTACAAGAGAGGGGCTGGAGCCCTGGGCATCCCCGAGGGATCTCCCCCAGGACAGCAGAGAGCTTCCCGAAGCCTTCCGAGCGGCATGGCTGGCAGGTTAAAATGAGCCGCGTCTGCTTCCCACCTGTTCGGCTGCTGTTTTATCTGGGGCCAGGGGTGGAAGGCACGAGATGCCCCCTGCTCCGAGCAGGGCTCGTCCCCCCGGGGATACAAACGGCAGCAGAGGTGGAAACGGTGGCACCTGGAGCTCAGCTAAAGCAGCGTGTGCAACCTGGGCTGAAATCAGCCGGGCCTGTGGGAGCTGGGAGCCTGGTACCGGCGGTGCAGGTGCGCACAGTGCCGTGCTTCCTCCAGAAAGCTCCTTTAAAACTGTGAACGATCGAGGTTAGGGGCTTTTGCTGACACGGGTTTGGTTTTGGCACCGACACCTCTAGCTGTTGCAGGGTACTGGGAGCGTGGCTTAACGAGTTTAACTCTTATTGCTCGCTAAACGTGTAATTAAGTTCCGAAGCCTCCTCATCTGTTTGGAGCTCCGGTTATCGCCGGTTTAACTTTCTCACACATGACTCTTGCAGGATTGCAGGATGTGTGAAAATGGCTTACTGTAGCCATCTGCTCGTTGGCACGCGCTCCAGGAAGTTTCAGCAGGTTGGAAGCAGGGGTGGCTGTGCGACGGTTTGTTTTTTCTTTTTTTTTTTTCCTTCTTTTTTTAACAAAAGCCGTGTTGATTCTTGCCCAGACTGCTCTATCTGCTCGTGTTTCCCCCAGGCTGTGCTGCGGAATCGCTCCTGGCCCTGGCCTCAGGAGGGGAAGGTCTGCAGGAGGGTGGCTCTGCCGGATCTCTCCTCGCTCCCTGCCCTGCACGGGGCTCGTGCTCTGTTCTGCCCCGACGCCTGGGCACTGAGTTACCTTACTGTGAGCTGCCCGTCCCAGCGGGGCGCCGTGGCACAAAGGGACTGCTGGCACCCGGGGAAGGCCGCGGCCCCCAAGTCCTTTCCCTTGAGCAGCTCCGTAGCCTCCGTGTCGGAAACCCCTGGGTCATCTGCCGCGTCTCGGCAGGTAGCGGTGACCAACGTTTGTCTGTGTAAGGTCAGAAAGGGGAAATCCAACCCCAGCTGGACACTGTGAGCCGATTCCTACTGCGTATCCGTCCGTGCTGTGCTCCGTAACGGGTCACACGTGCTGCCCGGACTGCTGCCTGCCTTTTCCTTCGTGGGAAGGCCTTAGTTGGCATCCGTTCCTAATTGATCCATTCAATCTTCTTGCCATCTAATCCTGAATTCAGGCGGAGAACACCTGCTGGGTTGCTCGGCCCGCCAGCAAGCTGTCTCTTTTTGCTGGTTTGCTCGTGCTGCTTCTTGGTGGCTCCAGCTCCGGCCGGTCCCAGGCGAGTTGTCCTCGGTGCCCGCGGGCTGCCTGAGAGATGTCTGCTCCCTCCTTTCCAACGAGTGCTTGCTGCTCCGGCCCCAAAACAACAGTGGGAATGGCCACTGCCATCCCCTGCCCTGCAAAGGGATTAGAAGCTGGGGAGGAGGGCACTCACGTGGCTGGCCTCAGGCTCTCCTGTCTGCATGAAGGAAAGGAAGGTCAGGCTGGTGATTAAAACAATCAGCACAGCGTTCTCCCTGGACGTTGTTTCGTCCTTGGTGGCCAGTCAGGGCTCTTACCTTGCTTCTTACAGTCTGGAGGCATGAATTGTGCTGGGGACTTGCTCAGGTAAGTCCGTGGTGCGGCTCCTTGGGCAAGCAGAGGCCAGGGGAATGGGGAAGGCGGTGCTGGTCTCGTTGCCTGGTGCTGGCGGGGCCTCACGCCAGCCTTCGGAGTTCGGGGAGTTCACGGGGCTGTCGCTTGGGATTGCGTGCGAGGAAGTGCTTTACCTGTCCTAAACTAAACTGCTAAAAAGCAAGAGCTTCCAGGAGCCCGCAGGGGCACGTCCCTGCTGTGAAGCCAGCTTTTAATCCTTCAGCCAGGTGCAAGCGGAGACCTTCTCCCTCCTTGCTCTGCGTGACGTCCTCCTCCCTGTCCGCATCCTTTCCCAAAACGCCCCCGGGAGCGATGCAGTGCAGCTCCTGGTGCTGCCCGATCCTTACCAGCCTCGGTTTGCAAGGCGCAGAAGATAAAGACGCTTTTTCTTGTGCTTCTCTTAAGCCAGGAGAAGGAGGTCGTGCCTCCACCGAGCCTGCCCCCGCTGTGCCTGAGCAGCAGGAGGCGAGGACCGAGGGCTGCCGGCTCCATCGGGTGCTGCTGCGAGCCGGAGCGCTGAGCTGTGAACGTAGGCAGGGCTTGCTTAGGGTCCCGTTGAGCTTCCATTACTCTTCCCAGCAGCAAGGAAAGAAATCAGGCTTGTTTTTTTCGGAGCTGAGGTTTGCTGCAGAGCACGGGGAAGGTGGGTGTTTTAATGTCTGGTTTGTTAAAGTCTTGCATTTCAGGAAAAGCTTGCCTCGCCTTCCCAAGCTAGTGCAAACCAGTCTGTTATCTTCCTGGGCTCATCTTTCCAGGAAAAAAAAGTGTGAATTTTCTATGGGTTTGAAACAAAAACTAATGAAGTCGGGGGATGCTGGAGGATCTGAGGCAGCCAAGAGGTGGTTTGGGAACCTCCTAAGTCCCGATAGGGCTGGCTTTGGGGAGATGCTTCTCCGAAACGGTGCTGTCTGGGTGTTGTCCCAGTTTTTCTGTTGTGAGGACCAGTCCTGCAGTCTGAGGGTAACAAACCGGCATCTGTTAGTCCCTAAGACAGAGCTGGATATCCTTATGTTCAACTTTATGATTACTTGGGGATGGGTTAGGTGGTGGCAGTCGGACCAAACCGTGATTAATTACTGCGAGCCTTCAGGTGGTTTCTTTGTTGTAATTCTTAACTGGAGAGGTAATTTCTGCCACTTCCTGCTATACAAAGTAAGTGCTTTAGTTAATAATGGCTGTAATTAAGGGCTTGGAAGCCTTTCTGTGCTCCCTTTTTCCCATGACTTGTGTTTGCTCTCCCCGAAGCAGCGATGGTGCGAGCGCCCCTGGGCGAGCAAACGCCTCCTTTGGGGGGCTCCTGGGCTGCCCCGGCTTCAGGGCTGCTTCTGCCTCACATCCCTGGGGCCCTGAGCTCTCAGTGGCGGCTGGAAGGTGAAAAAGGTGGAAAGGTGATGAGTCGGGGCTGAAGGGATGAGCAGGAGGCAGGGCGCCGCCATCAGCTCCCCCTGCAGCGCCGCCGTTTGCTCCCAAGGAGTTACCCGGGCTGGCGAATTGAAGCAAGCAAGGCTGCCTTTGTCCATCAGTTGTGTGCACGAAGCTGGTTTTTTGCTTTAACTCTGTGGCCACCTTTCCCTACAGGTGCTCTGTTAGTTTGGGCAGCTGGGCTGAGCACAAGCGTGCCCGTTGCGGCTTGTGGTGGCCACGCAGAGGCTGCTGCTCTCGTGCCAGTTGCCTTCCGCAGAGGTGGGGCAGGGTTGTCCCTGTGTTCCTGTCTTTCTGGCCCGTAGATGCCATTCTGTGCAGCTTCTAACATCTCCTATCAGTTGTGTCAAGTGAACGTGAGTTGATGATACGGTAGCTCCTACAAGCTTGTATTGTTCTGCGTGTTAAACGCAGCCGTGAACTGACACCCCTTTTTTTTTTTCTCCTTTCAGCCAGATAACGAAATCTCTTCGGACTGCAACCACGTAAGTAGCGTTTTGTTTCATTCAGCCTTTCACTGCAGCATTCACAGCTCACGCTCCCTGCCAGCCTTCGGTATTTGGCACAGGGCTTGCAGGGGGCCTTAATCGGGACACATCGGAGTCGTTGGCCAGCGGAGGAAGAGCGCGCGGTGGCTTACACGGCGACTTCTGTAGCCCAGTACAGCCAGCGTGGTCTTACTGGAGACCGCAGGAAGGAACATAAAGTGCTCCACACACCGTGCTTCCGTGTCGGAGGAGGACAGCAGACGTCTTTCCCAATTGATTTCCCAATTTACGCTCGGGGGACGGTTCCCGTGAGCTGCTGGGAGCAATACGATGCGCTCCTTCTGGGAGAGATGCGAGCGGTGCTGAATTTAAACGCTCGGTTTCAGCTGTCGAAGCCTTCTGTATTGCGTTCACAGCTGCTAAATTCTTAGACTTGCTTGGGAAATGCCATCGGGGTGTGATATTTAGAGGCAGTTTGAACCACTTGGCTAGTTTTAGAACAGATTCCCTCTCAGCGCTGTGTTTAACAGTGAGCAAACTGTTAGCCAGTTTTCAGGCTATCCAGCTGACTCTTCAGATCCCAAGACTACAGGGAAAGGAAGAAAAGGTTGGAGCTGAGATGGCATTAGGTTTCCTTTGGCTTCTCTCCTTGGCCTTCTGTTACAGCACTCTGTGTCGGGGTCCTTGATTGTTTAGGCATGGACACGAACAGGCAAGCACGTTCATCAGCAGTGGTTGTTGTTTCAGGTGCTTCAGAAGCTGTGTTTTGGTTTATTTTTGGAAGCTAAATGCCAGGAGCAGAAGCCAGCCGTGCTGTGCAAGCTGGCATTTCCAGCTGTGTTTCTAACTTAACCCTGAGCCCTGTGCTGCCCGGCTTCGTGGCAGCTGTAACTCCGTGTCGCGTGGACGAAGGGCGCATCAGGCTGCTGGTTTCAGGTCTCGCTTCGGAGAGAGAGAGAAAAGTTCAGTGTTAAAACGTGCACCTGGCACTTACCCATATGCCAACAGAAATCCATGGAGAAAAAATGGAAAACCAGGCCACAGAGACGCAGTGGTGCTTCAGTTTTCTCTGCCCCTCCGCAGCCTTCTGGTTGTACTGCCGGTCATCTCCTGGGAAAACATCGCTGAGCTCCAAAACCTGGGTGTTAAGCCACAAGCGTAACCTCCCTTCTGCCTGTGGGATGTTCTCCTTGGGCAACTCTGAAGTGAGATGCCCTCCAGAGCCGGAGGTTGTAAGTGCAGGGTGCGTTTTGGTGCCGTTGCGCCTTATTTTTGCCATTCTGGTCCTGGTGGGGATGCATACGCTGCTCTTTGCAAGGGCGGGCTCCCTGCTAACGCACTTCCCTCTGTTAAACCTCTATGTTTACAACTTACGCCCTCCAAAACAGGCTAGAATCCCATCGTTTTCATGTATATTTTTTTAACTTTTCACAACTTGAGAGCCGTGATGGGAGGTGCGGGAGGTGCTGCGTTCCTAGTTCTTTGTGTTTCCGCCCTTGGAGGCGATGCGAAGCTGCCTTCCCTGTGTCTCAGCATGTTGCTGTGTTTCCTCCGTGCTCTGTGTACAACGCTCTTCAAAATAGAAGTTTTGACCAAACTGTTTAGCATTTTAATTTTTCGTGCGAAGGCAGAGCATTTAAAATTAATTTTTAAAATCTGTTTATGTTAATTGAAAATGTTTAAGTGTAACGAGTTCCTAGAGAAAACCAGAGGAGCTACCGGAGCTTCTCTTGGGCAACCACTCTGCAATTAATTTGCTGAGGTTTTGCTGCCTTTTATTTTTACTTTGTGGTGCCTGAGGAGGAGACCCGGGGTGTGTGTGTGTGTCTGCAGAGTGGAACTTGCCCGAGATTGATTCCTGCGGGATGACCCAATGCATCCAGGCTTCTGCATGAGCTAATTCCTGGCTGCTAGAAGAGGAGTCATCCTCCCCGAGCTGTCTTGCAGAGCAACCTCCAATGTGTGAAACTGCTCAGCAGGAGGGAGCCTATAGGGCTGCACTGTGTCTGCATCCAAAAAGCTGCCTGGGTACAGCCCCTGGCAAAGGGGAGGGAATACAGCACCAAATGCTTTGTCTCCTTCCTTTTTTGGTAGGCTTTTTAGCTTTTCTGTATGAATTCTGCTCATACTGAGGACTGTTTCTGTCGAAGCATTTGTGTCAGGCAGATGAGCCATGGCACAGAGAAGTGGTGGGCTAAAGATTGCTGAATATGCAGCAGGTGGCAAGCTACAGCTTTCATTGTTTTATCCCTTCTGGTTATGAAAATATCTTCATTAAATATATTTCCTTGTAATGAGTCAGCTCTCATGACCTTATAGAGAGATTTCTAGCAGTCTGAATTTGTCCAAGACAAAACTATTGAGGAAATGAAAGACAAAAGTTGTTGTCAAGGAGACTTTGCAGTGATTGCTGTGCTGTGGAAGGACAAAGGTACCCGTGTGGGACGTTGATGTTCGCTTCTCTTCTGAAGCGAAACAGCAATTCTTCATTCTCCATGGGAAGCTCTTAAACCTTTTTTGTCCTTTTTCTCCCTCTCTAGCTCCTGTGGAACTACAAGCTGAACCTGACTACGGATCCGAAGTTCGAATCTGTGGCCAGAGAAGTCTGCAAGTCCACTATTGCAGAGGTAAGCCACGAGAGGCATGGCTGCTCTTGTGCCACTGAGATTTTTCTTGCCTCCTTGTGATGGAAAATCAGTGTGCCTGCAGCGTTTGGGGTAAGCTCTTGTCTTATACGCCAGATTCCTGGGCATAATTCATGAAGCTTTCTTGCTGAAAAAGCCTGTTACCTTAGTGGTGCCAGGCAAAAGTACCAAAAAATGGAAGAAGGTACCAAAAAATTGAAGAAATGATGGGCCGATGTCCCCATTACCAAGTGCCTGACAGCTGTCGCAGTGTTGGTGTAGCAAGGGTTCTGCTGAGCTTCTAGAGCAATGCTAGTTTTGATTCTGGCTGGCTAGCAAAAGGGATAGACAAATTGACGTCAAACCATGAATCAACATACTTTTTTTTTCTTCCAAGCTCCAAGCTAATTACTCTGGGGACTCTTTATTAGGAACTTCCTATTTTTAGAGTGCACAAGGAGCTGGTCCTCTGTCTCCAGCATCAGAACACCTCAGCCCAGCTTCCACGACCTGCTCACGCCTTTCCTTGTGCTCATTTTAGAGCTCCTGTGGCTGTGCTCTCAGCCTCACAGGGGAGCTGGCGGGGCGAGAATCACATTGCCGGGCCATTAACTTGCCTTTCTGAAGTTCAGTTTGCTCTAGGTGCTGGCTCCTTTGTGGCTCCCCAGGTCCTCACTTTGATGGAATTGCCTTGGGATCACCTACGCTGTTCCCTTTCCTTTACAAAATTTTCAGCAAATTTAAGATGAGCATGCACAGCTCTGAGAAACTGAGGGTGTCAGCGGCAGCACGGCTCTAAAAGTTGAGGAGCTAGTGGGGTAGGCGAGGAACATGCCACTGCTGTTTCCACGTGGCCAATTATGGCCTGCTTTTCCTCCTGTTCACACCGGCTGAGTCGTGGTAAGAATAGCATGAGTGGTAGAGCATTTAGAGTAAGGAAGGGTCAAGGAAAACAGCCGACACAGGAGGGCTAGAGTATTGAACAGCGGAAGGAGAACAGCTTGCATGGAAGCTTGACATTGTGTGTGGAGTTTGGTAGCTCCCAGAAGCAGACAGAACCAAGTCTGTTGGATCCCACTTCTGCAGACATAGGGGAGGTTTTGCCCTCCCTGTTTTATGTCACGTGACTACTGCAGAATTTTTACAACCAAAGTGTTCGTGAAAATGCTCTTTTGACAGTCTGTGGAATTACCAATTCCGTACAGTGACAGCCTGGCACTGTAAATGGTGCCCTCTAAATCTGGGATACGTTGTCCAAAAGCAGCAGCAGGAGCACAGAACTTCAGCTGTTTGGTAACCAGTAGAGTTCTGCTTAAACTGTGGTGAACGATGGCATGAATTGCAGGTATTTTACCTCTGAGTGCTTTTTATTGAAAGGAAGAAAAAATGCTGGATAAGTAACAGTCTTGTTCGATCTTCTGATAGCTGATTTTGAGGCAGGTACATAAACCATTCCGCTAATTTATGATGGAATTTCTACAAAGTCGAACATTCAGTGGGCAGCGTACTGTTAACATACAGCCTAGTAGTATTTTTCTTCAGTTGACGCTACCAGGTAGGAGTTCTCTTGTGTGACTGAGCTTTGAGTCTTAATATTGCTTGGTATCAAGAACAAAATGCTACCAGAAGAGTAATTTCTAGTAAGAAGTCATTTGGGCATCGGTGACAATCCCAGCTGGGTACATTCTGGAAATCCCACCTTTAATTTTATCAGCTAATCACAGATTTAATGCAAATGCCAACTTTTTTTTCCTGAACTGTTGCAATGCTATGAGCTTGGGCATTAGTTTAAATGCAGAATTACAGCTGGTTGCTTTAGAAGTGGTGAGGCAATAACGCGACCGCTTGGTCTGCCATGCAGCTCTGGGGCTGCTTCCAAAGCTGGGCTCTTGGCACACGACACCCTGAGATTAAATACGAAATGCTCTACCGGTCTACACCTGCCTTCAAATAATCTTTTTTAAAAAATGTTGCGTATTTTAGCTCTCGCATAGAAAAAAATGGCCTCATAAGCTGAGACGGAGGCAGATCTGTTTCATTCATTGCATCGGACCCATCTGATCTGTCACAGGATGCCCTGAATTAATTCTTCTTCGAATTAGTGTCTTTCTGGAAATGTATCTCTATTAAGATTTTCAGCGTGAAGATTCCAGCGTGGTGTTTGAGAGCTGATGAAGCGTCTCACTGCATCTCTTAGCGCTGCCCCTGTCAGCTGTCGGAGCCTGGCTGGGGCTTGGGTTGCTGTCAGAGCTCCTTCCCGAGCGACGAGCCCTCCAGCATCTGCACAGGAACCATCCTTGCAGTCAAGTCAAGCCGTGTACCTATTGCTTGACAAATGCTGGCGGCTGGACCGTAGCATCTCGCTGTCAAGCGTGCTGTCCTCGGGGCTTCAATTTCCAGCATTCCCCTTAACGGGACTCCAGCACTGGGCACGTATTTTGGCGTGGGCATCCCGGGGCTGAGAGGGCAGCACTCTGGGTCTTGTCCTGATCCCAGCCCTCCTCAGGGAGCAGTCGCAGCTGACGAGCAGCCTCCTTCTCCCCTGTCTTTGCAAAGTCCCTGCCAAAACCTCCTGCATCTCTTACTTCTGGAGGCGATGTTCCTGCCTTGCTGCCTGCTTCCCCGAGCTGGGCAGGCTGGGATTTAATTTGGGGACCTGTCTGCTCGCCCTCCCGATCCCTGCGCAGCTCTCGGCTTCTGTCAGCACCGATTTTTTTCTTCAGACTGCTCTGTAAAATGGTTTACTGCCAACAGCCGGTTCCTGCGAGCCTGATAAAAACAAAATTGAGAATTTTCCTGTATAGTAATATTTTCAGCTTCCAGCAAGTTATAAACAGTTCGATAAATATTGTGTTGGCTTTTGAATCGTTCTCACTTCTGGCCAAACTGCTATATTGTGTGAGGTCAGGTGGTTAATGGGGGTCCAAGCGTGATTTAGTGATGCTGTAATATGCTCTGTTCTCTAAATAAAGGCTCTCAAACTATATTTTTTCCTACAAATGCCCATGATTGCAGGGGTTCAATGTGATTATTATGAAAGATGATTATTGAGCAAGAGGGCTTATAATCCTCAAGGTCGCTGCGTTTTCTTTCTTCAGATACTGCCACAATTGAGGCATTTTTCACTTCTGAGGAATGTTCAACTATTCTGACCTGCTGAAAATTGACCCAAAGCTGAGAGAGTTTCTTTGCCAGCAGGTTTTGAAACTGTGGATGCACGTTTCTTTGAGGACATTAAAAAAAAAAATAAACAAAAGGTTAAATTCAGTAGCTGCAGTCCCACTGTATCGATATTCTTCTATATTTTCTTTTACCAGATCAAGGAGTGTGCAGATGAACCCGTTGGTAAAGGCTTCCTGGTGTCGTGTTTGGTGGATCACAGAGGCAACATCACTGAGTACCAGTGCCATCAGTACATCACTAAAATGACAGCCATTATCTTCAGCGATTATCGGCTGATCTGTGGCTTCATGGACGACTGCAAGGCTGACATCAATCTCCTGAAATGTGGCAGCATTCGACCCGGAGAAAAGGTATCCAGAGAACATGTAGATTGTCGATGGGGTCGTTGTAAAAGCGATTCGCTTAAGGAAAATCATGTCGATTCTGCAGCGGTACCGTTGTCTTACTTGCAACTGAGAAAATCCGTGGCGTATTTAATCCGTCTGAAAAGGATGCCCTGATTCTGCGTAGGTCCTTTTTAATAATCATACATATATTGCTCTGAGGAGCTGCCGTTCCCAGGGACGACTTTCATTTGTCTTCCCTTCGCCTGCTGTACCACAGGTGAGGCGGTAGGCAGCTGGCTTTTGGATCACGCTCTGACTCGGTATGAAGAAACCAGGCACTGGTTTAAGCATGCCTAGTGCTAGGCTTATTGCACGGTCTTGTCGATGCTGATGCAGGGAAGTTATCAAGGTAATGCACCCTGTGCTAACCCATACGATGTGTGGTGACGGAGGGGTTCAAGAGCTTCTATTTGTTCATTTTTTCTTTTCCCTGTCCATCCCAAAAGACAAGGTTGAAGGGCACTTGCACCTAGCGTCACAGGTCAGTAGCACCGCCTCTAATACTGTGCGGGTTTTCCTAAATAAATCGATGGTCTTTTTTGCCATATGGGACTTGAGTTGATATGGAGAACAGTTTGTGGTAACTAGGTGTGGGTTTATTTTCAGTGCCCCTGCCTTTCCTTCCCTACTTCAGTAAGGCAAATGCAGGCAGCAGTTAAGTAGTGCTGCATTGAGTGCCTTGCTCGATGGCAAGTTTTTATATTTAGGGATAAAGTTAAAATTAGCCTATCAACTTTTTACAGTGCTCTCTAAATTATAGCTCTTCCTTTTTTAGGAATTAGGCTGTTAAATCAGCTATTAATGAGGAGGTGAAAAAAAGGAATCAATGTGCTTTTGGTTAAAAAAAACCACAACTGGATGCTTAGCTGCCTTGTCATAGTAAGTCCTTGTTTGAGATGTTTGTTGCTATAAGCAGCTTCGCATCCATAGGGCGTTAAACTGAAGTCCTGCTGTATGTTCCAAAGACCCAGCTGAGCAACACAAAGCACAGGAACACTTGTTTGCAGCACAGTCCTCGTTTTCAGGAATAAAAGCAGCCGTAGAAGTGGGAGGAACTTGCAGGCACTGCGGGTTTGGACTGGAGGTGGCTTTCTCCGTAAAGTAGCGGCTGTCTTCTCTCGTGAGTCCCTTCAGTCCATGTGAGAAGGTGCTTCTGACAGTCCCTGGGGGCTTGGAAGAGTTTCTGGGAGTCCTGGCCGTCAGGTCTGCCTGCTGCCTGTGGCGTCACTGAGTTAAAATGAGTTAAAACCAAAATAATTGTGCTGGCATGGAAGGGACGTAGGCGAGGATGGAGACCTCCGCATGGATTTCATGGAGGTGAGCTGTGTCTCGTGGCGGACGTGGAGCCCGTGCTGGTGGGTTTGTGTAACTTGGGGGTTACTCGTGCAGCCCGTGTCCCTTTTCTGATCCACGTCTGCCTCTCGGTGCAGCAGCAGGCACGGATGGCAAAGTGAGTCCGTGACCGGCTCTTGGTGGGGGCTGGCGCAGTTTGAGCGCGTTCCTCGCTTTTTTGGTACCCAACCCAGGATGTTTTGCCGTGGATCGGGAAAGCGTGGCAGCCTGTCGTATGATTTCCTTTGTTGTGCTGTCATCATCGGCACTTAGAGCAATTGGAGTGTTTTGTACTGCTGTGGGAATAGCTATAAATGGCTGTGCAAGCGTTTCTTTTGTTGGTGTTCTGTGCTGTCCCATTTCTGCTGTGGAGAAATCTCATCTAATTTATTCCCGTCAGATGCTGGTTCGGGTTTTGTTTCCATGCTGCAGCTTCTGAGAGTTGCCTGGAGAGAAATAGTCGTTAGCCTTTTGTGTGACTGAACAGAGCTGCGAATTTAATAAATGGGATCTGGACACCTGAGGAGAAAGATGAGGGAAGAGATGCGTCTCGTTTTTATGGAGATAAGTGCTGCTAGACGCTAACTGCACCCACATCAGGCTGCTCATGGGCTGCAGCGTTACCTGTGACAGCTTCATCATCGTAGCTGGGGTAAACGGGCGGCTTTAACTGCACAAGGCCCCTCGATAGGCATTCTTGAAGCCGTTCTGCTAGCTAACCATCTTCCTTTTCTATCCTTCCTTTATTTCAGCTTTTTATTTCCTAATTGAATTCTGTTCTGCTGCCTCTGTTTGTGATGTAGTGCTTTCTGTGCTTTCTCTTCCACGTTTCCTTGTTGGCTTTCTCTTCTCCGAGAGCAGAGAAGTGCAGCCTGGAAGTCTCAGTCTGATGGTAGAATTCATTTTGCAGGATGTAGAAGAAAGGTTGTACAAGTGTCACTTGAAAGCATTAAGTTTCGTAGCGTGCCTGGCTTGTGGATTTTTTTTCCCCCAGTTCCTGGAGAAATGTTTAGGAGCAGATTCGGTCACCTTTCCACTTGGCTGTTGTGCTTTATGCTGAATTTGGTCTCCTGGCATTTAGAGCCTGCTTTGTCTTCATGCGATAGGAATCTCATTTGAAATTGAAATCAGGAATTGTAACCGAGCTTTTCTTCTCGGGCTGCCTGTCAGAACGAGCTCGCCGCTTTCCCACTCCCACTAATTCAGGGGCTTGGATCAAATCATGGTAGCGTGTAGCTGCCCTGGTGCTCATTCGGGTTTCTCCAGGACGCCCAGGCTGGAGCTGATTATTGCTCGTGATGAAGGGGACAGAAGTGTACATCTGTTGTAGCATTGTGCCAGACAATAGTATTTTTCAAATTCCCAAAATAGACCCGCAAGGAGACCATCGTTTTCTTGCTGTTTCCCCCACTAAATGCTGTGAGCGTGGGTGCTCTCGCGCCGTCCCTGGTTCCGCAGGGGTACTGGACAATCACTGAAGCCCAGTCCCTTCAGTCTCATTCTCACAGCATACTACAAGGACACTCTGCTATCAGCTGAAGTGCTGGCAGACACCTCCTCACGAGCAATCCCTGCCATCCGGGCTCGCACATCAGCCCCGTGGAGCACCGCGGGGGAGCTTCCATAGATGGGCCGGGCGCAGAGGCTGTGTTCCCAGGGCTGCCCCTGGCTGTTGGGAGCACGGTGCTGTGCAGATAAGGCAGGTTCTGTTTTCCCTCCTGTGTGCCACTTGTACTCTTATCTGCTCGCTTTCCGAGGTCATCTCTGCAAGCGTGCAGCTGGGACAGCTGAGCTCGACGGGTGCCAGGTCCCAGGCAGAATGAAGTCTGTCCGGGGGAGCTTCCGAAAATGAGAAAAAATAAACAGGGATTGCAAAGCCTGAACTATTTTTTGGGGAGAGGGACTCTGGATGGGAAATGAGTAGCAAGAAATGAGGTGTTTAAAATTCTGGTTTGTCCCCAAGGCACACACCCAGAGGTTGAATTTTGGCCGGAAGAACTAAAATCTCTCAAAGCACTGTGCTGAAGGGAGGTTTGCTCTGGCACATTTAGAATTTAGTTCCATTTTTCTGCGGCTTCAAGTGCCATAGGACAATATTGAGAAGTTGTTGGTACCCTTTGTGGGTCTAAGTACATTGTTTGATGAAATGATGCAGAGTTTCGAGACACCCCGTCCTAGATAATTATCTCGTATGTTTAACGGATCTTTGCATCTTTCGGGTGAAATTCTCTCAGAATGATAGCGATGAGGCAACAGCTTGAAGAAATGCATGGTTTTTTTTACATTTGATCTCTTGTATTTCGATACTGCGCTGGAGAAATGAAGCCAAGGCTCTGTCAGTGCCTGCAGCAATTCTGGGGAGTCCTGACTTGGGGAAAAAGCTCGGCGGGCTCCAGCTGCAAGGTGGAGGTTTCTTGGCAGCCGGGTGTCGGAGAGACAAACAGCTTCCTGGGGGTGCAGTCTTTAATTACAGGCTAATACATTCTGTATTTAAGACTTGTAAAGCTGAGAGAAGTTAGAACGCACTGCAGTAAGGCAACAAGCGTACATCTGAGTGGGATTTTTTTTACGCCTGTTTGATCCATGGCACAGATACAATAAGCTGGTGGCCCTTCAGCTTGCCAGGAGCTCGTGTTCTGTGCTTAGTGGTGTTCGGCTGGGCTGGGCATTTCAGCATTTACCTGAATTAAGCTTTGAAAGCTCAGGTTGTTTCTTTTTATTTGTTATAACGTAGCATCCTTGAAACACAGCACTAAACACCCAGTGTCCTGCATCTGTACGCCAGGTTTCTTCTCGCTGGTTAAAATCGGTTTAATTTCACGCGTAGCATGACCATTGGCCACGCTGGAAGAAACCTGGCAACTTCTGTCCCTCGGAGCAGGAGCAGCCTGCCCGGAGCCCTCCTTCTGGCCTGTGGGGAGAAGCTGCAGGGGAGGCAGGGCCCCCAGGTCCCGTCTGCACCCTCACCGGGGCCGGAGCAGGATGCAGCCGGAGAGCTGGAAGCGGTTCTTTCCCCCGTTGGCTCTTGCCAGCCCCTGTCTGTAATCACTGCTTTGGGCTGACCATGAGGATTTGTGGAACAGAGGTTGTGTTTGGCGTGGTTACGGGCAAATGGCAAATTGAAGTCATGCGGTGGATGTGCTCCTCTAACTAGCGCTGCTCAGGCTGCTTTTAGGGTCAGCCCTAAAACGGCTGATGGTATATAATGAATTTCCTCAATCCTGCTGATTCCTGGCCAGCGTGAGCAGTTTGCCAGCTCCCGCTCCAGGGAAAAAGCAAACAAACGCAGGGGGTTGGGGAGTGTGGTTTTGGGGTTTTCTGCTTTTTAAGAAGAGAACTGCTTTTAGCCCTCTGAATCTGATGGTGCAGCTGGTTTGGTGATGACTTCAGCGGCCTGATTCCGCCTGTGCTCCCAGCGGGGCGGAATCAAAACGGGATTCGAAGGCTGCCCGCCTGAGGAGGAAGGGCAGAACAAAGTTTTGGGAGAGTTGTTTGGCTTTGAGTAGTTACGGTCACGTTTTAAGGATGGAGGTCCTGTACTCGTGCTGCCGCGGCCGGAGGGGATGCGCCAACGTGGCAGCGTGAGCCGGAGAGCTGGCCCTGAGCGGTCACTGCAGTGCCAGCTTCGGTGGCTCGGTTGCATGCAGACATTCAGAGCTTGTTGTATCTTTCGCCTGCCCGACATGAGCTTAGTGGCAACGTCGTCTCATCTCAGGGTGGCGTGAATTAGGGAACTGGAGTTCCAGGAGGTTGACTTCGCAGGAAAAACTTGGAGCCTTGAGATCTATGCCAGAAGCGTTCTTGTTTTTTGAGGAGCTGGACCCATGGAGGTATTGGGGTGTGTGGTTCCCCTCCTAAACACACAGAAAACATAGGAAGGGACCAGGAGCCTTCATCAGCCCCGTGCTGCCTCTTTCCCTGTTACAAAGCCCGGGCTCTGTTTATTCTCTGGTCTCTGGTCGTGGACCTGCGTTGCCTTCAAGCTCCCTCGGGCTTGCCGCACAGCGGACTTGGAGCGTGGTGTTGAACATCTCTGATGACCACCACCCAACGCGAGGGCTTGCCTCGGCATGGAGAAACCCTGATTTTTCTCCCCCCAGGATGTTGTTAGCATGATGCTGGCACTTGCTGTTGCCATGGTAAGAGCGAGCCGCGTGGGCTGAGAGGTAATTCGGCTGCCTTGGTGAGCTGCTCCGAGTAGTGGCAATCCCGTTATTCCCACTGAACCAAACCCGGAGCCCGGCAAGGGGGAGCAGCACGGTGACCATCAGGACGGAAAGATACAACGTGTGGGGACAGGGCAGGCACCGACTGCTGCCCCTGTGGCTGTTAATTCTGAGCTCTGCGTGTAGGTGCTTCGTTTGTCACTTAATTTGTGCGGTGCTAATCAGACTCACGGGTCGCTGGGCTGTGTCAGTGCTGAGGTAACGATGCTCTCGTCCTCTTTCCCTGCAGGATGCCCACTCGCAAGGAGAGGTGGTGGCGTGCCTGGAGAAAGGCCTGGTGAAGGAGGCAGAGGAGACCGATCCCCGGGTCCAGGTGTCCGATCAGTGCAAGAAGGCCATTCTTCGGGTAGCCGAGCTCTCCTCCGATGACTTCCACCTGGACCGGCACCTCTACTTCGCTTGCCGGGACGACAGAGAGAGATTTTGTGAAAACGTGAGTATTTTCCTCCAGTCTTCCCTTCTGCATTAAAAACGAATGAAAAAATGGAATGCGTTGGGAATGGGAATGAAATGTGAGAGCGGAGCCTGAGCAAGATCATGTCGTACTGAAAACAGGCACCTTGAACTGTTGTTTTGCAATAAATCTGGAATGGATTTCACCTGCCCAGCAAACAGGAGTTACTTTTAGTGGGTCAATGGGCTGAGCGGGCGTCGGAGGGTGTGCAGCGGAGTGGAGCCTCCCGACTGGCGAGGAGGCAGCAGAGGTGAGTGGTGCTCAGGCAGAGTTAGCTTTTGTCTGCTGATGGGCTACTCGCTATAAGGGGGTTGGATGTGATCAGATTTTAGAAAAAAATAGTACTGAAGCCATCACTGTGATTTGAAATATTAACTTTAACATCCTTCTGGGTTAAAAAAGAAATCCCTTCTGGTGTGGTTTAGCCTGCCCATGAAGCATTTGCTGCCCTATCTCTAACGGTAAACATTGCTGTTCTGCTTCACAGACTCAGGCTGGGGAAGGCCGAGTTTACAAGTGCCTCTTTAATCACAAGTTTGAGGAATCAATGAGTGAGAAGGTAGGTATCTGTCTCGGGGAGACACATCCTTAGTGCAGAAATCATCGGGTCCCTCATCAGCCCAGGCTCCGTTATTCCTTCCCCGTGCTGGGGAAGATCCATCACCTCCATGGTCCGATAGCCGACCGCTCCTACAGATGCGTTTGCTTTGAGAGCCTTGTGTTCCCAGCTACATGCTGATAGCTTGGATTAATTGGGTTCGAGTCACAGCCTTTAAAGTTGAAGGACTTAAATCAAAGCTTTTGGGAGGGTAATTGGGGAAGGGAAGCTCGGAGCTGAAGTGGGAGCGCTGTGATTTAAGTGGATGTAGCAGCTGCCACGTGGTGGGTATAAGCCTTGGTAAATGCTCTCGTAATGTGCACGTCAGAAACCAAATGACCAAACGTCTTGGCACGGGAAGCCGTCTGTTTAATTTTGTTTTCAAGGCTTTAGGAGGCTGACTGTGAAGTAGGGAAGCGCGTGGGAAAGAGGCACAGCTGAGTTGGGGAAGTTTTCCTTGCGCTATTCCTGAGGATGTGCTCTGCAACAACAACAACAAAGTTGTTCGGGAAAGTCAGTCCTGAACACGGCTTGTTTGCAGCTGTGTCAGCGTAGGTGTTTGAGGAAGGCAGCGGTGCCTTCAGTGATTTCTGCAGCAGCAGCATTTTGGGAATTAAAAGGAATTATATCAACTGAAGGGATACCAAGATGGGTATCTATAAGGCCTGCTTTGGAGAAGCTCTGCTGATGAAGCCCGGTTCAGAGGCCTGGGATTTTCAGACTCTTTTCTTTAAACACGTTAACCATCCGAAAGCTGAGTTCCAATTAACAAATCCAAAGCTGAGGGAGTAATCCCTGAGGGCTTGAAAGAAGGCTTCATTCTGTACAAACAGGTTACCGAAGCGGGTTGCTCTTTTTGCTTGGCCCGTTTTGGGTTGTGCAGAGCCTGTTTTTGAGGGGTCTCTTCCACCCTAAGCTGCCTGGCTTTGTAAGGTCTGGATATAGGGTGTCGAGAGGTCAGACAGAGCTGCAGCAAAGGACTTGGTAGGGGTGGAGCTGGGTGCTCTGAGGGTGCGGTTTGCCAAGCAGGTGGGGCACAAAATCTGCTGTCGCTCTTGTGGCTGCCAGGGCAAAGTTGTTGGGTTTTGGAAGCTTAAAGGCTTGTTCTTGCAGCTCCTGGGTTCAGGTGCGGGCACAGCACATCCTTGCAAGTCCCGCCAGTTGTGGGAAAATGGGTAGAAATTCCTGGGATCGGGGCAGGCTGTCGTCTGATGGCACAAATCCCCAGAGCCCGCTGTTCTGTAAATGTGACTGGGAAGAGTTGCTCCTTGAGGGCACGGGGCGAGCGTGTACCAGAGCTGGGATAAATGTCAGCGACTGATCTCAGTTACTGGAGTGAGTCATGCTCTCAGCCAGCGCCTTTCCCAGACAGTGGGATGAATGTGCAGTTTGAGGATCCCTTAAAAGTCAGCCTTTAAAACCCTTGGCCTGTCGACCTGTGTGGGTTGTTAACTACCCGGCTTCTGTGAGCAGAACCAGATTTAGCTGCAGTCCCGCTTAACTGCATGAATTGTAGAGCTTCAGTCTTTCTAGAACACCACCTGAAGCCCAAGCAGCAGCATCCAGCTCTGCTGTGCCACGTGGAAGCTAATCCGGTTACCCCGTCTCCCGCAGTGCCGTGACGCGCTGACCACGCGCCAGAAGCTGATTGCCCAGGACTACAAAGTCAGTTACTCGCTGGCCAAGTCCTGCAAGAGTGACCTGAAGAAGTACCGCTGCAACGTGGAGAACCTTCCCCGCTCCCGGGAGGCCAGGCTGTCCTACCTCTTGATGTGCCTGGAGTCGGCCGTGCACAGAGGTGAGTGGAGCTGAGCCGAGAGATGCCACTCGTGGGGTATTGATGTTAAAAGTTTCTCTTGGACGTTGAGCTAGCAGCTTCAGCACCTAGTTGTGGTCACCTCCTCCAAGTAACCTCCCATCAAACTCTGTTCCAAAGGCAGGTTTCCTCATCGCAGAACTTTCTTTGGTGGTGTTTTGAGGATGAGGACAGCTGAGTAAACCTCTGATGCTGGCTTTTATTGCCTAGGCAAGAAGTTTAAAATGCAAGATAACAAATCCCGCTTGGACTGATGTGTAATTGCAAATCCTTCTATTCACTATGGATTCACATAGCTTTTTTTTTCCCCTCTTTTGTAGTAAGCATTAACTATGGTGCTAGTTTAAAACACAAAATACAACTTGATTATCACCACTCGAGGAAAGACAGGGCTCAGTCCCATGCTTCCACTTAATCCTGTGCCTCTTGTAAGTAATGTTTCTTCCTCTGCTGTTAAGTAGGTTGGGTAAAAGCCTTAATTTCTGTACCCTTCCCTAGTTGATGCATAGAAGGATGATAAGTGTGAGAACATTCTTTGTACACTTAAGACATCTCCAGCTTACGCTAACTTAACACCAGTGGCTGTCCCAAAGGCATTACAGGCCCTCCTTTTACAGCAAGACCACGTTGAAGGTTCTCAGTGAAGTTGCCATAACGTGTAAAAATGGTATGTTTTAATCCTACGGATCTGCACTGGAGAACTGTTTGTGTTTCCCCTGGCGTGCAGCTGGTGGTTTATGATTCAGCGGCACGGCTGCGTGCTGCAGTGCCTCTGGCACAGGAGGGGAAGGCCGCTGTACCTCTGCAAGCAGCCTGCATTTGCGAGTTTGAGTAACTCGTCATTTCTGATTGATGTGGAAATGATGTGTGCTGTCTGCAGAAGGGTTTTCTTCCTCACCCTGCAGTAGGGCAGGTGTTTTCCTGATTTATAGAAAACTTTGGTTCAGTGACTGACTTCGGCTCCCACAGAACAGGCTCTGCAGTGCGGCTCACGCATGAAGCACCGCCCTGGAGGAACACTTGTTATTCCTCTCCCCTCCATTTGTATAATAATGCCTGGGAGTCCCTGCGGTGGTGTAGGGCCCCTGGTGGTGTGTAGGGCAACGTTAGTGGGGAGTTGTGTCTGTGTGAATAGAGCGTGGTGGGAGGCTGGGGTGGGGCACAGGAAAAGCCATCGCGTTCCTCTTGGTTCCCAAAGCAACCTATCTACATGGGATTGTAGAAGGGCTAATAGCAGATGTAATCATTTTTAAAGGTAAATTTTGTACCACAGCTGGTTAGCCCGACACTCAGGATGTTCTCCTGGTAATGTGCTCTTTTTTTTGGCTTCCTGAGCATGTCTGTGCTGTTGCTCTAGAAAACCTTGCCTCGGAGAAGGCGTTTACCGTGCTGCCCAGACAGATTCCTCCCCCAGTTACACATCAAGCTGGTAACTTACCAGAGGTGACTTCCATTCCCAGTGTTA
Source organism: Heteronetta atricapilla (assembly GCA_011075105.1). NCBI lineage: Eukaryota > Metazoa > Chordata > Aves > Anseriformes > Anatidae > Heteronetta > Heteronetta atricapilla. The sequence goes on from JAACYQ010025477.1 coordinate 39,384, forward strand.
AAAGCACACACTCGAGTGTACAGGCGGCAGATAACCCGTGCAGCAGAGCTGCAGATGAGCTGAACGTTTTCAGCTGCTGTTTAAAAAGCAGCTCTTGTACTGTGGGATCCAACGTAGTATTTTCCTCGTCTTTAAACTGTCTTTTATCCACAGAACGATCATCTTGCAGGTTCACTGAAATGAGAGGATCCACAGCAATGCTTGGTCTAGTCCCCATCCCTGCTATGGCACGCTGGTTGCCATCAGGATTTGTGCAGCGTGTGGGTGCTGTCCCTGTCCTTCCAGCATCACGGTAGCCCAAAGAATCCAAGTCAAGCAGGGCACCAGGATTGAATCTCGTCCTCTTCTCTCGACTTAGGTCGGCAAGTGAGCAGCGAGTGCCAGGGCGAAATGCTGGACTACCGGCGCATGCTAATGGAGGACTTCTCCCTGAGCCCCGAGATCATCCTCAGCTGCCGCGGGGAGATCGAGCACCACTGCTCGGGGCTGCACCGCAAAGGGCGCACGCTGCACTGCCTGATGAAGGTGGTGCGGGGAGAGAAGGGCAACGTGGGGCTCAACTGCCAGCAGGCGGTAAGGGGGCTTTCCTCACCTGGGTTCTGGGGTGCGGGGCTGGTAAAGCACTAACGGCAGTGACCTGCCTGTCGGCCACCTGTTACCGTGATAGGAAGTGTAATTTTGGTGTTTAGCAGCACGTCAGCAGTGCTTTTTTTCTCAAAAAAAAAATACAACCTGAGTTGTGTTGCTCTTGATTTTGTATTTGATCTCCAGCACTTCTCGTGTCGTGGAATTCTGTCCTGGATGTAAGTTGTAGGGAAACCTTACGTTTTAAAACATCCCCTCTCCTTCCCTTTTCCTCCTGTGCCTCTGTTGTTGGAAATGCTCCAAATCTTCCCAAAGAAACTCCCCACTCAGTATTTTTTTATTTTATTTTTGCTATTTGATCTTGAATGATGGACGTGGAACTTCAGGTACAGCGTGCTGTTGCGCATTGTTGTGGTTGCAGCCACTGAAGCATGGGGTCTTCCTTCTCCAAAATACCTTTTTAAAACAGGCTGATTCTTTTTTACCTTTTAAAAAAATTAATATCGGCCCAGTTGTGTCCTGTCTGTAGTCTCTTTAAATTGAAAGTGATTATTTATTGCTTTTCCCAGCTCGTTAGTGCTGCTTAACATGGTGTTATGTTTTCATACTTAATCATGTTTTTAATGACCCTGCAGCCCCGTGTATGTGAGATGAGTCTGGAAGAGTGACACCAATGCAGACAGCGGCTGAGGAGCGTTGCTGCTGGTGTAGGAGTTTGGGAGATGGATGCTCTTGACCTCCCACAATATATGGAGCTTCCACAGTTCATTTCCACTGTAGATGTACTTTAAAGCCTGGGGCCAAAATGTTGCCATTGATGCTATCCTAAACGTTAGCTGTGTATGTTGTCAAAGAAATGAGTATCTATTTTTTAAGGCATAGGATGTTTCTGTTATGAAATTTTAAATGGAACCTGAACTTGCTGCCTCAGTCTTTGGGTGCCTGGAAATTATCAGGAGTTGGTTCCTGGGAGTAACTTCTAGATCATGAAGTGCATGCTCAGAGTAAGTCTTCAGTCGAGGCAGGAAAGCCCCCAGAAGTGAGAGGAGATTTCAGACTTGGAGGAAGAGATGTTTGTGTAAATCTAGAAGGATGTTGGTTTTGGTTCCCTTACAATGAATCTAGAAGGATGATGTTTTTGGTTCCCTTACAATGAAGCCACCGCTGCGTTTTTGTGCAGTAAGTTTGTGCCACAGCTGGGCTTGGTAACGGCTCCCCTTGATGTGGAATGACCTCTGTAGTGGTCTCTGCAAGAGGCAACATGAGCAAATTGAATGCTGCTGTTATGAAATGTGATTTAATTTATTCATATTTTTGTGGGTAAAAGGAAATAGATGATTGCAAGGATGAAATAAACATTCCAGTGTTCTGGTCCCCGGGGTCTGGCATAGTTGTAGAGCTACCTACAACTTCTGAGGTGCCAGACTGTTGGCAGATCTGTTTGTGAGTGGTGCTGGCTGGGTTGGTGTGGCTGTCTCTGCTGTCACCGCTTTTGTTCCGTTGGGATTTATTGTGTTGGAACGAGCTCCCCGCTTTCCCTTCCTATGGTAACTTTGTAGGGAGGGGAACGTTGTCGGAAAGCTGCTTGGGGTCCGTTTCCACACCTTGGTTTTTGTACTTGGCGTGTCCCAGCCTTGTCCCGGTGCCTTATTAACGTCATTAGGTATCGCTGATAACGCACTGGTCCCTTGGCTAGCCTGGGGCAGTGGGGCCCATCCTGCAGTCCCCTGCTGTAGGTGTTGCGTGGCCAGGCTCCTGCCGCATGGTTTGCCAGAGAAAATTGGGATGGGAAGCGTCCAACTTGGACCTGTTTTCTCTTTGACTGACCTGCGTCGTTCTGCTTGCGTTGCCTTACAGAGGAGGATGTTTGCCCATCTGCCAAGAACAATTACAAGCCCTCAAATTGTTTATAAATGTTCCTTGCCCTCGGTGAGGAGACGCGTGCTATCGGCGTACTTCTGTGGGCCTTTGCATTTTGTGGAGGGAAAAAAATCCTCTCAGAGGAGGTAGAACTCCTGGAGCACATCCTGCCACGTAAAGCAAGCTCCGTGTTGCTTTAAGGGAGCAAATACCTTGGGTTTGCCTCACAAATAAGTGGCTTTGCTCTTGCTCTGGCCTTTGTGCGTTTTTCTGTTTAGTCCCTTGAGCATGTAAGACCGTAATCCCGGCTAAAAGGGCAGATAGCCCTGCTTTCAGTTCCTAATGTGGCTAATAAATCAATACTTTAACTGAATTTAGCTCCAAGTCAGTTGAAAGTTGAGGATTACAAGGCTTGTCCAGCTGCTTTCAGCAGCCAGGGTTAGCTGTGGATGGGAGAAACTTCTGTAAAACCCTCACTCCTGTTACCGGGGCCAATGTTCCCCTCCTTGCAGCCAGGGCGCTGGCTCCCAGCTTTGCATTGCCCACTGGGGTGGGAATTAGGACTGGGGTAGTGCCTCAGACAGCATGGCGAGGTACAGAGGCTTGGAAGTGAGCTGGTACCTCCGAAACATTGCCAGTGTAATTTACCTTAAACTTTAAAACGTCAGGTTTGAGGTTTTATTCTTTCATCCTCCCTCGAGGGAGGAGCTCCAGTATCGCACCCGGTCCCACTTTACGTAAACCTCTGACACGGAGCAGGACCAGTGTCCCACGTGCAGCGTCTGTTTGTTCTGAAAATACCCCAAGAATTTTTGACCCAACAGTCCGTGCCTGCTAGGCAGTGCTCTTCCGAGCTGCCTGCATCCTTGGGAAAGACAAACCTCAGCCAGGACTGAGCTGCAAGAAGACCTGGTGTTCCTCCCAGGCATCATGGGCTCTGTCTTGGTCACAAGCTCCCCGCTGGATAAATAGTGCCAGCTTTCCTTTTCTCCAGGCTGAGGGCTTTCTCCATTTCTGAAGGCTTGCCGGATGGCGTTTAGGTGCAGGTTGTGGAAGCTGAAGGATAACATTGCAGCTGTGGTTTGGATCTGCTTGGGCAGCGACAAAATTGTTGGGTAGGTGTCAGGATGTTCACGGTGCCATCAGATGTCCACGTGCCTTCCAAGCAAGCTCTCCTTTTTTGCTCCCAATTTGTCAGCTAAAAGCGTTTGCCTGCAGAATGATGGTACCGGGTTGCCCTGCGGCTCATCGGTCTCTGGGAGGTGAAGGGCTTGGGGCTCCGGGGCTGGGGATGGCTGAGAAAGCTGCCTGCTCCCCCAGAGCTAAGTAGATGAGGAGAAGGAAAAGCGGCGCCCTGCTTTTTCTGTGTATATACTCATAAAGGTTGTCCTGTAGATCTAATTGTGGTTCCCTTGGCTTCTAAAGCTCTTGCGGGCATCCCTGAGGAAACGCTGCTGCATGGGGCGTGACATTTCATCCCGTATTTCAGTGCAACTTGTGTCCTCTCCAGGCAATTCAGAAATGTTTTCCAGCTTTGTTTGGAGCTCGGCAGCTGTACTTTAAACATCGATTTGCGTTTCAGCTTAGGTAACAGCCATGGAAATGTGACAAATTTGCATGCCTGGTGTCAGCTTTATAGGATGTGGCTGCCATCAAGGCGCAGGATGGATCAGAAACAGCACTCAGATTCACAGTTGTGTTCCCTATGTTTGTATGTAAGCGGTCTGGGTTCATGGTTGGCTCATGTGGCACGTCTTGTCCAGCGCTCTTGGGCTGCTTGCTAAGCACAGCCAGAGCCCGGCAGCACCTCGCTCAACGAGGCTTTAACCAGAGCACAAAGTAGGCAGCTGTAGAGCAGGGATCCTGCCCGGTGCCACCAGCCTGGGATGGCCGTGCTGGAAGCTGTGGGTTTGGTCGTTACACTAAGTTCTCCTGTTCACTATTTCTTTCTTCCAGCTTCAAACGCTGATCCAGGAGACCGACCCCGGGGCAGATTACCGCATCGACCGGGCGCTGAACGAGGCCTGCGAGTCGGTCATACAGACAGCCTGCAAGCACATACGCTCCGGGGACCCCATGTAGGTGGCTTGCAGTTATACCGGGCTCTTGGTCACGTTGGGCACCCGCGGAGGCTGCGTGGCTGAGCGGTGTAGATGCTGAACCCTGGCCAGAAATGAGTCCTTGCGATTCCCCCAGGGTCTGAGGTGTGAACCAAGCTCTGCCTCCCTCCCTGCCGTGTAAGCAGGTCCAGTGCTCTTGTAGCAGAGCTGGCTCTGTGCTGGTGAGGAGCACAGATCTCTCAGGCTAACGTTTGTAACGCTTGATGTGCTAATTTCCCTTACTGCACAAGTCTTTAGCAATATCACAAAGAGAGGCAAAGAGCCTAGAAAGGCTGGTTAAGCACACCCGTGCTGCAGAGCCAAACAGCTCCTTCATCTTGGGGCCTGATGGCTATCATCTCCTGAGCCAGGCTCTCTCTGAAATACTCCTTACAGTTTTGTTACATGTCAGATTTGCTGAGATAACTAGAAAGGGGAAATGTGAGGGTGTAAATGTGGTAAGTAGATGTTTTTGACGTCCTCTTTTTGAAGGAGAAAGATCATCTTCACTGGGTTTGAGTGTCTTATCTACGGGTTGTTGGGAAGACTGATTTGGCAACGCTGACTTAGCAGGAAGCTCAGCACGATAGCATCCCTTGCCTAACTTTTTTTCTTCTGGTTGCAGGATTCTGTCTTGCCTGATGGAGCACTTATATACAGAGAAGATGGTGGAGGACTGTGAGCATAGGCTCCTGGAGCTCCAGTATTTTATATCTCGTGACTGGAAGTGAGTACTGTAAAACCAAACATGTCCTCACTTGCTGCTTGTGTTTAGTGCTTGTATGCGTTAGGAATCCCTTGCAAAACAGCATTGCTTATTCTTGGTGAAATGAGAGAGAGCTTCTCATTGTACCAGGTCTGTAGGGCATCAATACCTGCCTAGATCAATAAAAGCAAAAGCTGGTGAGGAAAAGTAAGGGTGATGCCCAATTATGCTTTTTTTTTTTTTACACTTAAAAGAAACGGTGCAACCCTAGGAGGTGCCTTGAGTTTGAGCTCTGAAATTCAGCACATCTTTCATTAAAAGAAGTTTCTCTGGCCACGGTGAAGTTGAAGGTCACTTTATGTGTAGGAGGCAGCCAGTTTATCTGCTGTGTGCTACAAAAGGGGAGTTAGGAAAAGCTACCAAGTGTAACAGAGCTGCGGTTGTAGGAGGTCTCCTGCTCCTGCTTCTGCCTTGTTTGAAACTGTCTAGGTGTGATTACAGCCTGCAGAGTGGACATAATTCCCTTTGGGGCACAACTTCTACAGCTTTTTCATCAAAACACAGCAGGGCTTTGAAACACCTGCAGAGCCCACTGTGCCTGTGTGGGTTAAGATGACTGCGAGTGGGGCATAAATTTGTTACACAGGAGCAATGAGGAAAAAATAAATGTTTGGCTTTTCTTCTGAAGAAGGCTGAGAGGTAAAGAAATGGAGTACATCAGATGGGGAGGTTCTGCAAGAGGTGGAACAGTAATTCTCAGTGACCCTGAGGGGAGTACGAGGCAAGAAGTTGTGGGCTGCAGTTGCTGCAGAGGGCATTCAAATCAGACATGACGAAAGTCTGAGTCCCAGCGGTACCTGTGGGCAGCGCTGCCGCTAGTTAAGAGCTGATATGCTCTGTGATCTTCTGCTTCTAAAACACATGAAGCTTCACAGACCACAGAACCTAAGGCTTCATGGCCGCTTGTTTAATCATCTCGATAATTGCTTCCATAGCTAGACAAGAATACTTATTTTTTTTCCTCCTCCTCCTCCTGTTTTTCCCCTTCATCGCGGGTTTTCCTGCCTCTGCCACGTTTCCAGCAGGTAATTATTATTTGAGCCAAACTTTGATTGGAAGAAGGAAAAAAACGAGTATTTGCATTTTGCTGGGAATAGAGATAATCTTAATTCATGTTGCAGGCAGGGCAGCGTTGGCACACCTTTCTTGTTTAACCGCTGTTCCCTGAAAACGGCTAGCACGAACTGTTGTACGCGATGCCTAAGTGCAGCTGTTCAAAAGAGAAATCTTCATGGTTTTCGTTCTACTTTTATCACTGTCGGTACAGTCTCATCCACTAGTATACTTTGATGTTTACCTTCTAAAGCACTGTAAAAATCAGGTTTCCATTTGGGAAAGTTGGCAATCTCTCAGTTTTAATATAAGTAGGCGTTGTCTTAAGAAATCTGCTCTTGCAGTTTTCTTGTATGCAAAAGTAAGGGACGCTGAGCCTTCAGTTAGCACAGATCCAGAGCAGAAAATAATTAATCTAACTCAGATTTGTATGAAACTGGTGCTTCAAAATGGCAGCAGTGCAAGGTAAATGTAAGATACTGTACGAGCAGAACACGGCATGCACCTACTTTGCTCCTGCTGCAGCACGTCAAGGAGATTACTTTTTTTTCACGTGTCAGCGTTTGGCCGACATGAGGTGGAAGAGAATGGAAGGTACTTCTAGAAGCATTGAAGATTTGATCTGTAATTAAAGATCTTGGTGTGAGATCTTCCATTTTGCAAGACTAGGGAGTTGATTCCAAACCGAGCGACCTGCATTTTGCCACCAGTTGGTTCAGCTGCTTAGATGCTGCTGCTAAATGACGTGGTTTTATGGACCTTGAGATGGATTTTTCTGCCTCAAAAGCACTTCAGAATGAGAAAGGCTGAAGGTTTGAGCGTGTGAGATGCCCCAGAAATGGAAGTGCTAGTGGTGACTTCTCTGTCTGCAGGTTGGATACGGTCCTGTACCGCAAGTGTCAGGGAGACGCCTCCCGCCTGTGCCATACCCACGGCTGGAACGAGACGAGCGAGCTGATGCCCCCAGGGGCGGTGTTCTCCTGCCTGTACAGGCATGCCTACCGCACCGAGGAGCAGGGAAGGAGGGTAAGTGCTGGCCTGCAGCCTTCTGCAGCTTGATTTGTGCTGTATGCTGGTTGTAACCTGCATCTGGAAGCGGGACTCGCTGTGCTGCAACTGCAAGAACTCTCAGAAGCTGGTAAGAAGTGTTTACCGTGGGTGTTTCTTGCACTAGTTTAGATGCCCAGCTCCATCTTGAGTGTGCCCTGAAGGTCTGTGTTACTGTTCTGGTATGGCATCGTCGAGAAGGGACAACTGACCCCTGGGGGAATTGTGTGCTGACAACTCCTTGTGAATGTCCGCACAGCTACAGCGAGTCCTCCCTCGTCTGTAATGTGATTCCTTGCAGCTAGCATAGCTACACAATTGGTTTTATGCTAAAAGACTTTCCAAGCCCAGCTTTCCTCGGCTGTTTCTAATTAAGTTTGGAATTGAGTGCAACTTCAGATTATAGTCTGTTAAACTCTTCTTTTGATATAAAACATGCTTTCAATTCTTTGGAGCGTACTGTACGGACAAACGTGCTTATGCTGCCTTTAAAGAAGACAGTAGGGATCTGACTCGCTGCCCTGCAGTCTGGAGATCCGCCATCATCACGTTGGTTGGGTTCGGAGCTACTCTTTTCAAGTTTGCTGCCCTCTCGTGCCTTTATCAAGACATTCCCTTGAAAGCAGCTGGGTACCCCGTTCCGTGTCTTGTGGCACTGTACTGTACGCGGCCCCTAGGAGTTGGGGTTACACAATGGGCTGGCTTGAAAATTAATTTCTACAGTTTGATATAAAAGGTCTGTTGTGGCAGAGGTCAAGTATTGATTGAAAGTGCCTCACTTGTACGAATATTTTTTTGTAATGCACTTGCTTAGCATGCTGAGTTGAGCCTTTTTAATTCCATTTTAAATTAGTTGCTGACCAAAGAAATCAATAGCCACCCTGCAAATAATATCAGAGAGAAAAGGCTGTTAAATGTATTTTTCTTTTAGAAAGTAGGCCAAGGGAGCAGCTGTCATTTTGAAATTGAGTGTTTGAAAGCAAGCTCATTAGAGGTTGTATCTGTACTTTTTGCAGTGCTGTCTGTAAAATGCCAGCTAAGATCCAAAGCCCTGGAAGTTGTGAGTAACGTTTTAAGCTGTGACTGGTGCACTTGAGGTCTGGCAAGCACCGCAGCAGTATCCCTTGAATTTTCTACAGTTAGTCTGTTCCTCAGCTTTGACAATCTTTGACAATTGCTGGCTCTGTTACGCCACAGTGGGGATTGCTGAAAGGAATTCGTAGCTGGACTACACTGCCTTGTGCTGGGCTTCCCTTTTTGGTCCTGAGGTCCGAAAGCCATTCTGGCTTTCTTCTCCCTAAGCAGCCTGTAGCTTTGAATGAAGGGGAGATGCAACAGATAATCTAGGGGCCTTTGCTGCTTTGATACCGTAAACCTTCTCTTGCTTTTGAATTTCCTTTGATGGAAAGAAAGGCGTCTCCATCCGGGATGCAGTGACAAAACTCCAAAGTCCCAGAGCCTGAATTGCTCATGTGGGCCGCAGCAGACTCGTGCTGAGCACTGGAGGACTCCTGGGCCTGCGGATGGCCTGGCATTTTGTCGTCATTCCAATTAAATCACCCGACAGTGTCCTGTTTGTGCCGTACACGTTTGGAGACCCCGTGTGCTAAATGCTCTTTGCCCCCTCCGCAGCTATCGCGGGAGTGCCGAGCGGAGGTACAGCGCATCCTCCACCAGCGGGCCATGGACGTGAAGCTGGACCCAGCCCTGCAGGACAAGTGCATGATAGACCTGGGGAAGTGGTGCAGTGAAAAGACAGAGACAGGGCAGGTACTGTGCACGGTACAACAGCGGCCTCGTCTTCAGAGCCAGGAGGGTGGGAAGGGCGCGAGGAGGGCAGGATAAAGGAACATCTCGTAGCTAGTTGTCTCTTTATAGCCAAGATTATATTAAAAATGCATGCAGTTTGAAACATAAACGACACTAGGCTGAGACTGAGGTCGTCTGAAGAAGCTTTGCACCAACAGTACGGCTGCAGCGACGTGAGAGGAATGAGATGGGGAAAGGGGACAGCTAACGAGGACTAAATTGAAGCAACCCCACCCTGACTCTTATTTGTAATACGCTATTACGAGCTTGGCATTTCCCACATAAACTTTATCCCATTCCCATTTGGCAAATACTGACATGCTTCCTGTGTTTATAGAGAACTGAACTAACATCTGCTGCTCTTTAACAAAGTTTCAACAAATACTTTCATGTTAAATTGCTGTGCCCTAGCATAGCTGTAGGGAAGGAGCCATTTGACAGCAGATGCAGCAGAGCATACACCATTGACTTTTTGAAGTGTCTATTGCAGACTGGAAGTTTGGGTAATTAACTCCTCATTAAGGTTATGCAAAGGGCAAACTAAATGTGATATTCCAGAAGTGAAAGTGCTTCGTGCGGCTTTTGAGAACAAGAGGCAATGTTTTAGACGGGTGCTCTCAGTTACTGCTCTGCACATACCCCCTGCCTTGTAAAACAAAGCAAAACCTAAACAAAATCCACCATGACCGAGTCTGGGGAATTCCAACTGGTATATCTGTGCAACATGCAAAAATTGTACAACTTAAGAAAAATAGTTGGCATATTTTTCATTTGAATAGGAAAAACGTGGTTTTTTAAGCGAGTGTGTTATTATCAAATAGAAAAATACAATGTTCCCCATGTTCAGAACTGTTAATAATCAAAAAGAAAATCCTGATAGTGGCTCAAAGTTTAACTGCTTTCACATAATAATGCTATTTTGGGAGGCTTCTCCTTGAGAAATGAAAGATCAGCATATTGACAGCATTTCAGTTCTAACACTTGCTGCCAGAGGTGCAGATTCTGGGGATATTGGCTGTAATCCTCCATTTATTGTACGAGTTAAGCTGCAGGACTGCTGACTCTTTTCACCAAATGATACTGTAAGGGACAAAGGTAGGAAGGAAGATGGTGCTGAGTGTCTGGGTTAGGAGCCTGAACTATGAGTGCCAGTCGCAGGGGCAGCATTAAATGAAATTTAAGACGTTATGAAAAGGAAGGCAGTTTCATATGTGTTGCACTTTCAGGCCTGAATTTTGAACTTGATTTCTCAGACCACACGCTGAAATGTCTGTTTTAATAGGAGCTGGAATGCCTTCAGGACCATCTTGACGACTTGGTGTCTGATTGCAGAGACATAGTGGGAAACCTTACTGAGCTGGAGTCCGAGGTGAGCAGTTTCCAGCCTGCAATTAAGGAGAGAGTTGAGAACGTCTAGTTAAAAATATAATTTTGACACTATTAAAAAAAAAAAGGGTAGCTGCAGAAATGCACATTTCTGGGATTAAGCAGAGGCCATCTCTTTTACACTGCACAGTGTTAGTTTTCATGTGAGGTTCTTGAGGAAGAGAATTGAACAGCTGTTAAGGATTGTAAGCAGGAGAAATGCCATCACCAGCCCATAATAGCTTGTGGCACTGAAGCTAGGATGTCTTGAGCAGGTAACCCAGTCACCTTCAGTACAAGTCAAAACATCATAGAACAGTTTGGGTTGGAAGGGACCTTAAAGCTCAGCTAATTCCAACCCCCTGCCGTGCACAGGGACACCTTCCACTAGACCAGGTTGCTCAAAGCTCTGTTCGACCTGGCCTTAAACACTTCCAGGGATGGGGAAAATATTTCTGGGACTTCACTTTTTGTTCTACTTGCAAATAATTTTGAGTACCATGTTGCAACTTCCCCCTGGGTCCCAAATACTTTGCAGGAAATAACTACCAGATATGTTGCTTAGGGTTTTTCAGTGAGGTCGGCAGCTTTGTTTGCTTTCGGAAGCTGTGTTTTTGACTGTCTGCACCAAATTGTTCCCTGTACCTCTTCCATCAACACTGTGCCCTAGGGGATGCTTCCTTCCAGCGTTACAAAATGGTTTGCTCAGAACTAGCATTGATTTTTAACTCCTACCCAAGTGTAGGGTGCCTTCTGGTGCTGCAATATCTGATTTGGAGGAGACAGACTAAATTATCCAAGCAGTGAGTTTTTAATCGGTGGGAGCCAAGCTTGTCCCTTAATCTGGAAGGCTTGTCATGCCACATCGCTGACATGTGAACTCCAGCATTTCCAGAACTGAAGGGTGGAGCTGGCTGAATTGCAGCCGAACAAAGGCCCTCTACACTGGCTCCAGTTAACTTGTGACAGGTTTTTTTTCAGAGCTTTTTTCCTTGTCCGTTTTACTGTGAAAATGAAAGAGTGCATGTTTTCTGCAGGACATTCAAATCGAAGCCTTGTTGATGAGAGCGTGCGAGCCCATTATCCAGACCTTCTGTCACGTGAGTGCTCAGCAGTCTGAATATCTTTGGGAAAGAGCACTGAGGGAAAGGTTAGAGGTTGTATTATTAGTTCTTGACGTACTTTGTGCACTCCAGAGGTAAAATCAGAAGTAAGCAGTTACAGAAGTCTTTGATGGGGGCGGGGGAGAACAACACAAGAATTCCTAGCTCCATGTGGTACTTCTGCTGTTGTCAGAGCCCCAGCACAAAAGCTGGAGATTGAAGATTTCCAATTACAGGGCAATTTTAAAGTTACTCTTCGCAGTAGATTGGAAATTAAGCTTTTCCTTCCCCTTGCCCCTGAGCGGTGTGTCTAGCCACTCCTCTGTGTGCAGCTGCTCACATTGCTGAAATAGCTTCTTACATTGCTCTAGGATTGAGTAGTTAAAGAGCAGTAGAGGCACCTAAGTGTAATATTTCATGTAAGCATTGAGTCTGCATTATTTTCTCCTGAGTGTAAAGCACGCGTGTGTCTGAGACAATTATTCTCTGAACCATATCTATAAATGTTTGTGTGCTACGTGGTCAGTTAGTGATTAGTGTAAGCTCACGAGAGTGAGGCTGTAAATTCTGCTCAATTATTTCTGAGTCGCAGTGGGCTGAAGGAGTGTAAAAAATCATGACTTGGAGGGAGTAGCTCATTTTTTAAGCCTTTTGTGTGTCCTTCAGGAGGTTGCAGATAACCAGATTGATTCTGGGGACCTGATGGAGTGTCTAATACAGAACAAACACCAGAAGGAAATGAACGAGAAATGTGCCATCGGAGTTACTCATTTCCAGCTGGTGAGTGGTGCTTTTCTATGCTATCAGGGGGAACGGGTTGTGTGTGTTGAGGGTGTTGACAGGAATTAGCTAATTACGAAACCCTTTCCTTTTCTGAGATTGATTTCTAACTGTATTGAAGTTGCTTTTGTGAGTTCAGACGATTGTACTTGCGTGCCTGGTTGTAACGGTCACTTCTGGACATGGTTTATCCCCAGGCCCTCCTCCCTGGCATATTCTAGGCAGGGTCCCAGCTTCTTCATCCCTGTTGCTTCCACGTGAATAAGTTGTGACCAAAAGCATTTGCTGATTGTGTGATTCAACAAGTGTCTTTTCAGGCAGCATGTACTTTTTTTTTCCCTCCAGGTGACCAAAATTTCTAATTTCTTTTGTCCCCTGCAGGTTCAAATGAAAGATTTTAGGTTCTCGTACAAGTTTAAAATGGCTTGCAAGGAGGATGTGCTGAAACTTTGCCCCAACATCAAAAAAAAGTAGGTAGTGCTTAACTAAGTAGCATCCAGATTGTATAAATACGTAAGAAAGTTAGAAGATATTTCATGATGTGATAAAACATTGGACTTCCTCTGAAGGCTGATTGTTTTGTGTTTTTCCTTAGTAACTGTTCTGCAGATGCTTATGGTAGAGGCATTGCCTGCCTCTTTTAAAGTACTTCTGCTTTACGCTTGCATACGAGCTTTCCTCTTTATTCTTTTTCTTGCTCTGAACATAGCTAGCGATCACAATTTGTGGTCTGCGTGTCCCAGGGTGTTCGATATCCTTGCTAGATCCATCATCCTCTGAGATACAGGCTACCGATGTTTCAGTTGCTGAGCTGGAAAAGGAAAACACCGCACTTGCTTTAGCTGGCTCGTTCATTTCAGGAGGAAGTTTTTAATATCCTTCTCCAACGATGTAAGGCTAAATCACACACAAGGTCAATCCTGTTCGTGGGTGGCAAGGCTATTTGCATTTTATGATAGAGATGCCCTTCCCATAATGCAAGAGTGGTTTGCAGTGCCATCCATGTAGATATTCACCTTCATCAAGAGTTTCTGAGGTTAAGTAAGGCTTTTCTCAAGTGCTCAGTGACTTGAGGGCAGGTCTTGCTGGGCAGGGGGTGTGGTGGGGTGTGGAATATATTACTGCACCTGCTGATTTAGAGCCCAATTAAATATCATCCAATTCAGGGGGTTAATCGTGATCCAGTTACTCCATACCATGCTGTACCCAGGCTGGAAGTAGCTGTAGATGCCGAAGGACTTTATGTTTAGATCCTTGCTGTCAATTTCCCTGTTGTGGTGATCCAACACCAGTCCTGGCTGATTGAAGCGGGGAGTACACAGGTTGAAAAAAATCTTCTCCTTTCCTGCAGGGTGGATGTAGTGATCTGTCTGAGCACAACGGTGCGCAACGATACTTTGCAGGATGCCAAGGAGCACAGGGTGTCTCTGAAGTGTCGCAAGCAGCTGCGCGTTGAGGAGCTAGAGATGGTAAACATGCATTAAACTCTTATCTGCCTGCTCTTCTAGCAAGGTCTTTTAGTCAGAGTTTCCTAGTTTGTCCACCGTGGAAAAAAATGAAGCTCATTTGTAAGATGTATCTAATTTATTTTTATTCCATTCCTATCTTACAACTTCAGGCTCAATTGACCTTCACAGTGAAAATAATGATTGTCTACTTCAGTGCCTTATATATAGTCTCATGAAGGCTAAGGCAAGCTGAGTGGTCATTGGAGTTTCAGCTAGAAATGATGATGTTGGGCATTGGATAGCAATGTGCTACATGTGCCGATGTCCTTAAAGTCCTCCAGGAGAGAATACAAGCTTCGTTTTGCAGACTGAGGCAACAAGAACAGATGAGTCACCTTGACTCCAGCCCCTCCAAGTTGCTCAGTGGTTAAATAGGAATAGCGTTTGTTCTAGGATGTGAGGCTGCCTCTTAGCTTCCTGCTGCAGCACTCGCAGCAAGAAACTCAGGAGGGCTTTGTCCGGTAGTTTGGATGTTAGAGCTTCACCTCTTGTAGGCCCATAGCAGAAGAGGCAGTGCTCCTGCATTTGTGAGGAAGAATTCACATGGTTGGCATCACTAAAAGCAGGAAGCTTCACTTCTATTTTCTAGATCACCCAACAGATAGTTGGCTATTAACATTTCCTTTAACTTCTGTCTGAAAAGTTTTAGCTGTCTCAGACCTTTGTGTTGATGCCATTTTTAGGAGGAGCATGGAAAACAACTTCTTACCTTTGGAATTTGGTTTAAATGGAGAAGACTTTCTCTAGTATTAAAACAACTAACCCCCCCCCCCAAAAAAAAAAAAAAACACACACAAAGCCAATCCACTTACAGATTTGTGAAGATGAGTTCCCACTGCCACCATTTCTTACCCCCATGACCCTTAAATTCAACCTGCCTGTTGGACAGTTGCTTCCTTTTTGTAAGCAGGGGGCTCTGTTTAAGCTATTATTATTCCTAGTGAAAAGTTTGTGTTGCAATTTATCCCGCAGACTGAGGATATCAGGCTTGAACCAGAACTGTATGAGGCTTGTAAAAGTGACATCAAGAATTACTGCCAAAACGTGCCCTATGGCAATGCTCAGGTAATGGATCAGATCAATAATTTACAATTTAATTTGTACTTTCATTTCGGAAAACTTGTGAAGACCATTTTTTGTCTCTGAATGCAGGTTTAGGATTTCATTTTGATAACACTGACATCTTTTGTCAGTATTTTGGAGCATTTAACTTTTTCTACTAGTTCACAAGCATTAATAGTGGGTGAGTGCAGTGCTGTGAGCAAGGCATCCCTCAGTTAATGCTAATTTTAAGCTATTAGCTGCTGGTTACTGCCAACATTGCTGACGATTGCTTGGGTGTAATTTGCAAGATGTGGTTTGGGGCTTTGGAACAGGTCCATGTCACCTTCAGTTCATTAAATTTGTGGGAAAAGATGAGCTTAAGTGGTGGATATCAGCCCTGGTAATCGCTTTTTTGATAAATATTAGCATCATAAACTTAGCTGCATGAATCAGGTGAAGATGGTGAGCCAGCAGGGGAGCACGTAGCTGGGCTTGGAGCAGCACATGGCAGGATCCTGCCCACAGAGCCTCTGTCACGCCTGTAACGCTGTGTTGTAGATCATCGAGTGCCTGAAAGAAATCAAGAAGCAGCTGAGCACCCGGTGCCACCAGAAGGTCTTTAAACTGCAGGAGACTGAGATGATGGATCCAGAACTGGACTACACGCTCATGAGAGTCTGCAAGCAGATGATCAAGGTGATGGACAGTGTGCTGATTTGGGGGAGGTTGGGATATGAGAGCCTGTCAGTTTCTGAAACTGTTTTCAACTTCCCTTAAAGACTTGTTGAGAAATGGCTGTGTTTGTTTCAGAAGCACAATTGCTTTTATGCAAAGCAGATTCCTAACTCCGAATCAGGCAGAGGTTTCTACAGGGTTCTTTTAGTTTTACATCCCCTAAATATCTGGTCAAAGCCTGTATGCTGAGAGTTTATGATTGCAGAGAGGAATAACATCTTCGGTTCACTGCTGACCTGGCACGTGCAGATTTTCATCAAACTGATGGAGCAGGCAGAATCATGCAAACACTTGTTTCAAATCAGAAACATGAAGTAGTACCACATGGAAGGCAGCAGTGAATGCTCATACAAGACATCGTAGCGTGGTAGCCAGAGTTGCAGGCCCTGTAACAGTGTACCTGGTCTCTGGGTGGTACTCCGACTCCATACTGGGGCTAAAGTAGAACATCTTGAGAATTTGGTGCTCTTCAGAGGAGGTCTGTGCTTTTAAAGGAAGACCTGTAACTGAAACAGTGAGGATTAGAAAATGCAACAGCCTTATCTTAGGGCTGCAGAATTGTTTTCTAACAGAAGAAACAAATAACATGGTCTGAATTGTGGATAAGCTGGTTAGCTCTTGGCTATCTCATTCAGGACAGGAACGGCCAAGTTAATATCGGTGACCTATTCTCAGCTTTCTAGTTTTCTGTGGTCTTAACTTGCCTTGAATGCTACTAATGAAGTATTTTCTTGACACTTTGTCCAGCCAGCACTTACAGCAGAGTGTAACTTAAGAATAGAAAGAAAGAAAAGGCAAATTGCTCTTGATATTACCAACACAAGCTTCAGCCTAAACGCTAGTCAGGCCTGCATGGCTCAGTGCTTGCTCTGTAAGCACAGGTATTCACGCCCATGAACAATTGAGAGGGGCTCTGCTCTGGTTAGTTGGAGATACTGGGGCTGGGGAGCAGGGAGTTGTGTACCTCCAGCTCGGGCGCGTGGTTCTGCTCTCTGAGAGCTCGGCTGTTTCAAGTGTTTGTGGTGAAATTTGGACTTTTTTTTTATAGCGTTTCTGTCCAGAGGCAGACTCAAAAAATATGCTGCAGTGTTTGAAGCAAAACAAGAACAGTGAAGTGATGGATCCTAAGTGCAAGCAAATGATAACCAAGCGCCAGATCACACAGAACACAGGTATCCCCCTCTGAAAATACCTAACTGCCCTTTGAGCTGCCAAATGCTCTGCATGGCTGGAAGATTATTGCCTTCATTTTTTCTTTCCCAGTTGTCAGGGCACACAGACTTCCTTCTGCCACGTTCTTGAGGGTCAGCATGCATTGTTAGGTCTGCTTTACTCCTGAAGCATCACCTACCTCACAAGTTAAAACTGATTAGTGGGAAAATACTATTTTATCCCCCAAATTAAATTTATGGGAAAAATAACGTCATCGAGGAAACTTCAGTCAAATCTGTCTTGGACTGTTACATTCTGTGATCTGAGACATGTGCTCTAATTAAGTTCTGTGTTCTTCCCCGGTTAGATTACCGCTTAAATCCAGTGCTCAGGAAGGCCTGCAAAGCAGACATACCGAAATTTTGCCAGAATATCCTGAACAGGGCTAAGGATGATACAGAACTGGAGGGGCAAGTCATCTCCTGCCTGAAGCTGAAATATGCAGACCAGGTGAGTAGAGCTGATGTATGAAAATCAGGCTGCAGGATTGTGCTGTGCAGCTCTCGTTGAACAATGTATTAAAATTGGACTCATGGAGAGTTCAGTATGTATGATAGGCTGGACATAAATGAGTTTTTATGCTCCTGCACAGCACTATAATATACACAGGTTGAAATGCAGGGTGATTGATTTATGACAATAAAGGTGATGGAATGGGTTAATGACTTTCTCCGCTTAATAGCGTCTCTCTCCAGACTGCGAGGACCAAATTCGAGTGATAATCCAGGAATCGGCTCTTGATTATCGCCTGGATCCCCAGCTCCAGATGCACTGTTCAGATGAGGTAGGAAAAGTAGCTCTGCAGTTGCTTATTCAGGATGGAAGCTCCATTGGTGTTTCATGAAGTCCTTTCTCATCAGTACTTGTGACTATGGAAAAATACTGCTTTGCTGTTGGATTTAAAAAAAAAAGGGGGGGGGGAAGGATGGTGGGCAGTTGTTCTCTGGTCTTGTGAGCCTTAACTGGAATACAGTCAGATTTTTGACCTTTTACTTTTAATAATCCATGTAGGCCAGGTCTCAAATACTGCTTATTTCATACCATAACAGTATTTCTGTGCTGTTTTCCTCCCATCCTCCTCCTCTTCCTCTCAGTACAGCAACATTGACTTCTTGCTGTTCGGTTTCCAAGGGTATGCATGAGCCAGCTCACATCTGGCTTGGGGGATTCTTGGGGGCAAAGTAGCTCGTGTTCTCTAGCTGTACCCTCTGGTGAGCTAATGTATTGAGATACCAGTGTGCTAAAAGGCACAGGATTGGCATGAACTACTTTCTCATCTTAAAATACCTTTTTCAAAATAGATCTCAAGTTTGTGTGCTGAAGAAGCAGCAGCTCAGGAGCAGACCGGGCAGGTGGAAGAATGTCTGAAAGTCAATCTGCTGAAAATAAAAACCGAAATGTGCAAGAAGGTAAAGGAATTCAATTGAACGTGCTCTGAAAGGCATCCTGTCCCTGCAGAAGTTGGTGCTCAAGTATTTTTCCAGATCACAGCCCAGGCCACGTTACAGTCATTGTGAAGCCAGAGCTCTGCAAATATCAATTTGCCAGTGAAAATTGTGCCTACAGCACGCACTTGCCAATTCCAGGCTTGGATCCTTTCTTAGTTACAGTTGCTAAAGTCTCTTGTTGCTAATCTGTTTGCTGTCGGTGTCTCCATTCCACACTTCCTGAATGCTGAGCATGGCCTCGGCACTGCCTGGGCTTGAGGGCTGTATGAGCAGCCCTGTAACGAGGGCACCTTGCTTCAATTCCAGCTGAAGTAGCCCTGGCAAAAATTGATTTTGCATTTTAGATTAATATGGTTATTTTAGTGAACGTAACTATGCTTACGCTCACAAAGCAGAACATTTAATCCAGCCTAAAGCAACATTTGTACCCTTATCCAGTGACAGTGTCGTTTTTATGATCCTAGATTTAAAAGATGGAGCACCTGTGAGAAACACTGAGCAGTCTGAGCTATGCTGTTTTGTTCTTTCCTTTTTTTTTTTTTTGAGATGTATTTGTAATCTCTCCCTCCCCAGGAAGTGCTCAACATGCTGAAAGAAAGCAAAGCAGACATATTTGTGGACCCAGTGCTGCACACAGCCTGTGCCCTAGACATCAAGCACCACTGTGCTGCTATTCCACCGGGCAGAGGGCGCCGTAAGTACTTGTGCTTTACTCATGCAACCTCTGAGTCCTCGGGGCCTTAAGCTGCATTTTCTTACCAGCATTATCTTAAGTACCAGATATTTCTGCTGGTCTTTTGTGGGTAATGAGGCGGAACTGCTGCAGAGGTGGTAGATGCCACTGCATGAGGGGTGTATCGAGAAATGTTCTGGCCCTCCCTTCTGCCCAAGGCAGGATCAGTTCCGTGATCCTAATGTAATATTCTTGCAGCCTTATCTACTATTTTAAAAGAGAATATTTTATGTTCATGTGATTACTGAAAAAAGTGTGACACCAGATCCGTAACCCTTCTGTAAAACCCCTGCTCAGTTAAATCCTGTTGAAAACGAGCTCCTACTACGCATGGGCTGGACTAAGTGGACTCAATTTTTCAGTGATGCTTATCTCTGTCCTGTATCAGCCTCATACAGGATGCAGCTCTCAAGCTCCTCACAGCGTTACATTAGACTGTATTAAAAGCTTCACTGGAACTAAGCTGCTTCTCTTACAGAAGCAAATCAGTTTGGTTTCACAAGATGTATTCTCAGCCAATCCCCTGATCCTTCTTTGTTCATGTCAGTATTTGTCCATGGCTGCTTCCTTTGTTTTGCTACGTTTGACAGGTAAAATTGATCTCAAGTCCTCTGACCCTCTTATTTTTCTTCTCTGCTTAAATGTAACACTTTTTTCTTATCCAGTATTACAGAGGATAGGTAATCTTTATTTTCTAAGTTCACCTAGCTGTTAAAGCCTTGAGATTTTCGTCAACTGTTTCGAGTCCTCTAGGACTAAATGCAACAGGTTCCAGCCAGTCGAAATAAATATCATTTATTTGGTATTTCCTAATCCATTCTCTTCATGTGTGGAGTCAAACTCTTGCACTGTTGCTGCTATCATGTTGGTTAGCTAGCTGGTACATACGGCTTTTTAAGAAAAGCTGGTGGGTTAAAAAGTTCTGACCTTTTCCATCTTTCTGAGTTGGTCATTAAAAATAGCGACTAAATGTTTTCCTGATTGTTATCTTTCCTGGTGGTTACCGGATGCCCTTCTGAAATTCTGGATATCCTTTATTTATTTCCCGTTTTGTTTGAATTCCTTTGATGTGTGTCCTAATGTCTTTGCACCGAAGATACGCAGAAGGCTGTAGCCTAGAGAGGGATCTGCCGCTGAGTGTTTGAACTGCAGACAATTCTTTGAAAAAGTCTGGAGTTAGTTTAAAGTTAGGTAATTCGTAGCCTGTTTGCTATGAATTACATAACTCCTGACTGCAAAGCAGAAAGCATTCAATTAGGGATTATTCAAATCAGGCATTTTAAGTATAAAATGACAAAAAAAAATTGTGCCAGTGTCTCATCTATGAGCTTATGAAATAATTTGTTAATTAGCCAAGCCACTCTGTAGGCACCCAAACCATTGTGATCCCATTTCCTTTGCAAGCACTGTGTGAAAATGTAGGAAGTGAAACCTTTCTAAAATGTCCTTGGTGACCAAGAGAAACTCCTAACGAGCCAAAGGAGACGCCTTGTGGACTTCCCTGAGCTGAATTGGATCATCTTGATTACTAAAGGCTAGTAGCAGTCTAAAGAACAGCTCAGTGAAGGTGCAAATCTATGAAACTTCCTAAAATGTCATGTAAATCGCATGAACGCCAGTTTCAATGTGTAATGTTAATCTTCTTAGAAGTTAATTTTTTCTCAGCGCAGTATTAATCATGAATCTTAGTTAAATTGCTAGCTTCAAGGAGGAAGTTTTTGCATACAACTTATCTGACTATCTAGTCTGATAAAAAAGAAAAGCAATTACAGTCAGCCTGTAATAGAACTGAAATGCTCCTCTCCAGCAGCCCTTGTGCTGCGTGTTGTTGAAGTCCCTGTTTCTGTTTTGTAACACCACCTTCTCCCCATTACAGAGATGTCATGCTTAATGGAAGCTCTGGAAGATAAGCGTGTGAGGTTGCAGCCTGAATGCAAGAAACGCCTCAACGATCGCATTGAAATGTGGAGCTATGCTGCAAAGGTGGTTATGTGACGGAGCTCAGAAAACTCCCTCTTTTTTTTGGCGTTGGATCTTTCTGTTGCAAGCTGTTTTATTGAAAACCTGAAAGGTTCTTGCCTTTGAATGAAGTTTAACATTTTGAGGTTGTAGTCCAGAAAAAAAATGAAATCAGGCCTTGTTACATTTCTGTAACATGTATTGTGTTTGTCTCCACGGCTGGGATGCATTTGTGCTGGTACAGAATCAAAGTGTCTTGTGTGCACACGGGGCTTGGCCTCCCGTGGAGAAGGTCTGGGGTGGTGAAACGAGGTCAGCAGAGCTTCCTGCTGTAAAGCTGTCTCCCGAGCAATTATTTCCTTAGATGAGATACAACAGGCCTGCTGCTTGGGGGTCAGGCCAAGCCTGACTGCAGTAGGAGGCCACAGCAATAGCAGACAGTAACCCTGATAAATAACGAGGCTGAGAGTCGTACAAAAAGTGCTGCCCAGCTCATTTATTCCCTTCTCATCCCTAGGTTGCCCCAGCAGAAGGCTTTTCTGACCTTGCCATGCAAGTTATGACCTCTCCGTCCAAGAACTACATACTGTCTGTGATCACGGTTGGCATCTGTGTACTCTTCCTGATCGGCCTGATGTGTGGACGCATCACCAAGCGGGTGACAAGAGAGCTCAAGGACAGGTAGAGCCTGGATTGCCTGCTGAAGAAATGCCTGCCCAGTGCCCAGTTTTGTACAGCCCTCCTCTGTATAGTCTACCCACCCCCTCTTGTGAGAGGAGAATTAAAAAAAAAAAAAAGAAAAGAAAAAAAAATTAGAACAGCAGCAGGTGTTGGCTCAGTTTTCCCATCCTGGATCTCATCCACAGCATCTTCATCTTATAAAAGTTTGTGCGCAACATTGGCAGCCCAGCCAGCAGCTTTTGTTATCCCTTTGTTAGCAGACTCTCGTTGACCTGCCTGTAGACAAGTCTCTGTTGTACTGTTGGAACTGCCTTCACTCTCCAGATCAGACTGATATGACCTGCAGCTCAAGCAGTTTTTAAGTAAATTTTTAAAGAAAGACATATATCTGCATACCAACTATGATTTAGGTAATGGTTCATACTGAAATATAGTCATCCTCTGTGGCTGGGTGAAATCGAGGCAGGAAAATTAAGGGTAAATTGCATCTTACACCACAGTTGGCCTTGTTTCGGACATCTTGCTCATCTTAGGTAAAGCATCTTCAGAGCATAGTCTTGGACAACCTAAGGACGCCAGTCGCTGGTGTCACCTTCTAGTGAATATTCTGCTTTTGTTACTGTGGATTTTTTTGGCTGAAAAGATGTCCTCCCTTTCTTCCTCTGCCGCTCGCAAGATAGAATAAAATACTGACCAGGATCAGATACTCACTCATGTGAGCTGTACAACTTGTATTTTGGTAGATTAAAGGCACGGTGTAGACATGAGGCACGTAGAGCCTGGCGGTAGCGTGCAGTGCTGCTGTCAGAGGGCATCAAGTGCCCGGATCAGTTACTCGGCCAACCTTTGTATTAGTGATGATGAAGTAAAATGTTAACACTCCTTTTATTTTTACCTTGCTGCTGCTAAGCTGTCACCCTTCTGAATTAACTATCTCCGGCGGTACCAACACCCTGGCAGGACAGTGCTTTGTCAGTGATGCGACGGAACACTCGACGTACCCTGTAAAATAGCTCCTTGTGGGCCAGTGCAGTGGCTTGCAGCTGACCTGTCTGGGTCTTGATCCTTTGTATTATAGCACTGAAGAGTGTTTTTAGGTTTTCCACAACTACAATTGATAAGGATAGTGACTGGTGTTTCCTGGGATGTAGGACGTGGGTGCTGGTCCAGAAGGCCACGCAGGAGAGGATGGGAAGATGATGGGTGCTGCGTGGAAGGCAGGGATGTCTGATCCATAAGGGAAATGGCACATTGTTAGTTAACATCAGTGCGTGCACTTCACCTCTATAGTTATGCTTCCAGAACCTGGTACTCGGACCTGAGTGCCCAGAGAAGGTGTCTTGTGAAAAGCTGCACCTGTAGTTGTGGCCCGTTGCCATCATCTTTGTTTCTCAAGCACAAGGAGGAGTGGAGGTCAGAAGCCACATGCAGTGGCCAAAACCCAAGGAGATGGATTGAGTGTGTTGGTGAAACCCAGAAGTGACCGCACGAGTCAGCCTGTACAGCAGGATGGACGTTACTAGCCTCTTGGATGTGCTCCCCTGTGCGTGCTGCAAAAACAATCACGCGCCTGAACCTGTCCAACTTGGGCTGATGCTTGAACCATGACTTTATTTTCCCACTTAGTGCACTGCTAGGTAAGATCTGACGTTTCCTGTTCTCTGTAGTGGTCTCTAGAAGAACAGGGAGACAGTATTGAGACCTTCTGGAATGTGGACCAGCTGATTCTCTTGATGCTGCATGTACAGAATGGCACATACAAAATACTGTGATGGCTTTTGCTGCCTCTGAGAAGTGCTAGCAAGGTGTACAAAGAAGCTTTTCGCAACGCCCCTTCATCCCACTCTGAGGATGGACAGCAAACTCTTAGTGATGCACTCTTAGACTTGCTATGCTAGCAACTTTTTCACGAGCCCTTCTGTCTCCAAGTATTGTGAGCATAAAGCCAGCCATAGAGAAAGTCTGAGCAGTGAAGACTGAGCAGACAGCGTGTACGCGATAGATTCCAGTGAAGTTCTTAGGTAGAACAGAAGTGAAACCTGAATTTTTTCTCACCCCTGTTTCCTGGTGCTAATGGACCTTAGCTGGCCCGCTGTAAACGTGAACTGGAACAGAGAAGGGACGTTTGATCACATCTCTCGAGGTGGCACTGGTGTGTAACACCACCAGTGATGGCTTAGCAGTTGTAAAAGTGGTGTGTTTGGTGTGACAGTCCAAGTGCTGAAATGACTGCCGTCGAGGTGTGTTCGCAGAGCTGCAGGGAAGGGACGTGGAGGCATTGCGTGCAGTCTCGCTTGCGCGGCACAAGCCCTGCTTCTTGAATGGCTGTCAGGCATAACTGAATTCCTATCAGAGGATTTTTAACCTTCTGAAGCTTCTAAATAACTTCTGAAAAGGCATTTTGTAACCTGGTTAGCTTGATGAAATACCTAATTACGATGGTTTATTGTCTAAAAGTAGCATCTTCCACTAAATTCCAAATGGCATTGCAGTGAAAATTGTAGGTTTGTAGCTATAGCTCTGAATGTAAATCATGTTTTGCTCTGAAGGCAACTTCTTTACTTTCAGATAAAAGGCTTTATGGTTTGTTTGTTTTCTTTTTAATTTGGAGAAGGATAAGGTACAGGAGCCAAGCTTCCTCTGTTCTTGCGGGCTTTGGAGACTGTGCTGACGTATTTTCCTGTGACACTTGAGAATCGTTAGTCTGAACAGACAGCTCTGTTAGAGAGATGTCCTAAATGGTTTAGAATAGATGCTTTTCCCTCAAGTGTGTGCCTAGTCAGAGCCAGTGCGTGCACGGTGTGCCCCCTGCTCTTTGGAGCAGCGTTCCTTCCTGGCTGCCTGCAGGCACGGTCCCTGCAGGGTGCTGTACTGCTGGGACCCTCATCTGAGCGAGGCATCTGCTGAAGAGATGGCTTAGCAAAGTGTCCCCGTGGCGGAGCAAGCCCCGGCCTGTGCAGGTACCTGCGGTGCCGTGCAAGGGGTCTGCAGTCGGCGGTGTTTCTTGCAGCGTTGGTGGGCTCACCAGGGAACGTGGTTCAGTGTGAGCAGAGGTGGTACGGGCACGCGCCAGGAGGCCCTGTGGAGCAAAGGTGGGATATTGAGTGAATTTCTGCTCAATTCCCTCAGATGTTCTTCGCTGTAAGGGTGAAGACCCACCTTTTGAAGTGCAACACTGCTCAGATGATCTAGGCCATTTTATCTTCAAGCATTATACCCCATGTTTCAAAATCAGGCCTCCTAACACTGCTAATGACCAAATTTGCTTTTTTTCTTTTTTTTTTGTGTGACTAGAAATTTACCAATCCCAATCTGGAAATGTTCTCCTCCTATTCATGTATATACCTAAAAAACGAGAAGTCTCAAAAAGCACAGAAACCCACACGAGTACTCTTCCAAAAATAACCTGCTGGTGCTGCTGCCAGCACATCTTGCCTGCAGGTAACATTTTTCCCCTGCAGGAAGGGAAATCAATGGCTGTATGAACCTGAGCCATTGCCTTGACTTTAAGGAAGCGTTTTTACTCACGTGATTTAATTCAAAGTACTAGAAGTAACTGTGGTCAGCCATGAGCGGTGGTGTGTGGTAGGACTCGGGGTGCCCCTTCCTCTCTCTGACCCTCATTGCTCGGTGGAGGACTCAGTGCAGCCACGTGAGTCTCTGCTCCTTGCCACCACAAAGCCTCCTGGTTGAGATGAGAGCTGCTGCTAGGGCAGTTTTCCACCTGATGTGAGGGCTCAGCTGTATTTCTGAGTGGTGGCGTGTGTTCAGATGACATGGATAAGGAGGGCTGTGCACAACGTGCACCTCGTTACTGCACTCCAGCTAGCCTGTTAGTGTGCATTCTCGTTGAACCTTAAGGAGTAATCTTATTTATTGTTTATCTAGTGGGTCTAATCAAGTCCTTTTGCTTCATTTCAACGTTGGATTCTCCTGCCTTGCTTCTGTCGTTCAGGCTGTTGTAGTAACTTGTGGGTAGGAACAAAATTCATGGCACTTCAAGTAACGTCAGCTGTGTCTGCCTCACTGAAGAGGGTTGAAAAAGCCCTGATGGAGCTCAAATAACCTCGTAATAAAATGTAAGCATTTCACCCAGAATCTGGCATGTAAAGATCCATGCAAATGCAGTCGAGCTTGGAATCCACAGGACGTGCATCGTGTGAACGTAAGGGAGAGGACCGAAGGCCGCAGCAGTACGCGAGTACAGGAGCTTATCGTGGGTGGGAACCGTGGGGACGAGGTGTGATAAGCCAGAGATCACTTAAATCTGATAACGTTGTAGAGGAAGTGTGTTCAAGTTGGATGGTGACTTCTGTTAAAACACAACTTATTATTTAGTTGTAAGAAGATTGTAGTACTTTTTTTTTTTTTTTAACTTTGTCAGCTTTGTTTAAAAACGGTAGTTTTGAGGTGTGTGTGTGCGAGTGCATGAGTGTGGTATGGAATCAGAACATTTCATCTAGCACTTCTGCCCCTATCAGAATACCGTTCTGTGGACTCAAAACAGCTTTAGTGGTGGTTTGTATGAAAACACACTGCTGGGCACGGGCTTTCGAACCTTAAAAGCAGCTCCCAGGTACGGATCTTTGTGCAGTCTTTCCCGTTGGAGGCCAAACTGCAGGCTCACCGCCGCTCGTGAGTTACTGTGTGGGGGCAGACTCCGACAGAGGGGACCCAGTTCTCACACAAAACCAAGAATTAGATTGGTACAGCTGTTTCTATCCCATACTGCTAGGATTCTGCTTCGTATCCACCGAACGGTTCCTGAATGCTACCTGCAGACTTGCCTGTGTGGGACAGGGAAGAGTAACAATAGATTGCCACATCTGGTGAGAAGCAGATTGCTGTTCTCTCTTTCCAGACCATCTGAATTTAATATTGTAGCTGATCAAGAGCAAAAGATGTATTCCTGGGTGGATCGTTACACCCAGAAATCCCACCACATTCTCCCCCATGCCCCCGGTATATTTACTAAATAGAAGTGCTTGTGTAGCTGTCAGCTTGGGAAATACTAAAAATAGAGGGAAAGGTGTGAGTTTCGCCCATAGATTATGCTTTGACACTTGTGCTGAATGGATGTGATCAGAAACTGTGACTAATGTTTGTGTTGGACTGGAAAAAGTACCAGAGAAATTAGAGGTGTTCGTAGGGGAGGGTAAGAGGGGGATCACGCAGGCACACGTAGTGAGCTCCGGGTAGTGTGTAGGGACGATACTGCAAGCCTCCCCGAATAGTGTACAAAACAGACCCAACCAATTCATATTGTACAGCAAAAGCTGTTTGAACTTAGGTTTCTTTTTTTAAATGTGACATTAACAAGACTTTCTTTTTTTTTTGTAAATTGTTTTCCTTTCTGTGTATAAAATCCTGGCCGTTCCTTGTTTTTTTTTTTTACATGTTCATGCTGTGTAATTTTGAGATGTTACTGAGATTCTGAACATAATGTGCATTTTTTCTGTACAGATGAAATGGGAGAATTTAATAAAAAGAGTCTGCAGGTTTTTACTTGTTGTGTTCGCATTTTTTTGAATCGTCGCTTCTGGGGCGCGTTACGTGGGAAGTAAACACGCTCATTGAGCTCGCTGCGTTTGGGAGAAGCTTCCGTGCACCCTTTTGTGTCCATGGGGAGCCCCAGGAGCACCCCATCAGTGGTGGAAAAACCCAAACATCAGCATTTGACCCGTTTTCATGTCATTTTCCCTTTGGGGTGGGACGCTGTGAGGGCGCCTACTTCTTGAGGGCACAAGGAGTGAGCCCCTCAGGCTGTGAGGTAAAACAGGGAGGAAAAAATCGCCATTTTCCACCATTTTTGTGAACTAGCTCGGGAAATAGCGAGCTGTCCTCCCTCACGCAACCTTCGGGGGGTGGCCCTGAGATGAAACTCCTGTCAGGGCCGCCGGGGAGGGGGCGGGGCCATGCAGAGGGGGCGGGGTTACGCACTTGGGGGCGGGGCCATGCCGCTAGGGGGCGGGGCTCAGAGGGGAATGGCCCCGCCCCCTGCGCTCCGTGCCGCACGGTGCCGGGCGACTGTCGCGCCGCGTCCCGCCTGCCGTAAAGCGCGGCGGCCGCCTGCCGTAAAGCGCGGAAGGTCAGCGGGGCCTCCGCCGCCCGGTGCGGGGCCGTGAGGGGCCGCCGGGCCCGGTGCTGCCCCCCCATTCCCTCCCCTTCCCCCCCCGGCCGAGGGCCGCCGCCATGTTCCTGCGGCTGCTGTCGGACGTGCGGTGGCGCCCGGCCGCCCCCCGGTGGAGCGGGGCCGCCCGCTGCCCGCGGAGCACCTCAGCGGCCGCCGAGCCGCCGCCGGCCCCGCTGCCGGGCCAGGCGCGGGTGGTGGTGTGCGGGGGAGGCGTGGTGGGCGCCTCGGTGGCCTACCACCTCGCCAAGCTGGGCTGGAGGGACGTGGTGCTGCTGGAGCAGGGCAGGTAGGGGCCGCGGGCCGGTTCCGTAGGCTTTTTGTCGGCGTTTCTGCCTTTTCTGCTGGTTTTTGCCTCTTTGCGGGGTGCTGCGGCCGTGGGGTGGGTTTGTACGGACCACCGCTGAGGGAGCTCGGTGCTGCTTCACGGCACAGGGCAGGCCTGCAAGGCCGTGGGCATCCCTACGCTGCCGTGGGTGAAACAGATAACGGTAGGGGAAATTTGGTTGACAATCAAAATGTACCCGCCTAGCGAGCAGCAGAAAGGTTAAAAGCACAACTTTTCTTTTTCCCCGTCCTGTCGTCAGCTTTGTTCTTGCCCTACGCAGCCTTCTGTCCCCTCCTCTGCCCCGAGAAGCACTGGAGGGGGCGAGGGGTTCACGAAGGCTTCTCCCTCCTGCTTTTGCCCTGGTCCCCTGCGGGCTCTGCCCCGGGCTGCAGCCCTCAGGGAAACCTGCTCCAGGGGCTGCGGCTCCCCTGGAGGTATCCGGCTGCCCTGGTGTGGGGCCTTCCTCGGGCTGCAGCGGATGCCTGTGCCAGCACCTGGACTTCCTCCTCCTCCGCCTTCTCCCCCTCTGTCCTTGGGGTTTCTTCGTCTCTTCCTTGTTCTTTTCTTTGTGCTCCTCCTCCATCTCCCTGCCGTTTGTCGCCCGTGAGTCTGGCTTCCTAGGGGTGCTGCTGAGGGCCCAGCAGTGCCCTGCGGGTGTCTCCTTGGGGGCTGGCTGGCAGGGGCTGCGTCAGGCATGGGGCAGCACCAACCTCTTCTCACAGGGGCCACCCCTGCTGGTGTCTGCTACCCAAACCTGATGTTTTGGGGCCTTTTGGTCACGCGCGGTGCGATGACAGAGCCTCCAGCCCCACCTCCGTGCGAGACAAGAGGTCCCAAGCTAAGGATCTGCAACCTGAGCGGTCTGGTTTCTCACGCTAAGTCTGTGCTCGGCCACTGTCACAGCGCTGCCGAGTTCCCAGCTGGCTCCCAGGCAGAGAAGCAGAGGGTATTTTCCTCACCTAAGCCTTCCTGTGGGCTCCCAGCCACGAATGTTGAAGGTGCTCCCATGCGGGCGTGGGAAGCGGTGGAGTCAGCGGAGGCGCTCGCGTCTTTTTGCACCTGTGTGCGCGTATTCAGAGGAGGTTTTGATTTACCTCCCGCCCATCCGCGCGGGTCTGAGCTCCTGAGGTGAGGACGGCCGCGTGTAGGGGTGGCCCGAGAGGCCTGGCTAAGCCAGCAGCTCCCACCACGGCTGTCAGTGCTTTTTCTCACGGGTAACGATGCGAAAGGCAGCGTGCCTTGGAGAGACGTGCCCTTCCGACGGCCCCAAAACCCACCCAGGTCACCCAGCCCCTGCTCGCCTCTCTGCTGGTGGGACGGGACGTGTGCGAAGCGTCACGGCGGGGCTCGGCGGCAGGGAACGGGGAGGTTTTGTGCAGTCGTGGCCAGGCCCTCAGCCTGTAGGCGGCTGCTTCAAGGCTTGGACCGCCTGCTGCGGGGCTTGCTGCCCGCGGAACAGCCAGCTCTGCTGGGGTCTGGCTGGGGACAAGCTGGAAGAAGGCTTTGTGAGCTGCTCGGTGAGTCGGATGTGAAGCCTGTGGCGGGGCACGTGGGTCTCCTTGGGATGCTGCCTGCCCACCCCGTGCTTGTTGTCTGTGTTTCTGGTTTGGAAGTGGTTTTATTTTGGTGCCTTCGTTAAGCGTTTTGGGGCCTTGGGCACAACGCAGCGCTGGGACCTTTGGGACTCGAAGCTCAGAGCTTCCCCCGGCGCTGCTGTCAGGAGCAAGGAGCTCGACTGCTCGGCTTCGCCTGGCTGGGGAGCACCAGGCTCCTGGCAGCATTCCTGAGAGAGAATTCTCCCTCTGAGGTGTCCGAGCTCAGTCCACGCGTGTGCCCAAGTACAAACAGCGCGTTTCAAAATTACGGGGAGCCCGGCTGAAGCCGCGCTGCAGCTGTTGTGGCTGCAGCCGGGTAGGGGTGTAGCAAAACAAATGCCTTACGCGGCGGATCCTCGTGTAGGGTTTCGTGAGGGTATGCTCTGAGGCCAGAAGCCAGCATGTGGAGGGCTCGCGCGGGCAGGTGGAGCAGCGCGGGGCGCCTTTAGCGGCGGGGAAGGTGGCTGCGAGTGGTGTGGGAGCAGTGGGAGAGGAATGCTGAAGTGTAGCTGTGCCACAGAGACTTCTATAGGTCTCGCTGTGGAAGCCCTTCCCCAGGTAGCTAGGTGGGCAGTGCCTGGAGGGCAGATTAAAAAGGGCAAGAAATGCGTGCGTCTACACGATTGCTGCACGCTAAGAGGGACCTGGTGCAAGCTGCCAAGAGGCAAGGCTCAAAGAAATCCAAGTTAACCTTGCTCTGAGGGAAACCCGGCTTTGGAGAAAGAAGGGATCAGGCAGGCAGCTTGGCTTTGACCGTCAGCTAATTTTGAAGCGCTTTCTGTGAAAGATGCAAGCGTTTAGGCCAAGTTAGAGAGAAGTGGGTTTGGAACAGGACGCGCTTGCAAAAGCGAGGTAAAGCAGAAGCCTCCCTGATGTTGCGTCACCCCCGCGTCAGCCACCGTACGGCTCCGGGGGCTCTCACAAGGGAGCAGAGTTCTGAGGGCAGCACTGATTTTCAAGTTGACTGTGGTGGTGTTTAGCTTGCCAGGCTGCCAGAGGAGTTGCTGTGGTCCGGCGGGTGCGGGGGGCAGGCAGGTGGGTGTCCTGTGCTGTCAGAAACCGCTGGGGAGCCGTGCTTGCTTCCCCGCCCGTCAGCTGGCTGAGGCTTCCCTTCAACTTCCCTTGCAGGCTGGCTGCCGGTACCACCCGCTTCTGCGCCGGCATCGTGAGCACGGCCAGGCAGGTGTCCATCGAGCTGAAGATGGCAGACTACTCCAACAAGCTGTACCAGCAGCTGGAGCAAGAGACGGGCATACAGACAGGTACCGAGGGGGGAGCACCGGGTAACCTCTGGGGGGTCGGCTCGGAGCGCGGGCCCTGAAGTCAGCGTCTTAAGTGCTGGTGGCTCCTGCTCAAAAATAATACAAATTCGTACCGAATCAGATGCAAAGGAACATCACCGATCCGACTGGAGGAGGGGGAGGAAGGGAATCAGGTGCTCAGCCTGCCTGCAAGCTGCTGGCTGTAGCTTGGACAAGCACAGGTGATTTTTTTTATCACAAGGACACTAAAAAGAGAAGAGAGTAAGTGACCCATTTCTGCACCGTTTCACTTCTCAAAAATACAGAAAGCTTCACGGAAGCTCTAAAGCCCAGGCAAAGCAAGATATTTTACTCTAGTCTCAACCCTGGAAATATTGAAGGAGACGTTGAAATTCTCCCTCTAAAACACTCGGGCGTGTGCCTGGGATGAAGAACTTGAGCACTCAAAGTTTGCTGCTGGCAAAGACACGTCAGACTCAACATGGATTAATAAATGTGCCTGTAGTTAAGGTTACTATTGAGCTGTTACAGGTGGTAGAGTCACAAAATATCTGCTTTTAGTTGCTGAGGTTTTATTTTTCTGTGTATTCAACCCCATTTTCACCTTTTTGCCAGTAACCTCTCCTCTCTTCTCATAGGTACCATGTGTAGGCTTTGTTTTATAAGCACGAGTAAATGCAGTGCAAAGGAGAGGTAGAGCCCGAGTCAGAACCGAAGTGCTCTTTGGAAGAGCTGACTGATGCGATCTTTGATTGCGAGCTGATAAATGTTTAAAGTTACGTGGGGATCTGGGATTTCCTGGCTCAGGAGTAGTGGAAGCGCCGGGTCTGCGATTAATTAAGGCAACGGGTCTGAAATTAAAAGGAATTCGAGATCCTGTCCCAACCTGACTTGACTTTGGTGATTGTCATAGGGTACATGAAGACAGGCTCTATTTCACTGGCTCAGACTCAGGACCGACTAATCTCTCTGAAACGCATTGCTTCATCGCTGAAGTACGTATAAGCAGGAAATAAAACTGATTT
Source organism: Heteronetta atricapilla (assembly GCA_011075105.1). Taxonomy (NCBI): domain Eukaryota; kingdom Metazoa; phylum Chordata; class Aves; order Anseriformes; family Anatidae; genus Heteronetta; species Heteronetta atricapilla. The sequence goes on from JAACYQ010025477.1 coordinate 71,511, forward strand.
TACGTTTGCGTCAACTCTCCTGCAACGCTAACGGCGTTTTCCCTGTGTTCTGTGGCAGTGTAATGGGGATCCCGTGTGAAATTATCACCCCGAAGCAAGTGGCGCAGCTTCACCCGCTTATCAACATCCACGACCTCGTGGGGGCCATGTACGTGCCAGAAGATGCGCTCGTGTCCTCCGCCAACGTCAGTCTGGCTCTGGCGACTGCTGCCTCACGGAACGGTACGAGCTTTTCCTCTGTTGGTGCTCTCCTGCCTGGTAGTGACCTTCTTCCCCTTAAGGGAAGTGATGGCTTGCGTCTCTTTGGGGATTGTAACTGAGCACTGAAGGCCAAAAGTTGGTTGTTTTTCTGTGGTTCACGTTCCTTGAAATCCCTTTTTTTCTCAATAGCCAGGCTGAGTTTTTTTCACATACTGATTTTTTGTCCCACATACTGAATCTTCAGAGAACTCACGTGATGGATCAAGCACCAGTCTGTTGTACTTGCGAGTTACACATTTCTCTGAATAAGCACACACGGTTTTATCAGAAATACCGTCCTTCGTAGGACCTGGCTCAAAATTACACATCCAAAGAGTTTTAATTACCTGACATGAAAAGATCTGACTGTCTCCTTGTGGAACCCTTCATTAATCGTGTGTGCTTTGGAAGTGAAGTAGTAAATGCTGTGTGTGTCGCACTTTGGCAGACCGGAGCGGTCTAAAAGTGGGGCAGAAGATAATTCGATAACGGAGATGAGGCACACAAAGGATGAAAGTTCATCAGGCTGGAAGAAGCTATTTAGGAAGACAACACTCTTGGTTTCTTTTAGTCCAGCTTTGCTTCGCTTACTGCTAATCATTTTTTTTCACAAAATAACTGGTTTTCCATAAAAGAAGCAGACTTGGTCACATAAAGGCACTATAATTGAACAAAATCTGTAGTTTCCACTATTTTTTCACGTTGTTGACATTAGGGTCTATCATCTAGAACTGGGGAAGGAATGCTGAGGCTCTTCACAAACTCATCACATACATAATGAAGTTGATGCACGCTGCTTTATGGGATTTCCCTTAGGAATGGTTGGACGAAACATAGAAATTTTTGTCTTTATGAGAAAATTAGCTTTTCAGTTGAGCGTAAGGGCTTGCTGTTAGTAGCTTTAGAACGAAGGCTTGTGATACGCTGACTTTGTCCTCTCCAGGTGTCCAGATCCACGAACGGACGAGCGTCAGTCACGTCTTAATCCAGAAGGGTCGTGTGACTGGAGTTGAGACTGACCGAGGGAAGATTCAGTGCCAGTACTTTGTCAACTGTGCTGGCCAGGTAGGATTAGTCAAACTTGTCTGTCTTTTTCCCTTGGTTAAGATGCAGCTGTGCTATTAAAGGAAACCTTTAAGGGAACTCCAAAAAGAAAAAAGAGGAAAAGAAAGGTGTTTTCTGCCAGGGGAGGCAAACTACTTGACAGTCCACAACAGTTTGTCCCAGAGAATGTTGGTTTTTTAGATCAGACTACCAAAGCAGGACAATAGTAGTCCCCAGCCTGACTTCTTGCATGTTGTATGCTAAAGAAACTCTTGCAGGACCCCTCATTGTTTTTAGTGTTGCCTCTCTTCATCTTTGAAACAACTCTGTTCTGAAAAGTAGAGCTGAGTGCTGAAATACAGCTGCTTGGGCATGGGATTCTAAAAACTTTTCCTTTATTAAAAGGGAGGAAAGAACACGTGCTCTTTCTTCATTTTTATTTGATTTTATTACGGTTCGTGCTTTGGCTGGGTTTTCTGGAGTAGATCCAAGTCAGAGCAGCAGGGCCCTGAGGGAGGACAGCGGAGGTGGCCGTGTGCTCGGCACAAAGGCCGGGCGTTCCCCTGCCGAGGAGCTTGCTGCTACACCGCTGCACCTGGGCTCTTTCATGGCGGGCTCACCTCCTGACACACACACAAAAAAGTGACTTTTTCTGCTTTTTTTTCTTACTATCATTGCTTCTCCACTGTGCAGAGACACCTGACAGCCGCTGTTGCTCAGCGTGCAGCTGGCTTTCTCATTCCCATGAGGCCCTGGCAGCACCACAGGCACCTTGGCTGTGGATAGGAATCTTATTTTTCTTTCATGTTTTATGTTGATGCTTCCTAATCTTCAGCCAGGGTTCTGCTTTTCTAGATGTTACATGAAGAACACAAATGAAGTCTTTGCCCCAGATAGCTCAAATTCTAAGAACGCAGAAAACAAATGTCTTTATTTAAGTTTAAGGCACTGAATCACATCTTGTTTGGCCTTTTTGAAAGCAGACCTACAGAGATGATCGGTTTGCATGCTTTTGTCCTGTCCTTCTCACTGGAGTTAGTTTTCTTCTTTTACATCCTGGTTTTGTTTTGTAATTTCAGTGGGCCTACGAGTTGGGCCACTCCGGGGATGAACCAGTCAGCATCCCGCTCCACGCCTGCGAACACTTCTACCTCCTGACACATCCTTTGAAGGAACCTCTGGCAAGCAGCGTACCAAGTAAGGGTTCTTCAGCTTTTTTTCACTTTGTTCGATGAATGATATCCTCCTTTCCAAGGTGATTTGTATGATGACAAAACAGCCGACTAAGGACTATCACTTCTCAGCTCGATTGCAATTGTGAAGTATGTTCTAGCTGAATTGCTGTGAATATCCCCTTTCAGTGGTATCTGTTTCCTTACTGTTGGGAAAGCTTTTGCTGCAGGAATTGATTTCCAGAGCTTGTCAACAGAGCAGGTGACTGACCTTGGCTCTAGCTTGGCTAGCTGCTGTGCCTGAGACTCGGATTGTTGCGGCTGTGGGCTGGAGAGGGTGCTAGCCTTGGCACTGTGTTTTCCTTGCAGGCTGCTGTCCCCAAATGGCCCATCTATTCCTTCCCTCCAACTGAAGCTAAAGCTTTACAATGGCATTTACATGTCTATGAGCTGTAGGGGCAACCCAAGCACTTGAGGTAATTGCTCCTCCCCCATGTTTTGGCTTTTGGATCTCTTCAATAAAAGCCCTTGTGTTTGAAAACTGTGGTGGGGAAGTAGGAACCTTCGCTTATTTATTCTGTTTTAGTAAGAGTTTCTGCTTCTAGGCAGTCATACGTATGTTCTCCAAGCAATGCAGCTCTTTCACCAGACTCTGCTTCACTTTTGCTTTAGCAGAGCAATTTAAATGGATATATGTTCACAGCTTTTCTGTACATGGGGAAAACATGCTCTGAAACATGTCGGGTGCAGTTTCTAAAGTGCTTCAAGTTGACACTGCCACCAGAAGAAGCGATCCTGACCTGACTGCTTGCCCTCACTCCCTTGCTGCCCGCTGTCTTTGTGCTGGTGGCCTGCAGCAGACTGGCTCAGTGACCCATCCCCGTTAATTTTAACTGTTTTAATACATGAAGGAAAAGATGAGGAGGGCAGGACGTCTCTTGGTCCGGTCCTGGGTGCAGTCCCAGTGGAAGTAAGCCAGCATAACAGCCTGCTGGTGCCACGAGGGCTGCAACTCCTTGTGTCCTCCCGCTCCCGGTTCCGCTGTCCTGCTGGCTTTGCCCTTTAGATTCACCGCAGTTCATCGTGCTGCCCAGAAGTTAACCTGCGTGGCCAAGCTGGGAATTGATGCTGGTTCAGGCATCTGAACCGGCTCACCAGGGGGCCACGTGAGGACCAGAAACAGCGTAAAGGTGTGGGCTGGGGAGACTGAAATGGTCCTTGCTGCGTGCTGCTAGCTTGTCAGCAGAGCCCGTCGCTGGTGCCCGTGAGATGGCTGAAGGTCGCTGTCCCTTCTCAATTTGCTTCCCACCTCTTTTCTTTCCTCTGCAGCTATCGTAGACCCCGATGGCAGGATCTACATCCGCAACTGGCAGGGCGGCATCCTCTCGGGAGGCTTTGAGAAAAACCCCAAGCCAATTTTCACGGAGGGACGGAACCAGCTGGAGATTCAGAACCTCCAGGAAGACTGGGATCATTTTGGTACGTCGGGGGGGAGATGCCCGCAGCAATAAAGCATGTGGCTTCAGCAGGAGGCAGTTAGCAACGAGACAGGCTGTTAGAGACCAGCTAGCATCTCTCAGCCTCTGACAGGTGTGACAAGGATGAACGTTCTCTCAAAATCATTAATTTCTTCGTTTGTCAGTAATTGCATAAAACCACTTAACCGAGGACTACGTCAGCATCTGCGTGGTGTTTAAAAACACCCACTAACCTTTAGCATGTATTTATTTCCTCTAGCGCAGTGGCGTACCACATGAACTTTCCAATGCTGTTCTCCCCCTGCGTTTGATTTTGGGCTGTCAGCACCACGTGCTGCTCCTCTTGTGACTGCAGATCAGCACTCTTGACCCGCCACGCAGCTGTGGCATTTTGTTTCTGCGGCTCCTTTCAGCGCGGGCTGCCAAGTGCATTTCCAGTGGAGGAAATCGCTCTGCGAACAGAACTTGGTGGTGCTGCTTCCCAGGCTTCATCCATCCCACCACCGACACCGTAGTGCCTTGGTCCTTTCCAATTGTTCTTTCTCTTCCCATATTATTTGTTTCTGGTTAGCTATTCTGTACATATCTTTTATATGGAGGGCTTTCCGTAGGAAAGAGTATAGCATGGCCTACGGTCCCTTTTTTCCCCTCTCTTATGCCTCATGAGTTTGTGTGCCTTTGTTTCCCCTTTTGTTCTAGGGCACCGTTTCTGCCCTGTGTCAGAGCTCTTTGCTTCCCTGGTGAACGCATGCCTCTGCCCATGACCCCAGGCTCTGCGAGACTTTCACCGCTGTCTTTCCGCAGCGGTAGCGTGTTCATCCGGCAGCTCCGCTCCCCGGGTTGAACCGATTGATTTTGTTTTCATGTCTGAGAGATAATGTATGGGTATCATAAACGGTTCAGACCCCAGGGTGATGGGGTGCAGCCAGGATGGGCTGCAGCTCTGTGCTGGCATACGGCAGAAGTTTTTAGATCTGTGGATGACTCGGGACTTGCTTGAAATACCAGCTTCCCTAACGAGCTGCTCAAGCGTTGCACCCACCTCCTTTCTGTCTTCTCGATGCTACTGGAATGGCAAAGCCCTGCTTGTTGGCACCTGCAAACTGCCCAGGTTTGGGAAGCAGCTGCACGCTAAGTTCCAGCGTTACCTTTTTATCACTTCAAACGAGCACTCAGAGCTTACTCAGCCAGTACTTGATCCTCTTCTAGGGCTGCAGTTCCTGTGGTTTGAGCTCACGTGGTCCTGCTCTGATCCCTCTGACTGGAACACCTTTTGAGTTTAAAATAGCCCGTACAGTTGCTGAAATGTTGGGCTGGATGTAAGAACAAGTCTAAAACTGAGCCCTCTTTTTATCAGTAAGAAAAAAGAAGCCTGTAACAACAGGCCCTCCCCGGGGAATTACAAGGCATGAGAAAGAGCAGGTCAGCAGGCTTCTGCCTGTGACTTCCTAGGTGATGTGGAATCTGAATATTTCAGAGCCTGTGTGTAAAACTGAGGAGCGTAACTAGTGCTGAATTTTGGGGACTTCAATCTAGAGTGCAGTGCAGAGGGAACTCCTGGACAAGAAGATCAAAGTAGATAGCTTACCCTGTTATTAAAGCTCTCAAATATCAGGCTGTGAATTGCCGAAGGACCTTTCCAGCGTGACTGGGCAATAAAGTGGCAAGGAAATTCAATGAGGATAAATGTGAAGTGACGCAAGCGTGTGAGGGTGTGTGTGCTGGGGAGTGGTACTCATTTCACCGCACAAAACAATGGGCTTTGAGCTGACCTTGGGGATCTGTTAGTTCTGTGAAGGTGTCAGCTCAGTAGCTGTCAAAGCGAAATAAAGGAATTATTAGGAAAGGAGCAGAAACCAAAATGGTTGTGCAGCTCTGTATCCTTGGCGTGCCAGATAAGAGGTGTTCTGCAGAGGGTGTCATCTTACTGGTGAGAGAGCGGCTAGAAGCTGCTTAGGGCTTGGAGCAGCTCCCAAGAGAGGGGTGACTGACTGGCAGGGATCAGAAAATAAAAAAGTGACCGAAGGGAGGTAAACAGAGGTCTAGGAAATGTTGAGCGAGATGGACAGGCTAGGTGGGGGTCTCCTGTTCACTGCTGCTTCTGTTGTGCCACCTGGGGACCATCAAAAAGTTAATTGAGTTTGAGACTCCGTGATTCCTCTCAGCACAAGTACTGGATGCGTGGATATCTCCTTGGCAGTGTTGCAAGGTGTTTGCAGGAGCTTTGGGGAAGACTGGTCGAGTACTTGGAAAAGAGATGCACTAAGGGTTGCTATTTAACAAACACTATTTACCAGTTAGTAAATATTGTTTTTATTTGGTAAATACCACTTAGCATTTATTAAATATTATTTTTGTATTTAGTAAATAGCAGTTAGCGTTTGGTAAATAGCACTTAGTATTTAGGGAAAACGTTTTGGGGTTTGGAACTCTGCTGAAGGTAAGGGGAGGCTGGCAGGATGTGTGGGGCCGGTGTCGTATTGATTTGTCTGTTCTTACTCCTTGCTAGGTATCCATTCCTTGCTGCTTTCCCTAAGCTAAACACGTTTCCACCGCAGAAGACATCACTGACCTGAATCATCTGCAGATTCAGGCCTTCGTCGTTGGTCTGAATCAGCGTGGCTGCTTTTACGGTGTGCTGCGTGATCCATTTCGAGTAGTTTGAGGTTTCTGTTCTGCCAGCACACTGTTCACCCGGTGAATGTACCGAAGCATGGGAGCCGTTCCCTTCTGTTCAGACACCAGCACGCCCTCCGTCCTGCTCGCCAGTTTGATGCTGAAGTGCTTTGAGATTGAAAGCCTTGACTTTTTGTCTTTTGTGTCCCAGAGCCGCTCCTGAGTGCCCTTCTGCGCAGGATGCCGGATTTGGAGGCCCTGCAGATCATGCAGCTAGTGAACTGCCCGGAGTCCTTCACGCCAGACATGCGGTGCATCATGGGCGAGTCGCCCACGGTGCGGGGCTACTTCGTCCTGGCTGGCATGAACTCGGCTGGTATCTCTTATGGTGGGGGAGCAGGCAAGTAAGTGGTTTATCACCGTTCGGTGTGTAAGTAAGGTTTTAACCGAGAAAAAAGACTGCTTAGATGAGTCTTCTGTGTGTTCTGGTCAGTATTTGTCACCTCCCTCCTGCTACCAACAGAGGACGCTTTTGTCTCCGATTTGAGTCTCGGGGAGGAGCAGTCCTGTGTGTACCCGGGCTCTGTGCTGGACTCTTCTCCTAACCTGCACATCTCAGTCACCAGCAGCCTGCTGGGGATCGAGGGAGCTCCCTGAGGACTAACCGGTCCAAACTTTCTTCTACCAGGAAGAGGGAAAAGCTTAGCAAAGCACACAGTCCCTCACCTTCTCTGCTCCACGATCCCCTTAATTTATTATTTGGCTGAAGTCCTTAGAGCATTCAAGTTGACACAACAGTTAATTTCTCTAAAAGAGAGTGAATCTAAAGCAGATAAAGCACCGTGTGTGTGATGGCAGGTGCTGCCAATACAGTTAAATACTGTCCTCTGCCAGCGAGCTAGGGATGTAGCCACTTCCCAGTACACTCCAATTCCTGTGTTAATGCAAATACTTTGACAGGCATAGAAGTGTGATCCCAGCAGCAAAGTTGCTTGCAAAATGATCATCACTTCCTCTGATTGCCATTTGGTTTTGGCAACCCAGCATCCCTTCTGCTGTACAGCCTTCTTAGCAAGCTGCTCATTTTTTATGGCAAGTGTTAGTATCTGCACTCGTTTGCGCTGGTTTCTGCCTGTCTAATAACTTAACTCACCAGAGAAAGAAATGATGATTTTTCTTTGTCATAATTAATATGGAAATATGGGGAATCTTTACATTAAGGTTATCTGAGAATCAAAATGACTTCTGAGGCTAAAACATTATTTGACTGTTTGTTGCTACAGCCTCAAGATAAGCAGCTTACCTTGCTAATGTAACTTCTAATGATCAGTCTCAAACCCCCTTGTTTTTCTGTTTACTGACTGTGAACAGATCCTTCTGCTCTGCTTTTGTCTGAGCTGCCTTTGTCCTGTAGCTCTGGAGCATGCCTTCCTCCTTCACTGCTAGAAGTGTAGCTAAACATAACTTGGCTGGTACCTCGTGCTGAAATGAACGCTGTCACTGATGGTTTGTGGCTGAGCCTACGCCAGGTACTGAAAAACGACAAAGCAGTCAGCTTCCTAACTCCAACCTAAATGTGCTCAGCACCCCTTTTTGTAGGGCAGCCTGAGGACTTAACACAGTGTCAGCCAGGCTGCCTGTCCCGTCGCTGGCTTTGTTTACCATGTGTCCTGCTGCCCTGTGTGTTTTATCCTAATGGGAAACGATTAATTTGGAAAGCTGTTGGATGGGTTTTGTAATGGGGAAGCCTTCCAGATTCTGCTAGTGTTCAGAATACCACATTAGTTCTGTTCTCTCCCTGCTGCAAGAAGTTCTCATGTCCGAATTGCCTTGCTTATGACTTCAAAGCTAGACTCTTTCCTTTAACACACCAACTGATTTCTTGTTTTTTCTTTACTGCTTCCATCAGGTATCTGGCAGAGTGGATGGTAAATGGTTATCCATCAGAAAATGTCTGGCCTCTGGACTTGAAACGCTTTGGTACTCTTCAGAGCAGTCGCACCTTCCTCCGTCACCGTGTGATGGAAGTAATGCGTAAGTGAGGTCTCTGCATGCAGTGCTCGTCAGGATGTCCAAGACTTGCTCTTTGCTGCGCTGTCTGTCCTCTGTCAACTGTCACCACCCTGAGAAACATTGTCCTTCCCCCTGGCCTGCCCTGGGACAAGGCAGCTCCTTCCCAGAAGGCAAGGGCAGGTTGCTTTGTGTTAGCAGCATTCCCGCTAACCTTTCTGAAAGAGGCCCTGTTGGTAGGGTGCTCTTTCCTATTTACGCGCTTTCCCGTAAGGAGGACGTTTGTGCATATCTGTGTAGGACTCCAGCCTAATAAAACAATACCAAGATCTTATCAAGAAATACTACACTATGTCAAACACCGTTATTGTTTGCACATCATTATAGCGTGAAAATGCCATCACTTCTGATGTAGCAGCATGGGATCTAGTTATCTTATGTCATTCAGGAAGTCTTGGTAGGACGTACTCTGCTTTCTCCTGCCCGAGTTGGTGATAAATGCCTTGCAGGATAGATCTTAGATGCCACTCTTCCTGTATAAAGCTGTGTATAATTTCCTCCTGTTGTTTGATTATCTGTCTTGAGATAATGTGGACATATCTTTTTTTTAAGTTTCAAATAGAAGCGTAAGTACGCCGTGAGTTGCAAAAGAAGAGAAGTTACTTGAACACCAAGTCTAAACTAAAAACATATTTGGGTGAAAGCAGAGAAGCTGGGTAAAGCTCTGAGCCTACGTAGATTGAGGGAGATAAAAACCTTAGGCCTCAACCTTCCTCCCAAAAAAATCAGCTTGTACTCTTGGCTTTATTCTGCTGTTGCTTTCCAATGTAGATTTTGATTCTAGAAATCTTGAGAGTTACAGAATCACTCTGATTTTTACAAGATAAATACTGTATTCATTTTTTTTCTGGTGTTACGATTCCATTATAATACATTCTTCCCTCTACCCACTCTTTCAGCAGTACCAATACCAGGTAATGCCAATAAAATCATCAGTTGGGAGGCAAAAACAACAGAATTGTTCAGTAAGAAATATTAGGCTATCTCAGCATCAGTTTTAAGTAATTTATGCCCTACGTAGAAGCTTAACCTTTGTAAAGAAGCATCCTTGAGTTTTACTCCCTGCTGGCAACCAGGGAGGATTCTAAACATTCATTAGGGTAACTTGTTTTCTAAATAAGAATATGATGCATTGGCTGAAAAGGTATAGGAGATGTTTGGAAGAGCTCCAATAACCAGAAAAAGCTGAGCTGCCAATATTTAAGGAGGTGGATTAGATGATCCTTGTAGCTGTGGGCTCCCTGCCCCACTACTGCTATTGTCTAAACGATCAGTGTCTGATGCAGTGTGCTGTCAGGGAAAAATCATGCATAATTAATGCTAGTCAGCATGGCTCCATGGAAAATAGAGAGTTTGGGTAAGTTATGTTGACAGTATTGTCATGAGACCACGAGGATCTACAGATGTAAGTGTTCTGTGCAAATATTGTTACTCTGATTTTGCATAGCTATAAACGGATCAAAAGAGATTTGCTGATATCAAAAAATGGAAAAGTCAGAACTGTTCTGAGGGAATTTCACTGGTGGTTCATGTGCAGTAAGAATGTGTGTCTGTAATCTGAAGTAAAATCTTAAGTAAAAATCACTGCTTTACCTAATAATGCATCTCTGACCACTGCAGCCCTCATGTGTGATCTGAAGGTTCCCCGCTGGGACTTCCAGACCGGCAGACAGCTGCGCACCTCCCCGCTCTATGACCGGCTGGATGCCCAGGGGGCTAGGTGGATGGAGAAGCACGGGTTTGAAAGAGTCAAATACTTTGTCCCACCCGGGAAAGGTGAGATTGCATTTTATTTTGCCTAGTGCATCCATATCGGTCTGTTAGATCGTAGTTCATGCGGTTTATCAGTTGCCCTTTGATTCTTCTTTGCATTAGATCTTCTGGATTTGGATCAGAGCAAAACCTTTTACAAGCCAGACTGGTTTGATATCGTGGGTTCAGAAGTCAAGTGCTGTAAGGAAGCGGTTTGTGTCATTGACATGTCGTCTTTCACCAAGTTTGAAATAAGTGTAAGTACCTAGGAGGTAGCAAGGCATCAGCCTGGAAAGGTGGCCTTTATTTACTCTTGGCTGCTTTCAAACTCCTCCAAATCCTATTGAGGGATAGATAGAGAAGTCAGGCTGTACGGCCAGATTCAGGCTGCAACAAATATTTAGCTGAGATTGCCTTTTGTCTGTTGAGGGCCCACTTCATAGAAATACCAGCTTAGTCTGTAAATAGGATTTGACCTTTGGCACTGTGCGACCATTGTCTCTTATTAAGCTTGAGAAGTCAGTGTCACTAAGCTTGAGAAGTCAGTGTCACTATCAATGTGAATTGAAAGAATTTGGGTCAGGACATTGATGCGATCTTAAACTGCCCCAGTTAATTTGCGCTGCTCAGACAGCTCGTCTGACTTCTCTCCCTTTCAATTCCCGTAGTCCACGGGAGACCAGGCTCTGGAGAGTCTGCAGTACCTCTTCTCAAACGACCTGGATGTGCCAGTTGGGCACGTTGTGCATACCGGCATGCTTAATGAGAAAGGAGGTTATGAGAATGACTGCAGCATTGCACGGCTGAGCAAACGCAGGTAGGTATGCAGACTGCATCTTTATCACCAGCCTCGAAGAACCTCTTATTTAAGATCATAAATTCCACCCCCATGCCCTGTGAGGAAAAAAATAAGTCTCCATTCTACACTCATCCCTAATTCTGTAACTCAAATGAAAGGGAACTCCCAAACTTATCTGTAGTCCCCGTATCGATAAGTACAGGTTTCTACAAAATGTTTGGCCTTCAGCTGTTGAGTTTCTCAATTGAAAGACAAATTTGTTTTTGGCAAATTTGTTCCGGTCATTACTTTATTGCTTAAGTATTCATTTAAAGAGCAAACTAAACATGTTTGTTCACTGGCTCCTGACCAGTCTTCTCATTGGAGTTACGTGCTGAAACACTTCTTTTTGACTGTTCCAACTTGCGTTGTGGTGTCGTTACTCTAGTTCTCAGCTCTGCACTCACCCAGGGTTCTTTCTTGTGCTTCTCTGGTGCAAACTGACATGATCACAGGATCTTGTCCTTAGACTAAGCAACTTAGGAACTGTTTGGCATTTAAGTAGAAAAAAAACCCACTCATGTTAAAAACAATTTAATGGGTATGTCCCAGCTGAGCATTGGATTCATTTCCCTAGACCATTTCTATGTATGCTGTCCTTGTATTGGTGTGAGAACATTCTTCTCTGTTGCTCTTATAATTAGAAGCAGCTTTTCTTTCTCTTCCTCTTGCATCTGCATTCATGTGTTGTTTAAAAGCATTGTCTGCCTCTGTGTGAAACTGGTTGCTTTCCTCCTTGTTAATCACTTCTGCAGATATTATCTCTGTCAATAATGTACTTCAACTCGCAGTTGGTATGAAAGAGACAAGCTTGTTTTCACATATCAAGTGGAGTTCTGTTTTCAGAAAGTGGTAATAATAACCACCATTGTGTAGGGAAAGTGACTGAAACAAGAAACTGCTTTGAGAGTGAAGCACTCTTCTGACTGTCAGAGTACCCAGAATCACTGGTCTCGAAGGGCTGCAAATACTCTGCAAAATGACTCTGACTTTGGGGCTACCTTGTGAACTTCCTGCAGAGCTGCCCGTGTTCTGCTTCTGGTGCTTCTGCTGCCTTCTTGTCCCCAGGCTGCTGCTAATGCTTGCAGGCTGAGGTTTCCTGTCCCGACAGATGTGGTGGCGTTGATCCAGAGACATTAGTCGTGGTTTTTGTAAACTGGCTTATTTTGGTCTGGTGTTATCTTGGAAGCTGCTGAATGGCTCCAGTAGTTCATGGGCAAAGAATGAACTGAATCGTCTTGTGGCTGTCAAGTTTCATTGTTTCTTGGTCTTGATTTTTCTCTTCCAGCTTCTTCATGATTTCCCCTACTGACCAGCAAATCCACTGCTGGGCCTGGCTGAAGAACCGCTTGCCTAACGACAGCAACCTGACCATGGAAGATGTGACCTGGAAGTACACAGGTGGGAAATCTCTGAAAGCAGACCTTGTTCTACAGCCCGAAGTCACAAATGGTGTCTTGTGCTGCGTGCCAATCAATTGTTTAAGCTCTCCAGAGTGGTGGCTGGGTCTGTTTTCCAAATGGTTGGATGAAAGCAGCAATTCAGGCTCTGCCTTCTAGCAAGCCATAAGCTGGGAGACAGCTTTCCTTTCCCACGGACTGTCAGGAGACAGCCTGATGACAGTAAACTTTAAGACTTTCCACAGCTCATAATTTCCCAAAGAGAAACAGAAATCATTGCATTCATATATGCAAGTTAGACACTGGGTAAGACCTCTCTGGTCTCATCCTAATGGTGTTACCTTCCTCCCTTCAGCTCTGAACCTGATAGGCCCTCGTGCTGTGGATGTCTTGTCAGAGTTGTCCTATGCCCCCGTAACTCCAGAGCACTTTCCCTCTCTCTTTTGCAAGGTGAGTGGCTGGGCTTCCTTCCTCCTCGCTCTGTGAGGTTTTTTGAAGCATGCGTGGAAGAAGGGGAAGAACGATGTTTTGGGTGGCTAGAGGTGAATTTATATGTACGTATAGATGCACTGCAGTGGCTGAGCTAGGTTGGTCATGTGCTTGTTAGGCTTGCTTTGTTACCTACTTTTCTTTGGATTCTACTTGCTGAATTTATAGGTAAATACAAATTTCTTTTCAGTATTCTGCTTGCAGTAGGCTTTGCATGTTTCATGTAATCAGTTAAGAAAGCGTCAGTCCAAGGGGCAGCTGGGATCAGTGTCTGTGGAGTCAGTGTCTCCTGTCGTGGTGAAAGGCTGGGAAGATAGCTGCAGCTCAGCTCCCGTCTCGTATTTAGAACACGAGCCTTTGAGCCTTTGTCCTGACCTAGTTCGAAGGCTTATCGCCAAGTGATTGAGAAGTCTGGATAATGGGGTACTGCTGTCTGGATTTTTACCCGAAATTCTTCAGAAGCATGTGCCGGTGGTGAAATACCTGAGGAGGGGGAAGAGGGCTGACCGGTGTGGATTGCATTATGTATTACTGTGTTCCTCCTGGATCTCTGTGCTGTGTTCCAGTTTGGATGTTTTCACCCCCTCTGATTCTGCAGGAGATGAGCGTGGGCTATGCTAACGGCATCCGTGTGATGAGTATCACTCACACAGGAGAACCTGGATTCATGCTTTATATTCCCATAGAGGTAAGAGTACGCTTTACCTCAGCTAATTAAAACAGTTGCTTGCATGCCTAATCAGGAATGCTCTTTCCGTGCTGACTCAGGGTAACAAAGTGTCTGTTCTGTACCGGGGGAGTTTCCCCTCTCTGCCTAGTGCTCCAGCTGGCCGGGCCTCGTGCGCCAGAGACTGGGCACGGTAACATCAGTGGTGGTGTGTGAGATGCTGTGGCTCTTTCCCAGTGTTTGTCTGCAGCTCTGTGTCTCGCCCTCCCTTTGCAGTACGCCCTTCACGTCTACAACGAGGTGATGAACATGGGCCAGAAGTACGGCATCCGGAACGCCGGCTACTACGCGCTCCGCAGCCTGCGCATCGAGAAGTTCTTTGCGTTCTGGGGCCAGGACCTGGATGCCTTTACCACTCCTATGGAGTGTGGACGCGAGTTCCAGGTCAAGCTGGATAAGGTACGGTGGGAGGCTGAAACCCCCTGCAGCAGGGTCTGCTGTCGCAGCAGGTACGGGTGGGAGAGGTGAAAAGGCTGCCGTGGATGTACCGCTCTTCTGGTGGAGCTGTAAGTGCATAGCTGTAACCCGTGTTCTTGTGCTTTGGAAAGAAATATTTGTGGTAGAAATACCCAAAATATTCTGCCCTCCTCCCTGGGCAGCGCTCCCAGCAGGTGTGACGTCCTGCTTTGCTTGTGTGCAGTGCTCGGTGTCGGGCAGGGTGCTGGGTACCTTACGGGTGCTCAGTGCTCAGGTTGGTTTTTCCCAGCTGCTTTCCCGGTCTGCTGAAGCAAATGCCACCTGGTGCGCAGGCTGGCTTTTAATGAAGTTAAAAACATACGAGGACAGACAGGGACAGGAGCTCTCTGCGCTGTTCTGTTTCAGTACAAGTAGAGCTGTACCCTGCTCGTTTGTGGTGACAGGTGCCATCTCTGCCACTTGCTTGTTATCTTCTCTCACACGTCTTTGTGTGAGCCAAAACAAATGCTTGTATGAGGTAAGTCAGAGGGGGAATGCGCTGATGAGGGACACAAATTTCATAGGTGGCTACGTTTTCTTTGGTTTGTGAAATGTGGTAGACTTCTGGGACCAGAAAAGTGGTGAAAACTACGATGGTGAAATAGTTTTCGCTGCCGTAAAAACTAGAATGAATTTTTTAAGGGCCCGCTTCACAAATATTTTGTGTTCATTAATACACGTAGCATCCGGAACAACGAACGTGACAAGAAACTTGGGTCTGAGCTGGGCGTTTTGTGCGCAGAAGCAGCCTGTCCTGCTGACTTCCAAGCTCCTCTTGACCTTGTGCTGGAAGTTTGTCTGTTCAAGCTCAGCAGCTGCCGTGCTCCTTTATCAGCTGATGCTTCCTTTCCTCCCCAGGGAATGCAGTTTGTCGGCCAGGAAGCGCTGCTGGAACAGAAGCAGAACGGCGTGTACAAGCGCTTTACCATGTTCATCCTCGAGGACCACGACACGGACATGGACCTCTGGCCCTGGTGGGGCGAGCCCATCTTCCGCAACGGCCGCTACGTGGGCAAGACCACCAGCAGCGCCTACAGCTACACGCTGGAGCGCCACGTCTGCCTCGGCTTCGTGCACCACTTTGACGAGAAGACGGGCGAGGAGCTGGTGGTGACAACTGACTTCATCAACCAGGGCGAGTACGAGATCGACATCGCTGGGCAGCGCTTCCAGGCCAAAGCCAAGCTCTACCCCTTCAGCTCCCTCTTCACGCACCGTCGCCGCAAGGACGAGGTGGAACTGAGCGGCTACCAGAGGGAGTAGAGCTGAGCACAGACCCGCTCCTCTTAACAGGCTGGAGTCTCCTGCCGCCATCTTCCAGTCCTCTCTCCTCACCCCGCATACTTCTTTCTTTTCCTTTCTTGTCTTGCCACTTTTAAACTTTTTCCAGTGTGTTACATTTTGTATATTTTAAAACTTTACCTTTCAAGCTGTCTCAGCCCTGTCCGTCTCCCTCCTTCAGCCCTTCGCTTGCCAGGCCCCCCAGTGCCGCGGTGAGTGAAGGGAAATTCCTTCACGGGAAGGAACTTCCAACACGGGAAGGGTTCAGGAGAGATCCTGCGGACTGCAGCCCTTCTCTCCCCCCTCCGGTGTCAGGCGTGGGACAGCAGGCGTCTGCTCAGCGCTCCTGGCCCCTCGGCTGAAGGCTGGGACTTCCCCTTGCTCCCCACAAACCACTTCGTAGAGGGGTCGGTGCGTTGGTGCGCGCAGCAATAGTATGATCAGCTACCTCACTGGCACAAGGCAGAGCGCCGTGTGAGCAGCAGCAAACGGACAGGTTTGGGTATCGCCCAGCTTGTTCACCATTTATCCACCATTTTTCCCCTACCAGGGGGTCGAGTAGGTGTAACCATCAGACCCCTGGGGTGACAGTAGTGCTGGTAAGTTTTTCGGTGGTGTTCGGGTTGGATTTTTTTTGCCTGGGGTCGCTGAAGCTAGACGGCCTTGTATAAATATAACCGAAGAGCAGCATGTGTGTTTTACTTCTGTAAAGGAACGGGGTTGGGTTTTTTTTTTTATTAGCAAAAACACTGATTTCTAACAAGGGCAGGTGTTAGTGTTCGATGTTGATAGCACTGTTGAAATGCTGCTTCTGTTTCAGCCTCACATCGTACAGTCTCTGTGAATGTTCCTTCACTTCCCTTTGTGCGTGTGACTCCATCAGGCTCGTCTGGCAGGGTTTCCTATAAAACCTGTGTGTCTTTGTGGGCCTTGAGCAGCAGGAGGGGGATGACATCTTGTGGTTCTGGCTGCCTGTGCTTGCTCCAAAACCAGAGGAAAACCCCACAGCACTCGTCTCACCTGTGGGGCTGGGACTACCCCAGGAACACGGGGGGGTTCTGGTGGTGACAGCACCTCAGCAGCTCCTGCGGGACTCCAGCAAGGTGCCTCCTGTCCTCTCCTCAAATCTGTTGCACTTCTCTTCGTAGTACCTCACCTGAAGGGAGTCAAAGAGGGAGTTTGGGGCTGTGGAAGCGGGGTTCTGAATTGTTTCAGGTGGTTCAGGGGCTTCACCCCTTTGTGGGGTGTCAGCGCGCTCCGATTCAAACGCTGACGCTGAAGAAAACGGGGTGCTGAGTTCTGTCACACGGATTTATGCCTTTCTCTTCTCACTGTGAGCACAGTCAGAACCGAAGATGCTCTCTATTTACTGGAAGGAGATCTGTTGGGTGTTTTCCCTGCCTCTGGCACCCACGCGTTCATCATCGTCTTCCCGCTGCTGCCGATGCCAGCGTCCTTCTGGAGTTTAATCACAGCCTCGCTCTGAGGCCAGCCCTGTCAGCATGGGGAACGCTCTGTGACCTAGAACCTCGCGGGGCATTTTCTTTTCCAGTTAACTGGTGAGCATCAGTAGTGTAAATACGACCTCGAAACCTTTGCAAGATCCTTGCTTTGGGTTTGTTTTCTGCAGCTTTAGTTGCTTCAGGTCGTGTCTTTGGTCTGCCAGCTCGTGATGGAGATGTTCTCAGCGCGCAAAAGGAACTGGATGGCCTTACAGCAAGAAATGTGAAGGGAAAAACCTTTACACCTTAAAAACAGGTTACCAGAGCAAGTCCCTCCATTCAGGGAGACGCAGAAGCTGTGAAACAGCGGTGGAGAATCGGGATAAGGCACAGGATGAAGGGACAAGGAAGGATTCAAGCTAGTGGGCTAGTAGCTTGGACGTAGATGTCACTTCTTTGAATGTGCTCTCCTTCGTCAACGGTGAATTCCTTTGTGGCGTGCGGCCTCATTAGGGATTTCAAACTGAACTCGAAATGGATGTGCAAAAATTCCCCAGGCTTTGCGGTGTGGTTGGGATCATGCAGCCAGGAGCGCGCAGCGTGGCTGTCGGAGCAGAGGTTCCCTTGGTCATCCTTCCCTCCCAAATCCCCGGGCACTGCTCTCCGAACTGAAGTGTTGCCTGGTGTGTCAGGGTTAACGGCTGGAACAAAGGGGTCACCAGACATCACCAGGCTAACTCCAGTCCTTTTTTTTGCGTGGAGAGATGCCGTGATCCCACTGTGCCCCTTGTGGATACGCGTACCAAAGAGGACCTCTGCCCTGCCGGCACGTTACCTGAAAATCGTGCGCCGGGGCTCTCAAGGAGGATGCCTGCCCGTCCTCTTGTCCCTCCGGCGGCTTCCTGGGACCTGCTGTGCCTTCCTCTCCCGGGGAGAGGTTCTTGGCCAAAGAGGAGCTTTCTGCTCGGCACTTAGGGCGCACCATAGCGCAGCCGTTCCGATTAAGAGTTTGTGTGCCACGTGTCGTCGGAGAGACCTGAGGCTTCCTCGGGAGGACGCCAAGCGTTACTTGAGGCGGGCTGAAGTACTGAAAGCAGCTGCTGGAGAGTTCTCAGCTGAGCCACTCGCTCTCTGGTGAGTTATAATTAGTTCAGAGCAAACCAGAAGGTCAGCAGCGTGTCCTCGGTGCTGAAGCATCCCTTCAGTCGCAGCCAGGTTATGTTCCTCCTTGTGGTTTTTCTTTCCCCCGTTTTATAGGTGCCCATTAGCTCCTCGGATAACTTGTCTTACGCTTTTCTCTTCCCACATCAGTTCCGACGACAGAATCGTGTTTTGTGAGCTACTTCGGCCGTTCTGTCTGCTCAGGCTTATTTTGTGTCTCGATCTATCCGCACCGAGAGCAGAGGACAAGAATCGATGCGTGTCGTGCAGGAGGTACGGCAGTGCTCCCCTCTGGTCCTGCGGCTCGCAGCTGCCTGCTCCTGCTCTCCCGCTGACGGATTCTGCTTCTTTCATGTCTGAACCCGGAGGCTTCAGCTGCTGCTCGAAATTCTGTGCGACTTCTGGCAGGTATTTCTGGCCTTACCGCGAGTCGTCCGTGTTCTCCAGCCTGGGTGGCAGACAAGGGGACAGCTGGATGGCAGCTTTTAGGACAGGGCCAGATGCTGGGGCCGAGCGAGGCGCTCCCAGGGCACGAAGCAGGGAAGCAAAACTGCTGCCTTCGCCTGATGGCTGCGAGTAGGGTGCTTGTAAACAAAGAACAAAACCAACCGAAGAGTTACCACCTCTCGTACGACTTGAGATCAGAAAATTGGACACCGGACCTCTGGAAGCTGCAGTGACACAAGCTCAATACTGAACACCCACGGGGCTGGATGGCGCGGGCTGTGAAGTCTCACGCCGTGACTTGGTGAGAGAGGTGACTTGTTCATGTTCAGCACCGCAGGACTGCGAGCCATGCGTGGGAAGCACTGAACCAGCACCCCCTTGTGAAGGGGATGGGGGCCTCGTGCTGGTGCAGGAGGAGCAGCAGCAGCAGGAGCAGCAGGAGCAGGGCACTGTGTGCACGCCACGTGTGCTGGTCGCAGCGGTGTCCGGCCTCTGAGTCTCGCTTCCCTAGCGCGAGCAGCCCCGCGGTCTCCCTCCGTCCAGGCAACTTGGCAGGGTTGAGGCTTGAAGGGAGGTTGGCTGGAGATTGGTATGAGGAAGGAATTCATCTTTTTGGCTGAAATACGTGGGTGGAGCATAACCTGCTTTAGGATAACCGTGTTACCCTTCGGTGACAGCCACTAACCGTGCCCGTGGTGTGCGTGTGGCACGCGGAGGTGTGCTTTTCCTTCCCCAGAAGGCCGCATTGCCGTGGGTGTGCTGACAGAGGCGCCTCCACCCCGCTGCGCAGCGGCCCGGTAGGCCAGGGAGGAGCCGCTTGGCCGAGGAGCGCGGGGAGCAGGTGCCAGAGGCAGCGCTTCGTGGGCAGCCCGCTCCAGCTCCGCTCAACGACTTCTCCAGGCGTGCTGCGTGGCCTTACTGTGCCGCGTCCTTGCCTAAGCTCTCGTAGGTTTTAGTCCCTGAGGGGGTGCTGAGACGCTGGAGTGAAACCGGTGTTAGGGGGCTTGATTGTTCCTATTTGGTGGCCTGGGGTTAAAATCAAAGCTGCGTGTTCAGAAACGTTTTCTGTCCCAGGAGCGTGTGCTGTGGTGATTTTCAGGTGTCTGTGCCAGGCTTAATTCCTCCTCGTTTGCTCTGTGCTGACACCGGTGTCCAGATCCCACCGGCCTCGCCGGTGCCGTTGTTGCTCCTCTGTTTGTGGCGAGGAGCAGAGGCCGTGTGCCGGCATCTGCAGGTCTTGGTGTAAGCCTGGGTTTGGGTTCCCCCTTCCCGCCGCTGCGTTCGAGCTGCCGCAGGTCTCGTTGCTTTTCCCCTGGCACCCCTGGCTCGGCGGGTGCCGTTGGGCCTCCTCTCTTCACCCTGCCCAGCGCCTCATCGCCTGGGCCAGCTTTGCTCCAGATCTGTCTCTCCGCATCAATTCAAGCTCCGCAGCTTTCGGGTGGTGCCAGCCCCCTGCCTCCCACGGGCTCTGCCCCGAGCTGCCTTCGCTCTGGGGCTACAGCCCCGTCCCCCGCAAACCTCTTCCTCGGTGCTGGAGAACTCCTTGTGCAGGAAGCTGGACCG
Source organism: Heteronetta atricapilla (assembly GCA_011075105.1). Taxonomy (NCBI): domain Eukaryota; kingdom Metazoa; phylum Chordata; class Aves; order Anseriformes; family Anatidae; genus Heteronetta; species Heteronetta atricapilla. Next base: position 91,687 of record JAACYQ010025477.1, read on the forward strand.
AGAGCCAGATGAGGTGAAAAATAACACAGTTTTTAAAATCATATCCTCGATGTAGCGCAGTGTAAGCAGTGTAGCGCGGAGCCAGGGCAGTGTTAGCCGCGAACCAAGCAGCCGGGCACGGCTCCCAGCATCGCTTTTCCCCCCACCGCTTCTCCTTCAGGTGGAGGAAGCCGTGCCCTGACCCCGACGGGGCCGTGGGGACGTGTGTGGGGTTGCCCAAAGCTCTCGTTTCTCCCCGGCATGTTCCCGCAAGCAGCAGCTCACCGTGGCGGTGCAGCGCCTGGGGCTGGCCGTAGCCTTCCAGCACGCTCTTACCAAAACGTTTACATTTTGAGAAGAAATGTACAAAAAAAAAAGGCAGTTTTCCATCTTTGGAAATTGCTTGCAAGGGCAGGCGCCTTCCTTGTTTCAAACAGAACACTTTGCTGGTGGAGTCCAGCAACAACTCCATCTCCTTGGGGTTTGTCTTCCCAGATGTATTTGTGTCGTACTTGATCGGCTTTGTTTTTTTTTGCCCACGTCGGGATGTTTTTTTGTTTTCAGCTACCTTTTCCTGAAGGGTTGGTTAGGGCTGGTTGTTTCCTTCCTTGTTGCCGTTGTTTTTAACGTTCAGGCAGGAAATGGGGCGCGGGGGAGAAGGGATTAATGGCACCAGACGACTCCAAGCTGTCTCTGGAAAGCAGTTGGTATTTTTCTGTGCACTTTACACTTTCCTTAAACGTTGCGATTGTAGCGTGCGTAGAGCCCTCAGCGAGTGCATTTGAGGGAGGAAAAACACAAACATATTTGTAAATGCCTTAAGGCTTTTAGGCTGGGTGTTTGGGCACTGCCCCTGCGTGCCGCTTGACTTCTTGCTGTGCTTGGGGCGCACAGGGCAGGCAGGGGGAGCCTTGGCAGAGCCTCGGCGCGTGTTCCTGTTTCTCCAGCAGTGGATTTATTCAGGATATTGCTCGTGCTCGGGCAGGTTTGAGGGTTTCTCGGTGCTGGGGACCTCGTGCGTGCTCGGAGGGCCGCGATTCCTCGCCTCCTGCTCGTCGCAGGGCTGAGCCGCGCTGCTGCCGTCGCCTTGCTTCAGGCACCCTGCCCGCTCCGAGCAAGGCGTCTGCGCGTGGGGGAGCGGTGATTTATAACGAAAGAGGCTCCTGGGGACGGCGCTCGTTAGCATTTATTGGTTTGTCCGAGCTGGTGACAGCTGACCATCCCACGCACCTGCTTGACGCCGGCTTCTCCCAGCAGCGTGGTTACATGCGAGCCACCAGCGGACGCTCCGCTTCGCACGGACAGCAACGAGTCCTGCGTCCTCCAGCCGGCAGAACCTGAGGCAAGTTCACTTCGAGTCCCTGTTTTAACCGAGAAAACACTTCCTAGTGCCTTATGCCTGTGGATGTCGTGCAATGGACGTGGCTGAGGTGGGCCAGGCGGGGTTTCCCCGACCGCCGCGCCCGTCGCAGGGCAACCGGCAGCTGGATCCCGGCAGCACAGTGACCCTCCCGAATCCCTTCGACTGTTGGGCTTGTGGAGCATCCCCCAGCGTCTGCCCCGGTGAGCAGCAGCAGCACCTCACCTCCCTGGGCTTCGGGCTCGGAGGGTTTTGGGGGAGGCAGGGGGGTTCCGAGGGCTGCACCCAGCTGTGGGGGTAGGGGCGGCGGGTCCCCAGCGCGCACAAAGGGGTGAGCTCGCTGCTCCGCTCCGAGGCCGTGTTATTACGCGTGCTGTATTTATATCGTGCTTTACTTCATTTAATATTTTGGTTGGCTTAAGCGTTGCTAGGTTTGTACATTAATAAAGAGGCGTTTTAACTACTCCCGCATCGGGCGCTTTGTTACTCGAGAGCCTTCTGTTACCTGGCAGGATCCAGCCTGGCTTCACATGGGGACGTGTGGTCGTCCCCTGCTCCAGGGGCGATGAGGGGAGCTGCGGGCTGGGGCTGGAGGAAGCCCCTGGGGTGGGAGGTGCGTGGCCCCAGAACGCTGGGTGGGGTTTCGACCCCCTCTGGCTGATGGAGAGCCCCAGCTCTCTGCCAGCACCCAGCTGGAGCAAACCCTCTGGGGATGTCAGAGCACAAAGGGTGAGTTCTTATTCATTTATTTTTCCTCTCGTGCTTCCCTTTCAGTGGAATTTCCTTTGTTTCAGCTTGTGCTCATTGCCTTTCCTGCCAGGCTGTGGCTGTGGCTGGCTGCTGGAGCACCCCTCACCACGCCCCGGTGCAGGACGGAGCCAGCCCCCTGCCTCCTGCCACGGGGAAGCTGCTGCAGCACCCCACAGCCCTGGGGAAAATGCTCCAAAACCGTTCTTGAGACAAATGCTCAAGTTTTAACTCCCAGCAGGAGACAGGGAACATCTCTCATCCATCCTCTCCCTGGTGGAGAGCGCACTACGGTAGGTTGAAGCAGCCCCCTGCCACCCCCTGCCTGGGGCAGGACAGAGATCAGGGACCAGGGGCTCCGTCCTGTCCCCTACAGCTGTCCCCGACAGTGGCATCGCCCAAACGCAGGCTTTGGGCAGGCAGGGCTGGGGACAGGAGGAAGACATGGAGCGGTGTGGATGCATGATTTTTATTGACTAAAAAAAAAAAATCAACCAAAAAAAGTTGGTTTAAGACAGTTGTGTGCAGAAGTACCCACGTAGGCAGAAGCTACGGGAAGCCCCCCCCCGTCCGTGGCACAGGGCCCGGGGTTGCCTCTCCCCGTCGGGCACCGTTTGATGGAGGCCCCCAAAACCTCGCTTTCTGCCTCTGTGCCCCCAAAACGGGCACCCCCCGCCCGCAGCCTCTGCCTACGTCTCCTCTATGTACAGTACAGTGGTGCTGGGAGGCGCAGCGCCCGCAGGGCGTGCAGCATGCTCGTGCGTGGAGTGGTCGCGAGTCCTCGTGGCAGGACACTTTAAATAATAACAACACCGATAATAATAATAACACCAAGAATAAAAAGGGTTGGGGGGGAAGGAAGTTAGCCGAAAAACTGTCGGATGCTGGCACGGTGCTGCCGGCGGGCTCAGGACCTGGCGCATCCTCTTGCCCCGTGATTGTCTGGCCCGGAGCGGGGAGCGGTGCTGGTCCAGCCCCATCGCGCCGGATCCGTCCTCGCCAGCCTCTGCCCCGCACCCAGGAGGTGCCCAGAGGCCGCCCCGTGCCCCCCAGGAGGGGAAGGAAGGGGAGAAAGCCCCGGGATCGGCCCCGGTGCATCCCAACCTCGCCGGGCAGCGAGGCAGCGGGCTCGGTTTGGCGCAGCCGACAGGAGATGGTCAAGGCACTCGTTGTTGCTCGTGATTTTGTGATTTTTTTTGTGGTTTTCTTCCCCTAAAAAAAAAAAAAAAGGACCAAACACCAAGGCAACAACCCAGCAGGGTGCAGGATGCGTCCTGGGGGCTGCTTCTACCAAAACCTGCCCAGAAGAACCCCTGGGACTGGAGCCCCACGGGCAGAAGAGAGGAGAGGGCCCAGCCCGGGTGCCCCAAGCCTTGCACTTCATGACTGCAGAGAGAAACCTCAAAAAAACTCATAAAAGAAAACCCCGTGGAAAAAAAATAAATCAACCCAAAGCAGAGAAACAGGTAAGGGGCTGCTACAGAAAAGCCAGATGCGAAAGAAAAAAAACCACCAAGCCCCCAAAGCTCCCTGCGTGGTCGGCCCTCAAATAACTGCTGCAGCAAGGGCGCGGGCTGGGCTCTCCCTCGGGTGGAGGCGCAGGGCGTGCGTCGCCCAGCGGCTCCGTGATTGCCTTCGTCTTGAGCTGTCCAGCACGTCCCAACCCCAGCTGCTTGATTGCCCAAAAGAAAGCGGTTTTAATTACACCACCAGGAGGCTGTGCCCCCCTGTGCCCCCTGCCTGTGCCACCGGCACCAGGGGAGCACGGCGCTAGCCCTGGGGACCTGAAAATCCCCATCCCAAAAATCCCACGCCTTGCCCGCCGGCGTGAGCAGAGCAAAGACTTTGGGTTTCCAGCTTCTCACCAGAGCTGGAAACAGGGGAACAACAAAAGAAAAAGCATGCTCCGTCCACCTGCTGGAGCCAGCCCCACCTGCCCTTTTTCTTTCTGAAAGGGAAGGGAAAGCTCGCTCCATCCGTCACCACACCCCCGCTGCCACGCATCGCTGTCACCATAACCAGGACCAGGGTGCTGCACAGGGACCGGGCTGCCGCTGTGCGGGTCTCTCAGCTGCCGGATACGTGCTGCCACCCCCAAATTTCTCCTAACCTCAGGCAAAGAGAGCCCAGGATGCCGGCCCCGACGCAGCGGGTTTGGCACAGTGGCGTCCCCAAGCCAGCATCCCCACGGCGCAGCCCGATCCCAAGGCGCTGTAGCGGGCTCCGGCAGCGGGACTGCGAGAGTCCAACCTCCCCTTCCCCGGGGGCCACGGGATTGCAGCCGCAAAGGGACGTCGCCAAGGGAAGGGGGAGAAAACAAATCAAATCAAAGGACGAAAGCAGCGGTGGCTTCCGCGCCTGGGGACAGGCAGAGCTGGAGGAGGTGGCCGTCGGACACCAGCACGGTGGCACGGCACGGCTGCACCCTTGGGGGCTGATTGTCACTTGGCCCTTGGCTCGGGCGCTCCCCGAAGTCGCCAGGCTTCAGGTTTTTTTTGTTTCCTTTCTTTTGTTTTTGTTTTAAAAAGAGCAGCATTTGGTTTGACTGTAAAGAGATGCAAGTCGGGCGCTCCCGCCGGCCGGCCAGGTGCTGAGTGCGTCTGTAAATCCTCGCTCAGCTGAGACGGGTTCCTTAATAGCAATAATATTAAGTAAAAACCCCCAGAACAACAAAAAGTCTCCTTTTTCGCTCAAAACCTGATTGGTCACAGGCAACGAGCGCCGCCTGGGGCAGCTCCATTGGGGCCGCGCTGCCGGCTGGGGGCTGCCGGCGAGCACCCACGGGTGCCGGGGGCCACCCGCTGCCGGCCGGGCGCTGAGCCCCGCTCCTTGGCGTGGGCGAGCTGGAGGACGCGCCGCCGTCCGGCCCTCAGTTCCCCCGGTAGACCTCGATCCTGCTGGTTTTGGCCAGCATGTCGATGATGTGCGCCTCGAAGTCGGCGTCGTGCACCCCGGTCTTCCTGAACTCGCCGGCGTAGCGGTTGTTCTCCCAGTAGTGGTGCCAGTTGCCTCGGCTGTCGGCGCCGAACCCGAAGACGTTCACCTGTGGGGCGAGAGTCAGCACCCAAAAATCGAGTAAAATAATTAAAAAAGACTAAGCCAGCCCTGCGAGGTGTGGGAGCCAAAGCCACCTCCCAGCGGGCGTCCCTGTGCCACCGCCACCCACCTCGTCGCAGACGTGCAGGGCGAAGAAGAGCACCAGCATGCCGGTGGAGGGGTAGCGCCCGTGGTGCTCCGTCCAGCGGTCGTGGATGTACTTGAAGAAGGCGGGGTTGTAGATCTGCACCTGGCAGGGAGGGAGGCGGGATGCTGCCTGAGCAGCCCGGCACGCCGGGGCTGTCCCCCCTCCCCGGGACGGAGGCGCGGGGCCGTCCTTACCTTTTCCTTGTCCACCCGCAGGAAAGGCTTCACGGGCGCGTAGGTGCTGGGGGCAAGAAGACAAGCAAAGGGGATGGTGGAGACGGGGTGGAGGAACAAAGGAGCCCCAGCCGTGAGCGTTCGCCGCTCCCAGCACGGGACAAAAAGGCCCCCAGGCGATGCCACCTCTGTGCATGACACGAAGGACGATGACGGTGGCACCACCGGGTACTTACAACCTGATCTGGCCGGTGGAGAGGGCGCTGGCGATCCAGAGCAGGTCCAGGGTCTTGAAGGGCACCAGCACGAAGCTGACGTTGGCGGGCAGGTTCTTGGCACTCTCGGGGTACATGAAGTGGTGCGTGGTCCGGCCGCCCACGTCCCCCTCGAAGCCCACCGTGGGCGCCTGGTTCATCCTGGGGACAGAGGCGGGCGCTGGGGCGCGGAGGGGCCGGGCGAGCCCCCAGCCCTGCCGTGGGGGTCCCCTTTTAGGCCACGTTTTCTCATCCCAGCCCTCACCTCATGACAAAGTCGTGCCCGTCGATCTCGGGCCCGTAGCCGGAGCCGCGCAGGTTGCCCGAGTTGCCCACCACGGCGCAGCGCCGGCAGTGGCGCGGGTCGCGCCAGCGGTAGGGGTTCTCGCCCGGCACGATCTGGAAGAGCTTGCTCAGCACCTCCTGCGTGTTGTGGGACTTGAACTGGGGCTGCAGCATCTGCGGGGTGACAGCGAGGGCGGCGGGGGGGCGTCAGGCAGGGGGGAGGCCCCGGCAGCCCCCTCCCCACCGCTCCGAGACGGCGCCGAGCGCAGGGGGCTCGGTGGTGCGGAGATGCTGCAGGATCCCAAGGGGGGGGTAAAAACAGGGCGGTGAGCAAGGGAGGGAAGCTGCACGTGGGGAAAGGATAAAAAAGAGTCAAAAATATGGGAAACAAGGCCCAAAATGCTGGGCCTGCCCCACATGGCAATTAAATCAGCTTGGAGCCACTCGGTGGCCATGGATGTGGGGACGAGGCGCTGCCCAGAGGAGTTTCCAAAGCACTTGGGCCCCACACCCCGCTGGGGACGCTCACCATCCACCACCTCTGGACGTCCGGCGGCAGCTCCATGTTCTCCTTGGTCCACACCGGGGAGACGCGGCCGTCGTAGCGGCTGTCAAACCAAGCCGCCGCGGCGTCGGCGGCGTCCTCGGGGCAGCGGCGGCAGGCGCAGCCCCTCGGGTACAGCCCCCCGTGGCCCAGCCGCCGCACGCCGGCGTAGCCGGGCACCAGCTTCACCCGGTGGATGCCGCCCAGCCCGCCGGGGTCCAGGTAGGCGATGCTGTGGTGGGAGTAGGTGAAGAGCACGGACATGACGAAGACGAGGAGGAAGGCGGTCGAGAGGAAGCAGAGGCGCAGCGAGCACTTCATGGCGGGCGGGTGGGCACGGCGGGCACCGCTCGCCTGGCATAGGGCTGGGGCGCGGGGCGGGGGCGGGAGGGGGCCCGCGGGCGTGGGGTGGAGGCAGGCGGCCGGCGGGGCTCCCTGTGGGGTGCAGAGACGTGGGTCAGCGTGGGGAGGGGGCACGAAGCCCGGCACACGAGGCCGCGGTGGCCGGGAGGGCTTTGCACTGCTATGGGGTGGGTTGGAGCACCCCTACCTGCCAGGGCGCAGCTTTCCATCCGCCTGGCGCGGCGCGGCACGGCTCGGCACGCCGGGCTCAGCCGTAGCTCCGCGTCCCTGTGGCTCTGCGGGCTCGGGGACCCGTCCCCAGCTGGCTCCGAGCTGCGGCAGCGCTCATCGTCCCTGCGCCGGGGACACCTCGGGGACAGCAGCCTGCAGCGGAAAGGGGGGGGACGGACGTTGGCCCCGGGCTGCTCCCCACAAAGCCCTCGTGGGGATAAGGGTGAGAGTCGCCCCGGCACCGCGGCCGATCGCTTCGCAGAGCCAGCCGGGCGCTGGCGGCACCCTGCCCGAATTATTAACCTGCTCGCAAATATTTGCCCGGGCCGTGAGAGGAAGGGAGCCGTCGAGCATCCTCCCTCCGTGGGCAGTTCCCCGCCCGCAGCCGGGGGCGAACGTGCCCTGCGAGGGCGTTTCTGCACAATTAACGCCCGAAGCAACCAGCCCTCGGTGAGCAGGGCATCGTGGCCACGGAGCCCCCACGGGTGCCACTGGCCCCGAGAGCGTCGCCCATCGCATCGTGATGGGGTCACGGCGGTGCCCCACGTTTGCAGCAGGAGGAGGAAGGGAGAAGCGGGGGTTTGGGACCGGCAGTGCGCCGAGCACCACGTGGCGAGCCCCGGGCAGGGTTCATGGAACGGGGTGGTGGCGGCACCGTGAGCCAGCCCGGCGCCCGTCGGCACCACCGGTGCTCCTCTCCGGGACCTTCTGCTCACAGCGTGGAGCGAAGCCTTGCTGTGGGACCCCACTGAGGGCAGGATGGGAGAGGAGGAAGGGGGACGCTGAGCGCCTGCAGACATGGGTGTGGGGTCCCACCGGGGGGTCCCACAATGTCAGGGCACATAGGGCCACCAGGTTGGGTGCCACCAAGCCACCAGGTCAGGTCCCACCAAAGCTACTGGGCTGGGTCCCACCAGGTCGGGTCCCACCAGGTCGGGTCCCACTGGATTGGGTCCCACCAAGCAACCAGGCTGGGTCCCACCACGTTGGGTCCTACCAGCTCAAGTCCCACCAAGTCACCAAGCTAGGTATGACCAGGTCGGGTTCCACCAAGCCACGGGGCTGGGTACCACTGCATCAGGTCCCACCAGGCCAGGTCCCACCAAGCCATCAGGTCGGGTCCCACCAAGTCGGATCCCACCAAGCCACCGGGTCGGGTGTGACCGGGTCATGTCCTAAGGCACTGCGCTGGGTCCCAAGGGCTCAGCTCCCACCAAGCCACGGGGTCGGGTCCCACCACGTCGCGTCCCACAGGGTTGGCTCCCACCAGACCACAACCCACACCCCGCAGGCACGCGGCAGCCGCTCGGAGCAGGGGCTCAGCACCCCCAGCACCTCCTCTCCCCCATGTCCCCACGTCCTGCACCCACTCCGTTGCCCCAAACACCCTTTGGGGAGCACGGGACCAGGCACAGCGGCACCGCCGTGGTTTGGCCGCGGGGCCGGGGAGCAGCGGTGCCGGGGGGCCTCGGGCTTCCTCCGGGAAGAGGAAACGTGTCGGGGCCTCGCTGCTCCGCGGCCTCCCTCCTCCTCCTCCCCGCCGCTCGGCCCCCCTGTGCCCACCCCAAGGGGGGTGCCCGGGTCCGGACGCCCCCGTCCCCGCTGGGGGCCGCCGCGTGTCAGCCTGCTCACCCCGTTAATTAGCACGATGGGTGCCGGCAGGGGACGGAGGGGCACCCGGAGGGGCGCTGCGGTGGTCTCGGAGCCCCGACCCCAAAAAACAATGGGGGGGGGGAGAGGGGGGAGAGGTGCCTATGGGGGGGTGCTGGCCCCGCTGCCCTCCCCCCCAGTGACACGGGTGTCCCCAGGGACGCTCGCATCGTCCCCACGCTCACCCCCCGCACCCATGTGTCCCCCCACAACCCCAGCAGCCCCCTCAGGACCCCCCCGGAGCCCCCCCAGCCCCTCGCCCACCCCGGGGGGGCTCCAGGCGCTCTCCCACACGGACCATACACCCACCCCCCGTCCCCCCCCCGCACCCCCGTTCCCCCCTATTCTTCCCGGTTCCCCTCCCACCCCCCAGCCCCACACCCGGGGGTCTCCCCCAGCCTCCCCCCGGTCCCCCCCGGCCCCCAGCCCCACCTGGCTCCGCTCCGGGCCCCGCCGCCGCCGCCCCCCCCGCGCCGCGCCCTCCGCGGGGCCGGGCCGAGCCGAGCCGTGCCGTGCGGGGGGTGGGCCCGGCAGGCTGGGAGCTGTAGTCCGGGGGGGTTGTGGGACTTGTAGGAGCCGGGGCGGCGCCGGGACCCCCCCCGAGACCCCCCGGGACCCCCTCGGACCTCTCCCGAGACCCCCCAGAGCCTCACGGAGCCCCCGCGGTGCCCCCCCCCAGGGGCACAGGGCAGCGCTGGCCATGTTTCCGTCAGGCCCCGCCACCCCCTGCCGCAGTGCTTTGTGGTTTTGGGACATTTTGGGGCAGAACGGTCTCACATAAGCCATTTTGGGGCAAAATACTCGAAACCCCCTATTTTTACCCCCCCTCCTTCCCCCCAAGCTCGGTCACCGCGCCTTTAAGCATCCCTCCCCGCGGTGCACGCTGGGAGCTGTAGTCCAGCGCGGGCCTCGCCCCCGGGCTGCCCGGCGGGTGGGCGGGGCGCCGCCGGACTCCAACTCCCAGCGGGCACCGCGGCGGCGGCGGCGCTTGAAGAGGGGGGCGCCTGAGGCGAGGCTGAGGCGATGGCGTCGGGGGGCGGCGGCTGGGCCGCGGTGGTGCTGACCTGCCAGCGCGGCGGCTCCGTGCCGGCCCTGAGGCGAGGCAAGCGGCGGGGCCGGGGCTGCCGGGGCTACCGGACCTCCGGGGGGGCGAAGGGAGCCGTCCCTCAGCGCCCGTCCCCTCCCCTCGCCCGGCAGAGCTGGAGCTGAGGCGGCGCCGGGGGGCGCTGGGCCCGGAGCCCCCCGTCGTGGTGGTGCTGGAGGACCCCTGGGCCCGCCTGGGCAGCGGCGGGGCCACCCTCAACGCCCTGCTGGCGGCCGCCGAGAGGCTGAGCGCCAGGGCGGGGGGCACGGTGAGAGGGGAGGGGGGCTTAGGGTCCTTGGGGGGGGCGTGTGGGGAGGGGCAGGGGGAGAGGGAGGGGCTGAGGGGGTCCCGGGGGAAAGGGGGAAAGTGGGGGGGGCCTGGGGGGGTTCCTTGGGGGGAGAGGGGTAAAAGGGCGGGGGGTGGTCCTGGAGAGTGGGGGGGTCCTATGTGGGGAGGGGTAGGGGGAGAGGGAGGGCCGTGGGAGGGGGTCCTGGGGGAGGGCCTGGGGGCTGGGGGAGAGGGAAGTAGGAGGAGGGGAGGGGGTGCCAGGGAATTGGGGGGGGGGGTTCCAGGTGGGGAGGGGCATGGGAGGGGTTCAGGAGGCAGGGGGAGGTCCCGAGGGGGGAGTACTGGGGAAGGGGGGGGTCCCAGGGGGAGGTTGGTCCTGGAGGGGGTTTTATGGGGAGGAGTGGTCCTGGGGGAAGTTCTTGGGGAGTGGGGAGGGTGCTTGGACAGGGGGGTCTGGGGGTCCTGGGGGTGGGGGAGGGGGTCCTGGGAGGGGAGGTGGGGGGGGATTGAGGTTTGGGGGGGAGTAGCAGGAGTGGGTATTGGGGAGGGGGGTTCTGGATTGGGGGAGGTCCAGAGGTGGGGGTCTGGGGGGGTCCAGGGGGTCCCTGCTGCTGACTGTTCCCCGCTCTACCCCCCAGGTGGTGTCCTCTGACGTCCTGAGGGATGCCCGGATCCTCGTGCTGCACATGGTGAGGGGGGGCTGCAGATCCCCCCGCCCATCCTGGGGACCCTCCGCCCCCTGGATGGGAGCAGGGGCTGCCCCGCACACGTCGCCCCCCCTCAAACCCCCTCCCCTGTTCTCTCTCCCTCCCCCTAGGGCCGCGAATTCTCCTTTGACGACTGCGGCCGGGCCTTCACCTGCCTGCCCGCGGAGGACCCCGACGCCCCGGCCGAGGCCCCGGTGTGCAACCTGGACAGCCTGCTGCACACCCTGACGCACCGGGTGCGTGCGGCACGCCGGCACCCCGGCACCAGCGTGGGCCTGGGGCACCTCTGGGTGCCCCCAGCGGGGTGACGAGGGCGCTGGGTGCCCCCCTGGGGGGCTCATCCCCTCCTGAGCCCCCCCTGGGTGCACGGCCCTTTTCTCGGCAGCTCTGCGTGGGTTCCCCGCCCGGCCTGTGGGTGTGCAGCACCGACATGCTCCTCACCGTGCCTTCAGCACCAGGTGAGTGGCTGCCAGCCCTGCCTGCAGCGCCCGCCTGGGCTCGGGACGGGCTCAGCTGGCAGCACCGCGGCCGGTTCGGCCTCTGCCACGCTCCCCTGCCCGGGCACCCGCTGCTCGGAGCACACCCGAGCTGCCCGGGGCCGGGCGCACCCACGGGTGGCACCCAGAAGGGCTCGGGGGCTCTTGGCGACGCCCGGTGTGGCTGAGGCCAGGGGTTGGTGCTGTGGTGGCTGGTTTTGGGGTGGCAGTGCGGGGCCAGGTGCCGCCGGCAGGCCCTGGTTCACGTCCCCGTCCCCAGGCATCGACTGGGACGGCTTCCGGGGCGTCCGAGTGATCGCCGTGCCCGGCAGCCAGGCCTACGCCAGGAACCACGGGGTGTACCTCGCTGACGAGCAGGTGGGGAGCGGGCCTGAACGGTATCACCACCTCGGAGCCCCCTCAGAGGGACGGGGGCGTCCCGTTCCCTCCTGCTGCCCTGGGGGGTCTCTGCCCCTTTGTCCCCGTGGGGGCTGCTTGGTTTGGGGCAACCCCCAAAACGCTCCTCGGGGTCACCCCGCTCGCAGGGGCTGGTGCACGACATCATCTACAGAGGCACGGAGGCTCAGATCCGGCGGTGTGCAGGCCCCGACGGCACCGTCCCGCTGGTACGTCCCTCGTGTCACCTCCCCAAGTGCCACCTGCCCGCCCCGGCCGGGGACAGGCCCGGCACGGCCTCGGCCCCGCCGTGCTCCCGCAGGTCTGCGGCGTGGTTTTCTTCTCCTCGGACGCCGCCGAGCAGCTCCTGGCCACCCACGTCGTCCCGCCTCTGGACGCCTGCACCTACATGGGGCTGGACTCGGGGGCACCGCCCATCCAGGTGACACCCCGCGGGGACAACGGGACAGCCGCGGGGCGCCGTGCTCGCGGCGGGGCTGTACCCAGGGCGTCCCTTCTGCCCCCAGCTCTCCCTCTTCTTCGACGTCGTGCTGAGCATGGCGCGGGGCGTGACGGAGGAGGACTTCGTGAAGGGCGGCGGCGACGCCAGCGCGAGGAGCGCCCGCTCCGTGCTGTGGGCGTCTCTCCGCGCCTTCCCTCTCAGCGTGGGTGAGCGGCGCTGCGGGGGGGACGCGTGACGTGACCCGGTCCCCTCACCGGGGGGGGGGGGGAAAACCTGGGGTCAGGGCCTGCCACCGGCCCTTTCCCCGCTGAGGAGGGGAGCGGGGGGCGGGGGGCTGCTGGGGAGGCTGGAGCGCCTCCCGGCCCCGCGTTCGCAGCCCGCGTGCCGCCAGCTCTCCCGGCTCCCCACAGCCTGCGTCCCCGGCGCCTCCTACGACTACCTGACCGCCTCCGCGAGCGACCACATCCGCAGCCTGACGCTGCCGCCCGGCTCCGCCGGCCACCTCCGCTTCTGCAAGACGGCCCACTCCCAGGCCGACGTAGGTCCTTCCAGCCCCGCTTCGCCCTCACGTGTGTTTTTTGGGGTGTCGCTCCCCGCTGCGTGGCCGCACCCCGCTGTCCCCGTGTCCCCCTGCAGCAGCCCTGGCTCCTGGAGGACGGCTCCTCGGTCACCAACAGCCTGCTGGAGGGAGCCGTGCGGCTGGCGGCCGGCAGCGCCGTCCAGCACTGTCACCTCCAGGTATGTGGCCGGGGGGGGACTCGGAGGGGACCCGTTTTGAGTTTTGGGGCGCCCCGCCCCTTCTGGCTGCCTTTTCAGACCCTGGAGGCTGGCTCCTGGCCTGAATTTCTGCGGGCCATGTCCCCGCAGTCCCGTGTCCCACCCCAGCGCCCCGCTTTTGCCCACCACAGCGTGTCTCCCGGGGTGCCCGCCCCCTCCCGAGGTCGGGGTGTGCTCTGGGGGCTGCTCATGGGGCTGCTGCTTCCTCCTCAGGGTCCCCTGGAGATCGGCCCCGGCTGCCTCCTCTCGGGCCTCGCAGCAGACTCCTCGGCGGCCCTGCAGGGCTGTCCCCTGCGCGACGTCGTCCTCCAGGGCCACCGCGTCCGGCTGCGGGACCTGTCCTGCCGCGTGTTCACGCTCAGCGGCCGCCTCGACGACTGGCAGGTGCGGGGACGGCGAGGTGGGGAGGGACTCCCCGCGGGGCTGGGGCGTAACCGGCCCCTCCGCGTCCCCCCCAGAGCCCCGCTGAAGGTTCCACCTACCTCAACGTGCCCTGGGCTGAGTTTTTCCATCGGACTGGCATCCGGTAGGTGCCCCGTGCTCAGCCAGAGCAGGGAACCCGGCTCCCTTGGGGCACCAGCGCCACCCCACGCCTCTAAGGCTGCAGCGGGGAGGCGTCGTGGCCACCTCAACCCTTCCTCCCCACCTGGAAGCTGCCCTCAAGCCCCGGTGTGGTGCTGACGGGCCCTCCCTCCGCCAGGGAAGGGGACCTTTGGGACACCGAGACCCCAGGGAGCAGCCGCTGCCTGCTCAGCGCCCGGCTCTTCCCGGTGCTGCACGCCTCCGAGGCGCTGGGGCTGGAGGACGTGCTGTGGCTGCTGGCCCCGGCGGCGGGGCCCGGCGGGCGGCTGGAGCGCTGGCGGGCGGCCTGGCGCATGTCCTGGCAGGAGCTGCTGCCCTGCCTGGACAAGGAAGCCGAGCTGGGTGCCCGCCGGGCGCTCTTCTTCCTGCAGGGCCAGCGCAAGGTGCGCCGGGTGCTGCTGGGGCGCCAGGACGGCAGCCTCCTGCCGCTCATCCGCAGCGCCGTCCACGAGGGCTACCACCAGGCCGTGCTGGGCACGCTGGATGAGGGTAAGCGCGTGGCAGCCCCGCTGCAGGAAGCCTGCAGGGCGTTCAGTGAGGCGGGGCGGGTGCGAGCCGCTCAAATCCCGCTCCCCCAGGGTCAGCTCGACGCGGAAGCGGGCCGGGTCGGGGTGACGCGCAACCTCCCTTCATTTTCCAGTTGCCTCCACGGCCGACGACGCGGGTGTCGCAGCTCGGGCGCTCGCCTGCATCGCCGACGTGCTGGGCTGCCTGGCAGGCGGGGAGGGGGGCTTGCGCAGCGGCCCCGCGGCCAACAGCCAGTGGGCTTCGGCTTTCAGGCGCCTGGAGAGCGGGGACGTCGCCGGCGGCGTGCGAGAGCTGGCAGCCGAGCGGCAGAAGTGGATGAGCGGGTGAGGCAGGGGCTGGCGCGTGGCTGCCATCCCGCCCCAGGGTGTCAACGGGCTCAGCGTCGCTCTTTTCGCAGGCCGGACCTGCTGGTGAGAGCGGCCCGGCACTACGAGGGGGCCGAGCAGATCCTCATCCGGCAGGCAGTGATGTCCTCCTGCCAGTTCGTCGCCGTGCGGCCGGCGGAGCTGCCGCCCTTGGGGTGCTGGGTGCAGGCGGTGTGTCCGGCCCGCCTCGACCTCTCTGGTGAGAGATCCCATCCCGAGGCGGGGTGGAGGGGAACGGAAAAGGAGCTGGGACTGACGGCGTGCCTCGGCAGGGGGCTGGAGCGACACCCCGCCGGTCACCTACGAGCACGGGGGGGCCGTGGTGGACGTGGCGGTGCTGGTGGACGGGTGCCGGCCCATCGGCGCCCGCGTGCGGCGCATCCCCGAGCCGGAGCTGCGCCTCGTCAGCCTCGGCGGCACGCTGCAGGGCGAGGCGGTGGCCGAGCTGGTGTGCCGGGAGCTGGAGGACTTGAGGGATTACTGCCAGCCGCACGCCCCAGGTGAGGCGGCACCGGCTGCTTGGTGCCCAACTCGGTGTCCTCGCGGTGTCCCGGTGCTGCTGGGAGCCACCCGCTCTGTTCCTACACCGCCTCTTGGTGGGGCGATGTGGGTGCCAGCTTTAATCTCTTATTTATTTGCAGGGGCCTTGCTCAAAGCTGCCTTCATTTGCACCCAGATCGTGCAGTTCCCCTCGCAGGAACCCCTGCGGGCCCAGCTGATGCGGAGCTTCGGGGGCGGCTTTGAGGTGCACACCTGGTCCAAGCTGCCCCACGGCTCCGGCCTCGGTACGTCCACAAGGAGGGGGCTGGCGTTTGTGTGTCCCCCCCCCCTCGCCACCCTGACCCTGCCCGTGCCCCCCGCAGGCACCAGCAGCATCCTGGCGGGAGCAGCGATGGCCTCGCTGTACCGGGCGGCCGGCAAGGCTGCGAGCACCGAGTCCCTCGTCCACGCCGTGCTGCACCTGGAGCAGAGGCTGACCACAGGTAGGGGCCGGGGGGAGCCCCCGGCCTTTGGGGTGGGGGCCGGGAGGAGGCTGAGCCCCCTCCCTCCCTGCCCTGCAGGCGGAGGTTGGCAGGACCAGGTGGGCGGGCTGGTGCCCGGCATCAAGATCGGGAGGTCGAAGGCGCAGCTGCCGCTCCGCGTGGAGGTGGAGGAGATCCCGGTGCCCGAGGGCTTCGCCCGCACCCTCAGCGATCACTTGCTGCTGGTGTACACGGGGAAGACTCGCCTGGCTCGCAACCTGCTGCAGGTAACTCCGCTCCCCCCCCTCGGCCTTCGGAGCCCCGGCCCCGTCAGCACCGCCACCCCTGAGCCCGGCCTCCTGCAGGACGTGGTGAGGAACTGGTACGCCCGGCTGCCCTCCGTCGTGCACAACGCCCGCGCCCTGGTGAGCAACGCCGAGGAGTGCGCCCGGGCCTTGAGGCAAGGTGGGAAGCCCCTTCCCTGCGCCACGCCGGCCCTTTTCTCTGAGCAGAGCAGCACAAACACCCCCTGGGAGCGTCCGTGCTGGATTGGGGAGCACAAACTGGGGCGCTGCGGGCTCTGGGAGCTGCAGCAACCTCACGGCCTCCCCCGTGTTACAGGCAGTGCACCAAAACATAAGCTAAGGCGTGGAGGAAGCAGGGCTAGAAGCGTCCCTGCAGGGCACGCAGTCTGGTTGATTTTCCCGAGTCATCTGCTGGGCTGGGGGCAGGCATGGCCTCCAAGTGGATTTGTTTGGTGTTTGGCTGCTGGGCTGCAGCGGAAGGGAAGCCGGAGCATTAAAACAAGCAACTTCTGCCCGGGGGAGGATTAAAAACGAACAGCCCAGCGACCGTGCTGGGATGCCCTGCTCGGGAGGAAGAGGGCTGGGGCAGAGACAGCAGAACTCAGCTCACTGGGGGCAGGGCTAGGTTTCTGGGCCCCCCCCAGGAGGAGAAAAACTGTCCCATTTGTTTTCTTTGCCGTGTTTTCATGACCTCCCTCCCGCAGGTGACCTGCCGCTCGTCGGCGCGTGCCTGGACCGCTACTGGCAGCAGAAGAAGCGCATGGCCCCCGGCTGCGAGCCGCTGGCTGTCGGGCGCATGATGGGCGCCCTCCGGCCCTACGTCCACGGGCAGTGCATGGCCGGGGCTGGCGGCGGCGGCTTCCTCTACGTCCTCACCAAAGCCCCACGGCAGAAGGAGGCTTTGCACCAAATTCTGGCCAAAACTGAGGTGAGGAAAGACTCCCGGCCCCTTGGGTGCGAGAGGGGGTTGCTGCTGAAGCTCAGCAGCACGGGTGGGTCGCTGACGGGGGCGAGCCCCTCACCTTAGCTCTCCTCCTGCTCCTTGGCTCTTTGTTTTTCCAGGGGCTGGGTAACTTCAGCATCCACAGCGTCGAAGTGGACACGGGGGGTGTCTCGGTGGAGGTCGTGGGATGTGAGCTGGATGGCAGCGCTCCCCCGGGAGAGGACGTGGCTGTGTGAGGGCCTCAGCTCTGCCCTGCTCATCATGGACACAGGAGCCAGGGGCCGTACGCAGCAGGAACGTTGCCCTCCGGGCTGCCCGCTCCCTGAGGGGTCTGACAGAGCCAGCAGTGCCCCAGGGTACACCGTGGGGGAGCAGCACTGCCCCCCTGCTCCCCAGCAGGACTCCCCGGGGGCTCCCTGGGTTGGATGTGGCTTTTTTGTGCTGCTGCTTGGCCTGAAAACCTGGAGGGGCCTCGCTGAGCTGGGCAGGCAGAAGGCTGTGCTGGAAGGACAGGCTGCTAGGGGCACAGCTGGCATCCAGCTGGTTTCCGGGTTTGAGCCTGATTTTCTCAATCTATTTCTGAAGGAAAATGAGCGTCGGCGATGCTGCCTCCAGCAGGAGGAAGGTGAGTGTTCCTGCCCGGCCCTCCTGCTCCTGCAGCAGCAGTGCCCCCCAGCCCTGGGTGTGGAATCACGTCCCCCTCCCCAGCGCAGAGTTATTTCTGCAGTTACTGATCCCTGCAATCATCTTTGGAATAAAAATCCTTGTTCCTAGCCTGTGCTCGTTCTCCTCTGTCCCTCCCCAGCCTCCCCCTGAGCTAGCAAAGACCCAGGGCAGGGGAGCTGGAAGGCTCAGGGCTCCAGCCCGCTCCAGGCGCACACACAGAGCCCAAGGTCGCTGCTCAGCCAGGCGAGGTTTATTTACACAGCCCTGCTTCCTACAGCGGCTTGCTCCTGGTTTTCCAAGCGCCCTCCCCGCAGGAACGCTTCCTTTCCCCCAGCAGCTGGCTCTGCCCCCAGGGAGAGCGGACCCCCAACCCAAGGAAGGCTCTGCAGGGCAGTAGGAGAGGCAGGGGCACAGCTCAACGGTGCTCTGACAGCCCCTGGGTTTCTTGAGCCTCCCCCAGGGAACGAAGAGCCGTGTGCTGGCACCAGCCTGTCCCTTAAAACTTGCACATTTAGTGTTAGGTGCTCTCAACGTGAGAGATTCCTCTGCTGCCCTATTTCTGGTCCTGCAAAAGGACGGGGGCTCTTCATCCCATGCCCCGAAGAGCCTCTTGCTCTGAGGAAGGTGAGCAGAAGAGCAGCCATCACCCCAAAACCACATGAAAAAGGGGAGGACGGGGGCTGGCTCCACAGCTGTGGTGCTGAGGCCAGGCGGAGCTACAGGCGCAGGCGCTTGATGTCCTCGTCACGGAAGTCCTTCCGCAGCCCCAGCACCCGCCGCACCTCCGCAGGGGTCAGGCGCCAGGTGAGCGGGCCCGAGTTGGGGCCCCAGTAATCCAGGATCTCCGTCACCTGCGGGGAGAGAGGGGAGAGCTGCAGGAAGCGGCCCGGCACCAGCCCAGTTCAAACTCCAGCTGTGGCCGCACCGGGAGGGGCAGGATTTCCTGCCATTACCCCCGCAGGCAAACACCCGCTGAGCTCGGGGTGGATTTTCCAGTTTCTCTCCTCCCCACGTGTGTGACAACGCCTGGCTGAGCCCAGGACACCACACGGAGCCTAGCTGGGGATCCTGCAACACCCCCAAAAAGCCATCAGTGCCGCTCACCCGTTCCAGGTTGAGGATGGTGGCGATTTGGGAGAGCCGGGCAAACTTGTCGCGGATGGTCCAGGTGGTGACGGTGGTGAGATAGGCTATGAGAGACCGCAGCTCCTTGTCGAACTGCAGGCCGCCCAGCTGCGGGGAGAGAAGCAGCTCTATTAGCCCAGCTTGGAGAGCTCCGAGATGTTCCCCAGGGGGGTCTCCGAGCTGGAGGGTTCCTCTTAGAGCACCTCTTGGGGATAGGGGCTTGTTTGGCCCCATCTCAGCCTTCCTACTGCTGCAGGCTCCTCCCGGCCCCCTCACAAAATGCACTTTCTTCCTTCGTGGTCTCCCTGAGCTGGCCGCCTGCGGTGGCAGAGCTTCCTCCAAGGTCCCCTTTGTCTCTGCCCTCGCCTCATCCCTTGGGGATAGCAGGGGTTTGGTGGTGGGGCCGTGTCCAGCCCCGCTCCGGGGCAGAGGGCGGCGTTTTGCTTACCCTGTTGAAGCTGGATTTGAGGAGCACTTTCTCCAGCTCCGTAGCTATGAGGCTGGTCATGAGGCCGGTAAGGTTATCGTAAATCCCGGGGGACAGTCCAGCCTGGGAGCAGAAAGCCATGTCAGTCTCATCAGGAACAACTCAGCAGAGCCCCCCAGGACCCAGGTCCAGGAGAGCTTTCACACCCAGACCATCATTTCCACACTCAGCGAGCGGGCAGCACTGGCAAAAGCAATCCAGGTACGAGGGCAGGGGTTGAACAACACTGCAGGAGATGAGGACACAGGAACCCTACAAGCAAGTGCAGCCCGCCTGCCCTGAGCAGGGGAAGAGCTGAAAGATGCCTCGTGGAAGCCTGGCGGGCTCCTGCATCCTTCCTCTCACCTTAAACTCGGTCATCTGCTGCTCCAGGTGGACGATGAACTGCTGGACCCAGGGATCGTTAGCTTCATACTCGCTGAACTCCTCCTGCCAGTGAAATACAAGAAGAGCTGTTTACGTGACCTGCTGCAAGCAGAGGACTTTTCCTTCAGCTCCTGTCAAGCCAGCTGCCCTTTTCCAGGCTGGGATGCTGAGCACGTTCCGCGTATTTCACCATTTCTCCGTGCTGAGGAACAGCAGAGGGCTGAGGGGATGAGTCAGCAGCCGCTCTGCGTGGCTGTGCGGAGGACGGAGAGCGCAGGAGGGAGCTGGAAGCGGAGGGGCTGAGCCTTACCTCCTCGATGCTGTGGGAGATGGAGAGGAAGAGGTTGATCCAGGGCTTCACCTGGGGCTTGATGGCCGTGTTGTTCAGGTCGTTGACGCCTTCCTGAGGGGGAAGAGAAGAGGACAGGAGAGAACTGAGCACAGGTAGTGTCCAACAACACCCAACCTCTGCAGCCTGGCTGCCTCTGCTGCCTCCATCCTTATCACAAGCTGGGAAAACCAACCCACAGCCTTCCACAGGAAAACAAACCCGAAGTCCTGGGGCCAGATCCCACGCTCTTCCAGCACCGCATGGCTCTGAGGACACCACAGTGACAAGAAGAGGAAGGACATCGGCCCCGAGGCTGCACTGGGCTGACCCGTAGCAGGGCAGGGAGGGCGCAGACACCAGCCTCCCACCCAGCCCAGGAGGACGCCGCGGTCGGCCTCAGCTGCTGCCTCCCACCCCCGGCGCAGCAGGAGAAGCTCAAAGGAAGATAAAAGCTGCGAGCAGAGTAAGTGCCCTGAATTCATCGCAGCCCCAGCACGCGCCCTCTCCCTCGAGCAGCAGGCTGTCAGCAAAGGCTGTTAACTGCTCCACTGCTCGAGAGCTCTCTGAAAGCCCTCTCCTGCCAACCACCCCATTTAGCTCAGCAAGATGTCAAGAAAGCTCACCCAGCACGAAGCTATTCAGGTACCAACACTGCCTGGCATTTGATGAAAGTTTTTAACTCAAATTGGCATTTCTGAGCAGGCCCTGCTGGCAATTGCCCTTTTCCAAGACAAATTTCATGTGCGCGTGACTCAGGCAGCGCAGCAGCTTGCTGCTCAGCCTCCCAAGTGCTTTGCAGATGGTTTTAGTACGGCACTAACACCAGACTAGAGAGTTTTACTCCTTATCTGTGAGCTGTCTGATTCCAGTACTGACCGCAGGCCTCATGAGGGTTCACTTGTCATCTTCTTGTGATCTTCTCTGCCAGCAGCCCTTCTTCCCCGCTGCCCCGTGGGGCTCGGGACAGGCTGACAACACGCTGGGCCACAAGGGAGAATGGAGGAGCCACCAGTATTTCTCCTCCTGAACACGCTGAACCAACCAACCACTGCTTTGTGCTGAGCAAAGACAAAGGGAACGACATTCCTTCTGCCTCTGCAGCTGCTTACAGCGTTTCTCACGGGGGTGCCAGCTGGTGCAGCTGTGCACGTGGGCCAGATCCATCTGTGTGCCTCAAAAGTGATTGCCTGGTTCCACCTGTACACCTCAGCCAGCACTCTGGGAGCCAGACACGGCCACGACGCGGGCCACCAGGCGTGGGCTGGCTCCCCTCTCCTTGAAGAGGCCGGCAGCGGGTGCTGGAGGCCGGTGGCAGCGCCCTGCGCTCACCTGCAGCAGGTCCCGGAACTTGTTGGAGACCGCAGCCATGTCGGAGAGGCAGCTCTCAATCTTGGCCTGCGCCTGTTCACCCCCGAAGCCTTGGCTGAGCAGCTTGGCGCAGTCGCTCTGTGGGAAGAGACCCCCGAACGCGTTGCTCATTAACCCCCTGGGCTGCCTCTGCCCCTTCGCACCGCCCAGCCCCGGCAGCAGGCTTGGGGGTGAGGCCAGCCATCGAGCCCGTGCACAGACAGGAGCTGCTGGGGAGGGAGCAGCAAGAAAGGAAGCCCCGGGCTACCTAAGGCAGCACCAGAGAACCACAATGAAACGGTTTTATGGCACTGACTCCCGGCTCGGTCTGCATGGAGGAACTGGTATTTCCAGCCAGGCCAAGCTCCACCACTGAGGTGTCAGCCCGAGATTGCTCTGCCAGCTCAAAATTGCTTTCCTACGGCTGGAGGGCGAAGATATCGGGAGTTTGAGCACAGCAAAGTCCAGATAGCTTATTTTACCCCACCCCGCGGGAAGATATTACGAGTTTGTTTAGAGGAAAAAAAAAAAAAAGCAAATAATCTAGACCGCACCTCTAATGTTTTCTTCAGGGTCATGATGTTTTCGCTGCAGACCTCCACGTTGTTTAAGGTCACCTGGGGAGGGAAAAGAAAGGCAAGTAGAAACATTGGAATTCCTCATCACTTGCTCCGTGCCCTGCTCGCACTACAGGCTGAAATGGAAATAGTTGAGGGGGCAGAGGTGCTACGGTGTGATCAGATCGCTGCATGAAGCTGAACCACCCTGAGCCCGCGTGCTGAGCCTGCAGCTGGTGCAGGCTGAGGTGGTTCAATCCACTGCTCTTCCTCATCATCAGCCTGCCCACGATGTCGCAAATCCCCAGCTGGTGGAAGAGGGGGGTGTACCCCCAACATCTCTGCTCCTTTCTGTGACAGCGTCACGAAAAACAACAGTCCAGGAGCAGCTGGAGGTGATGGTCGAGACGCAGCACATCCAGAGAGGCAGGGAAGGCATTCGTGCGTAGGCAGGAGGAATCGGCACCCCTCCTGCCAGCTGAATATCTGCTCTTCCCTGAACAGGCTGTTCTCTACCTGCTGGAGCCGAACTGACTGTCAGGATAACGCTGGGGGTTTGCGCAGACGGGGGAACGAGGCGAGCTGACAGGTGAAGGAGGAATTCCAGAGGGAGAACTGACACTTTTAAGTGCTTCGCTTCAAGAAACCTGTAACTGAGTTTAATGAAACGAAAGCAGTCCCTCCTGCTCTCTCGTACAGTGGGAGTCCCAGGGAACCTGTACAGCATGCTCGCAGCAGCTGATGTCTGAGCCAGCTCCTCTCCAGCGCTCCCAGGGCTGCCTGAAAGCAAGGAGCAGAGCCAGGCAGAGATGCCCACCCAGGGGGGTCTTTTCCCTAGTGCAAGGCCTGCGCAGCTCCCAGCAGAGGCAAGGACACGCTGTGCTGCACAGCACAGGAGCACCAGCCCTCCAAGTGCTCTCCTGGGGTTTATAACGCTCGCTGCTGTGCTCTGGCCAGCTCGAGCACAGAGTTGTGGTGCTGATGTTAGGAGAAGGCACAAGGAGGATCCTGCGTCCAGAGCCTGTGAAGAACCAGGCTGATGGCCACCTCAGGGGGCCACCTCGAGCCCAGACACCTCCCCAGCCTGGGGGGGACATGACTGCAGCAGGGCAAGCATCATGTGAAAGCCCCACAGACATGAGATGAGGCAGAAGCATCTACTGGATGTCCAAAGTCGGGCCACCCATCATGCCTGAAACAGGTTTTCAGGTTCTCTGACTGACAGCTGCATCCATCCCTCTCCCATGAGTTTCCCCATTGTCCTTCCTCTTATCCCAACTCATCTTTTACCAGGACAGCTTCCAAACCCACCAGAAAGGACTGCTTGGCCTCGTCAGTGCTCTCGATGCCTTTGGTATCGAACTTGCCCTGCTGCAGGCTGCTGTGCATGATGTTCACGGCGCTGGTCACCCCTCTCTGGAAGTCCTGGAAGGTCGTGGCCGGAAAGCCCTGCTTCAGCTTGTTGTAC
Organism: Heteronetta atricapilla; assembly: GCA_011075105.1. Lineage (NCBI taxonomy): Eukaryota > Metazoa > Chordata > Aves > Anseriformes > Anatidae > Heteronetta > Heteronetta atricapilla. The sequence goes on from JAACYQ010025477.1 coordinate 114,659, forward strand.
AGAACCTCCCTGCAGGGCAAGCAGAACACTCGGGGCTTAGAGCAAGCACTGCAAGAAGCAACAGAGCTGGGCTGGGCTGAGCTGCAGCCTGGAAAAGGGAAGGGGAATTTCAGAGGGACAAAGGATGGCAGGTATCTCCTGCCATCATCGTCTGAAAGACACAAGGCTGAGGTCAAAAAATAATTTCTTCAAAGTCCTGCCAGCGGCTGTCTGTTGTCTTCAGTCAGTTCTCTGCTCCCACACGGGGATGAGAAACAGCAGCAGGCCACTTTCTGCAAGCTCACCCCAAAGGCAAACGTTCAAGTGGCTACTGAGCAGGCCCAGGGGCAAACCAGAGAAGGATGGGGAGTGACCGTGGTGCCACCGAGTTCCTTTTTCTCTTCTGTGGCTCTGTGCTACAGGTGAGCACTGCTGCCGGGAGGAAAGCACGCCCAGCACCGCTTCCTACCAGCATCTTCCAGAGATGACAAAGCAGAGGTCCAAAGGCGGAGAGCACAGGGAACACCATCCAACAGCACACGGGGTGCAGAACACGAGGAGAAGGGAGGTTACGACAAACCTGGTGTCTTTTCCTTACCTGAAGTCGGACTCCAGCTCGGTGGTGGAGTGGTTGATCATGGCGCAGAGGCAGTCTATGCTGGAACTGGACAGAGCCCGCCCGATGCACTTCTTCACTATGTAAAACACGTCATCCACCATGCTGGAGGTGAGCTGGCCCTTCTCGTAGCTGTCCATGGCCACAGCCTGCAAAGAGAGCGGCCTCAGCGCCCTGAGCTCAGCGAGGGAGGAGAGGAGCCCTCTTGGAGCAGTGCCACAGAGTGCCAGCACCTGCCCATCTCACCCCGAGCTCAGCTGAACCATGAACTCAGGCTGCTATAGCTCGTCCTGCTGTTCAGCAGTCCTCAACCCTAACGCCCTCTGAGCCCTACCTTGTTGACGGTCTCCCTCATGAAGTACTGCTCCATGGTGATGTAGTAGCCGATGAGCTCCTGCATGGTGCAGCTCAGCAGGCAGTTGTTGAGCAGCTTGTCCAGCTGCTTCTGATGCTCTGCAGAACACCGAGGAGAGCCGTCAGCTGGACCAAGGGCCAGGAAGCAGCTCCACCTAGTCCCTTGCTGGCTGTCCAAGGGCACGCACCTGCAAAGCTCAACCTGGAATAAACCCCAGGCCTCAAGTGTGGAGCTGGAAGAGCTGAGCTGACTTTTGCAGGTGACGCACCTCACTTCAGAGCTCCACGGAGTACCAAAACCCTGACCCTGTTTTCCCTGAGGCCTCTGCCTTCAGCATTTGTGCCTACAGTGACCAAAGGGCCCTGCTTTCCTTTGGGCACCTTGTTTATTATGCTCTGCAGTCACTCCTAAGCTTGGCTCCCCCTTAGAGAGAACAACTCGGTGGTGTTGGACTAGAACATCGACCAGGGAATGCTTCCTGCCCCAGTGATACCAACTGCTGGTCACGATCTCTGAGAGTTCCCCTTCAACTCACCCTCCTCCATGGTCATACAGTGCCTGGGTGCTGCCACCTGATGCAGCAGCCACAGATGCTTCTACCTGGCAGAGCTGTAGCAGCCTGTGTGACTTAAACGACTTCCCTCACTAAGACGTACCAGTGTTTGAAAAGCCCCCACGCACAGGACGGTTACGGTAGAGCTTTGTCAGGAAGCTCACTGCTGAAAACAGGTTTGGGGAGGCCAGGCTAGGCAGTCCTCTTCCACAGAGCGCTCCTGGAGTGCCCTGCAGCTGTGCCACGCTGCCCTGACCCCAGCCCGGTACAAGGAGCAGAGCCAGCAGGCGTCGGTGCTGCAGATGTTACCTTGCTTCACCTCCTCGGGGGCCATGGAGTCTCCCACCTCGAAGTCGGCCGTTATTCGTCTCTTGATGAACCTCAAGTAGAGCTCGCTGCGGGCGTTCATCAGGGTGACCTCTGTCAAAATTGGGTCGAGTTCCCTGCAAGGGGACACAGCGAGAGTCAAGGCAGCAAGACATCGAGAGCAGGGACACCCATCACCCCCGTGAAGCAGCGTTCTCTGTTTTACTCCAAGATCAATACCACCGGTTTCCATCTGCGCTGTCAGGTAGCAAAGCTCAGCAGAATAACTGCTACGTGCGAGTCATGCCAGTCCTGCTTTGAAGGAGATTTGGGGAGCTTGTTTGTGCCGAGCTGCTTCTAGCCTCGACAGCTCGCCACCGTGCGCTGAATTAAACAGGGACGCGTTGTGCTGGGAAGCAGCCGAGTGCCGCCAGGATGGATTGGCCCAGCAGCTCATCTTGTCAGGCACCCGGTGGCAAACCAGGCCAGCAGCAGCTGGCTTACAGCAGGTTCCTGCAGCAGCAGCAGCAATTCCCTGCTCCGTGCCCTGCCACGAGACTCGCATCTGCTGACCGCTTTAAGGCAGACCTCACTGCCAGCATGGAGCACAGCTCGGACCTCGGACGTGGGGGAAGCTACAAGAAACCTCCCACGAACACATCCCGGAGTGATCTTCCTGAGTAAGAGATGCCAGCCCACCTGGGGATTATTTCCCCATTTTATTTTCACGATCAACAGGACAGCTGCCAGATTTACCATCTCAGGGACTTACTGTCTGTACTAAACATCACACATACACCTAAAGCACGTGACAATCAAAGCGTCCTGAGGAAATCATTAGAGAAGCTCCTTCGTTTCCCTCCTGGATGTGAGAGCAGCCACATTCAAATCACCGTAGTAAGGTGGGCAATCTGACTGAGCTTCAAAATCAACCCTGTGCAGAGCAGGAGGTCGGACCAGAGACCTTCAGCAGCCTCCTCCCTGCCTCGGTTCTGCTCTGATTCTGTGGCACCCGCACAGCTGGTGCTAGAAATGCCCGGTCCCTGCCACCTCCACGCATGAGCTCCTGGGCTCAGCTTTGTGTGTTTTTCTGGATGTGAGGCAGGATCAGTTTAAGCTCAGCAGCCCGGGAGCTGTGAAGCCAAAGAAGCACGCGACAACGCAGAGCACAGCACTCATATCAGAGTGGACTACGGAAGGAAAATCATCAGATCAGCTTTTTCATCAGCGAGCACAAAGCATTTACGTACACTGCTCAAAGCCTCCCAACAAAGAAGTGGGACGAGGAGCTGTTACCTTTGTTCTGTGGGTGAAAAAGCAAAAGCTCAGAAAGCCCGGGAGGCCTCCACGGTTACTCAGAGCAAAGACTAAGTGCATCACCACGTTACCAGTGACTAACTGGTTGTGTAGGTCCACAGACATCTTGTTTGAGGAACACAAGTTGTCTTCCGAGGCGTGTTTAGAAGTCACGCAACGCCAGATGGGCTGCGGGCGCTTTCAGATGGCTTTACTAAGGGCTATGCAAATACTCAAGACAAAAGGAAAAGAAGGGAGACTGAGGGTACTCGAGTTCATTACTAAGACACTGGTGTTACAGCATCACCACAGCAGCAGTACAGATTAAAAGGACCCAAAGATTTATTCCTAATTATGCCATGAATTATCTGCTCAGAGAGCTGCTCCAGTTCACGGGCTCCAAGGACTGCCCTGTGCCCATCAACAAGTGGTGGAAGAGCCAAATAAAGCCTCGGTGCTCTGTGTGCGGTGATATTCCCAGCCCTCCAGCAAGGTTCAAGGCCAAGACCTCAAATAATGAGTAAGCAAAATAAAGCACCACCGTGGCAGCTGCCTTTATAAAAGGGCAGTGAAGGGTACCTAACAAGTGGACGCTAAGCTTTAGTAGCCACAAAGCCTCTGGAAAATGGGAAGAGTTCTTTAAATGCTCAGTAGCATTAACGACAAATCGAGAGTGAAAATTAGAGCAAAATGAGGTTTTGTTTTACCTTGGTTCAATCTTCTCCGCAGAACTTCTCATCATGCTGCTCTGAACTTGCTGGAACTGCAATTGCAAAACAGGAGTCGTCACAGCGTTTGCTGGTGACGTGAAGTTAACAGCCCCTTCTCATGCTGCGTCGGTGCACCTCTACCCCCGGGACAGAGCTCAGCCTGCCAGGGAGGGCTGTGGGATGGGAGCACCAACGGAGGCACTGAGGGATGTGACCGAGATGTTGCTGCGGTCCTGCCTCGAGCAGGAGCAGGAGCCAGGGGGCAGGGCATGCTGAGAGCACCCTACAGACCTGCACGGACATAACTCCGTGCCCTGGGTCTGCTTATCGTGCTCACAGCGAATGCTCCTCTGCAACAGAAAGGACAGCTACAGGCTGGAGCACTTCTACCATCAGTGCAAGCAGCGAGTAAAGCAACGTTTCTCTCCAAACACGAGGTCAAACTTCACCTCGAGGGCAGTCAGGGCCCCGCGGAGGGGCTCAGCCGGCTGCGTGGGGCAGGATCACCCCCTCTTACCTGCCTGTGGTAGTCCCTCTCCTTGACGAACTTCTCCACCACCTTCTCCACCTGCTGGTCGCACTCTCCTTGCAGGTGCTTGATGAGGGTGTACAGCCTCCCCGGCCCATAGTAGGTCTCCACGATGGGCTGGTGGGTCTCCACGACGCGAGCGATCCCTGTGGGTGGAGAGACAGCGACCGGGTGGACTCTGCTCTCTCAGGAGTGAGAGGCAGCCTTGGGCAGGAGTTCTCCTTCAGCCTGGACCCAGAGCAGAGCTGTACAGGCCCTCAGATAACGCCTGAACAAACAGGACAGCCTGTCCAGCCACTCCAGAGGCCTACTGTCATCACCACCCCTTCTTCCACAGCACCTTCCCTCTGCGTACGATGCCTTCTGGCTTCTCTCCTGCTTACTGCAAGGCTGTGGTGCACATCTCCTGGGGTGGAAGCCACCTCTGAAGAGCTCCTGCCACGGGATGTCAGCAGCTGCCCTCCCACCCAGCGAGACACAAGGCGTGAAAGAACAAAGCTTTCACAGCAGGATGCTGCCCAGGCTGAACCTGGCGGGGCACACCACTGCCCTCCACATCCAGTCCTGGCTTTCAGCACCGACCAAGTCGCAGAACAGCAGCATTTGGAAAATCAGCCTGGGGAGAGCTCTGCTCTTCTCTGTCATGCACTAGTGAGGGCAGGACCTCCTTGGAGACAAAGCTCCTCTCCAAGGAAGCCTGTCTCCAAGACAGCTTTCTTCTCACGAACTCTCTGCCTCAAGAGTTCGCGACACTCCCCCTCTGCTGCCACTCCTGCCAGGAAAGCCCCCGTTGGCTTTGAGGGCCAACAGCAGCACGGTGCCAGGCTGGCAGTGGCTTGGCAGTGCCGCAGCCTGGAGCTGCAGCGGGCACAACAGAGGAGGAGGGTTAATCACCACGGGATCTCAATTACTGTCTTGGCAACACTCCCACGCAGCATTCATATTCCCCCTCCTCCCTTCCCTCTCTGCTTCCAAGCTGCCATGGTCCTCCTCAAAGAGCCCGGCCTGGGGCCATCAACAGCTGCTCAACTTTTAGGGGTCTGATTTGTTTGTCTGGAGCTGCACGCCTCAAAAACCCCGCAGGGAACCCCCACATGTCTTGAGGATGCAGGGGACAAGAAGAGTGATACCTGGAGGAAGCCAAAAAAATCCTTTGTAAATGCACTTTGTGCCTACTCACGCTGTGGGCAGGACAGATTGCTTATTTTAATGCCCTCTCCTGGCTGGGAAAACATCTGTCCATGTCCCCATCCCTCCAGCGTGACCCTCCCGTGGCTCAGAGGGCGTTTTGTGCTCCCCTGGAACTACAATTAAAGCGCTTCAATTGATGGACCCCATCGTGAACTGCTTCCAATCCATCTGCACAAAGAGGGAGGAGATTACCTTCAAAGAGCAGCGTCAGGGTGTCTGCAAAGATGACAGCAGCCCGACGGTCACTCATGTCTGTCCCCATCACCAGCTGCAGGTTCTCCTCTGCTTTCTTGGCCACCTGCGTGACAGCAGGGACAGTCAGAGAGCTGAGCTGAAGGCCAGCGCTGGCTTCAGTGACAAACAAGCCGCAGCCAAGGCTGGGTTGTGCTCTCCCCAGGTCTCAGTGTGTTTCAGGACCCCTTACCTGCTTGCAGAGGTACTCAGAGAACTTGCTCAGCCCCTCCTCGTGCAAGCCCAGGAGGGGAAAGATCTTGAAGAAGCGCTCCACCTGGGGCAGGTCCCCCTGCTTCATAGCCGTGTCGAACTTCTCCGTGACAATCGCCTTCAGGCGCTGCTCCGACTCCTGCAGGAGCTTCAGGTTGGCATCGATTATGCCCCCTGAAGAAGGGCAGAGGTAACAGCAGGTTGGTCTCACGCAGAGGCCGTGACCAAACCGACCAGGACAGTTCTGCAGGGAACCCAGCCCGTTCCTTCCTGCCCAGCTGTTTTCCCTGGTATCACACCGCAGCGCTGCGACATTTCTCCCTGACAGGGCCTCCCCCTAAGATTTTGTCCTGTGCATCCTTTTTCACCCAGCTGGCAGCAAAAATGCTACTAAAACCTCGTGCTAGGGATTCTCCTTCAATTAATTCAAGCCTAATTCTGCTTTCACCTCTACGTCTGTGACCTTTGGACGTTCTGCTTTGCCTGCTGGGCCGAGGCACCCACCACCGAACACCCCACGGCCTCCAGAGACCCGGCTGGAGCGGTGAGTGCCGGCTCCTCCCCGCCAGCAGCCCTCACCTTCCTTGCCCTGGCGACTGAGCTCGATGACGGATTTGTCCAGGGACAGGTAGCGATGGATGTGAGCTGCTGCTTGCTCGTAATCTTCGCCCCGCAGGGCTGTCTGCACGCCGTCCATGCAGAACTTGAGGTCCAGGATGTCGTCAGCTCTCTGGATGGCCTGGTAGAGGCGGTTCTGCAAGGAAGGGAGAACCTGTGGGGATTCCTGCTGCAGGCTGAGCAGGGAAGAAGCGGGAAGAAAGGACGGAGAGGGCAGCACGAGGGGAAAAAGACGGGAGAAACGGATTGAAGCAATGCTTCTCTGCACAATAAACAGCCAAGGAAGCAGAATCCCCAAAGATGTAAAGAATGAAAGGTGTAAGCCTGATGAATCTGAAGGAGCGGCGTGTCCATCTGTGCTCAGACTGAACTCTCAGGCTGTGCTCCAGCCTAAATGGCAGAGCCCAGAGGCAGCCCCGCTCGGTATGTTTTGATTTGAGCGGCTGGGCCCTGAGCCCTCTCAGCTCGTGTCTGTGCAAAGAACAGGACAGCACGGATTCCTGCCCAGCCTCGAGGGACAACGACCATCCTCAGCAAGGCAACGGCTAGCAGAGGGCTGACACAGACCGACCTCAGCTTACTTGATATAAACCACGAGAACAGGCTGGAGAACCGGCTGTCACGTGAAAAATCCTACAAGTTATTTACTCTCCACGTGGAAAATCCTACGCTTTATTAACTCATGCACTCCAACACCCAGGAGCCCAGCAAGAAGCCACCACCCAAGGACACCGAGGCCGTTCCCAGCACCCACACCTCTCTGTGTACTTTCGGGGCACGCTGTGAGCACACAGCCTGAGGATGACAACCCCCAGAGTCCCTCTGCAGCTACCTTGGCCAGGTCGAGCTGCCGGACCTTGCTGCTGACGTTCTCGGCCAGGCTGCAGGTGAAGGCGATCATCCCCGCCAGCTGCTGGGCGTCCCCCTCGATGAGCTGCAGGTTGGGGCTGCGCACAGAGCACGGTTTGTTAAGCAGCTGGGTTCCTTCCCCCAAACCCAGCCCCAAGATTTCATTTCAGGAGCCGAACACCGAAGTCAGACAGCTCTGGAAGGGGCTGTGGGGGTGGATGAACGCCCCCTTTCCCCCCTGCCCGGTGAGGCGAGGCAGATGAAGGCAGCGTGGCACTGACCCCATGCGCTGAAGCGCTACCATCTTGTTCTCCAGCACGCTCTGCTGCTCCACGAGGGCGTCCAGCTCCTCCTGCACGGCTTGCTGCGGGGCGAGGGCAGGGGCTCAGCACCGCAGGTGAGGGCTTATCTCACTGCAAGTGGGGTTTTAGTGCTTCCACGAGCACAGGCATTGGTGAATCCCTTCCTAAGCTCTCGTTTAAACCCCACAACGTGATGTTTTTGTTTATTTTTTTTTTTGGTAAAACTCCCAACCTGAGCACCTCATCGCCCACCTTCTAGCTGGGCTCACCCGCAGCCTGCCCCTGCCACTCCCCTCGGGCCCCAGCCCCGGCCTCCCACTGTCACCCCCAGCGGGGCTGAGGCAGCGGCTGCACCTGCACCGAGCGACCCTCCCTTGTCTTTTCCCTTCCTCTCTCCCATTTCCCCTCTCCTTCTCTCCCTACTTCCTTGTTCCCTCCCTCTCTTCCTCCCTCCTTCCCTCCCTTATTTTTACCTCCCTCTCTCCCTCCTTCCTTCCCTCCCCATCCCTCTTTCCTCCCACTCTCTCTCCCTTTCCTCCTTCCCTTCCTCTCCTTTCCCCCTCTTTCCTTTCCTCCTTCCTTCCCTTTCCCCTCTCCCTCTTTCCCTCCCACCCTCTTCTCTTCCCTCCCTCCTTCCCCTTCCCTTTCTCTCCTTCCCCCTTCCTCCTCTTCCTCTCTCCCCCCTCCTTCCCTCTCCCCTCTCTCCCCGCTCCCCGTCCCACCTCCTCCCGGCACAGCCCGCCGTAGGCCGCCTGCAGCTCCCCGAGCTCGGTCAGTGCCCGCAGCCGCTCCATGGGCAGCCCGCAGGCCCCCGCGGCGCCGCCCGCCGCCATCTTGGCACCGGGCCCCCTCCTCCTCCTGCCCGCTGCCCGCCGGGCTGCCCGCGCTGCCTGACCGCCCTCCGCCGCCCCGCTCCGCCCTCCGGCCCCGCGGCCGCCTCCGTGCCTGTTATCCCCAGCTGGGACAAGCCTCGGGGTTTTTTTCGGGGGGCTCCGTGCGGGGGGCGAGGCCGCGTTTCTGGGGGCGTCCTGTCAGGCAGCGCGGCGGGCAGCCCTGCCCTCACGGCTCGCGGGGCCTCGCGCAAAGCCCCGGGCGGGAGGCGCGGGGCTCATGGCGGAGCGGGCCGGCGGGGTGCCCGCCTAGGCCGCGCCGCCATCCGCCGCCATCCGGCCCCGTCCGCCGCCATCCGCACGGTAGGGCCGCTCCCAGCGCGTCCCTGGGCCGGGGGGGCGCGATGCGGGCCGACATTTCTGGGGGGCGGGGGGCGGCAGCGGGGAGACAGCGCTGAGGGAGGCCGGGGGGGGGGGACGGGGACACCGGGGCAGGCCGGGGGGTGGCAGCGCCCCGCGGGGTCGTACTTAAACGCGTCCCTTTGTAAAGTTCTAGGCTCGGCCCGGCCGGGGCGTGAAGCGACGCCACCATGTTCCTGTACAACCTGACGCTGCAGCGCGCCACGGGCATCAGCTATGCCATCCACGGCAACTTCTCAGGTAGCTGCGCCGGGGGAAGGGGCCGCGCTGCCCGGGGTGCCCTCGGCATCCGCACGGCTTCGGCCGCTGGTTGGTGCCTCCTCGGGGGCGTGCGGCTGGAGCCCGTGGAAAGATGGAGGGAAGTTGGGTTGTCCGTGATACCACGGGGAGTTTTGTGCCTTTCCATCGTCACCCAGATGCTCCAGCATCCTTATTAGTGGGGAACGCATCGCTCTATACTCCTTTTTTAATAATTACAGGGGTAAATAAGTGCCGAGGAGTTGTTGTTATCGCTGTCTTGAGTGTGTGGCTGGAGCCTGAGGAAGGATGGAGGGAAGTTGGGTTGCCCACGCCGTAGCGGGGCGTTGCGTTCCCTTCCAGCTCCTTAGGTGCCATAGAAGCCGTCTTTCTGTAAATGGGAAAGTAACCCCCAAAATACCTGCCCTGCCCCCCAGCTGCGGGGCTGGGCGGTAAGTTCTTAAGCAAGGAGCGGTGGTATTGAAAAGGCACTAACGGGGTAAGTGGAAACCAAGCTGGCGTGATAATAATTGCTACGTGAATCAATAAAATAAATACACCAGAATGAGGAAAAGCTTTTATAATGATTAATTCCAGGGGTTGGACTCAATGATCCTTATGGGTCCCTTCCAACTAGGGGTGTTCTGTGATCATGACCCATATGCCTTGGCGTTGTTGTTAGTGGTAAACGCATCACTTTGTTCTTTTTTATTAATTATGGCAGTCACTAAATGCCAAGGAGTTGCTGTTATTGCCGTTCTATTCCCATTTAATTCTCATTACCGAGAAGCTCCTGCCACAGAGCGCCCTGGGCGCACTCCCAGGCCGTGCCGCCTCTCACTCCTTCGCGTTCCGGGCCCCGCAGGAACCAAGCAGCAAGAAATCGTCGTGTCCCGGGGCAAGATCCTGGAGCTGCTGCGCCCGGACCCCAACACGGGGAAGGTGCACACGCTGCTGACGGTGGAGGTGTTCGGGGTCATCCGCTCGCTCATGGCCTTCCGCCTGACGGGCGGCACCAAGGACTACATCGTGGTGGGCAGCGACTCGGGGCGCATCGTCATCCTGGAGTACCAGCCCTCCAAGAACGTCTTCGAGAAGATCCACCAGGAGACCTTCGGCAAGAGCGGCTGCCGCAGGATCGTGCCCGGGCAGTACCTGGCCGTGGACCCAAAGGGCCGCGCGGTCATGATCAGTAAGTCAGCGCGGGGGTCGGGTCTTTCTGCTTTGTGTTCCTGTGCTGGGATTAGCAGCCTCAAAGCGAGCTCCTGCTGGGTGGAATCGGGAGCGTTTGTTCTCAGGAAGCTTGTTAGGGACATCAGGGAGAGTGCAGGCACGTGGGCAGAACCGTTGGGTGACCAGCAGGTCCTACAGCCTGAAATGATGCTGTGAATTCATGTCTCTTCTCCGAGATGAGTTGTGAGGACAACAAGATGTATTTCTGATCAGGCTTTGCAGGCAGGAGGAGCTTGGAGGGGGCTTTTTGTTGCTTTTTGGTAAGATTAACCATCCCATGCCCTAGCTTCTTCGTCGTGACGCCTGGCTGGCGTCACTAACGGTTGTGCTTCTGCAGCCAGGAGGACAGCGAGCTCGTGGTGTGTGAGCAGACACCTCGGGTGTGCTCCCTCTGCCTGTGGTGCTGACAGCACGGGGCTGGGCAGGCCCCAAGAGCAGCGTTCGGTGTCAGGGAGCTGGGGGCCCTGCTGCTGCTCGAGCTCGAGGCACTGAAAATTAAACGTTTGGTGTTAATTAGAGGCACGTTTGGTGTTAATTAGAGGCACGGGGTGCCCGCAGCAGCGGAAATAACGCTGACACCTCGTCGCAAAGTTCGTCTGTGAGGGGGAAAGTGGGCGCAAGGGGGAAAGTGGGCGCAAGGGGCCCCGTGGCCCCGCACTGCCCCGCCGCCCTCCCGTTTCAGGCGCCATCGAGAAGCAGAAGCTGGTGTACATCCTCAACAGGGATGCCGCCGCCCGCCTCACCATCTCCTCCCCACTGGAGGCGCACAAGGCCAATACCTTGGTCTACCACGTGGTGGGAGTCGACGTGGGGTTTGAGAACCCGATGTTTGCCTGCCTGGAGATGGATTACGAGGTGAGAATCCGGCTGCTCTTTGCCGTCCTTTGTGCTTTATTTCTCTTCTGCCCTTTCCCTTCGCGTGCCCGTGCAGGCGGGGAGCGCTGCCTGCCTTTGCTGTCCTAGGGAAATTCTGTCTCAAACTCACCCCTTTCTGGTCGTGCCTCCAGTCAGAACTGGGGTTCTGTTCTGTCTGGGTGCTTCAGCTGCAAACGTGCACGTTCACTTCCTCTGAACCTTTTTCGTGTGTTGTCTTTGGGACTTCAGCGCTTGGGAATGCTTCCACCAGAAGTATTCTGCCGGGGGTGGCTTGAGAGAACTTAAAATCAGAAATCTGTGGCTTGTTGCAGGAAGCAGACAACGATCCAACGGGAGAGGCAGCAGCCAACACGCAGCAGACGTTGACGTTCTATGAGCTGGACCTGGGTCTGAACCACGTTGTCAGGAAGTACAGCGAGCCCCTGGAAGAGCACGGCAACTTCCTCATAACAGGTACCGGCTGCCCTAGGGGTCGTTGGGGCAGCAGTCTGAGCCACCGGTGTAAATGGAGTGGGGGTCAGGTTCCCGTGTGGAAAGACTTAGACGTGCACGGACGCAGCTGAGGTTTAAGAAGAGATGCAGATCTCTGAGCTTTCCTTCGGGCTCTCGTTGCTCAGAGCCACGAGATGTTAAAATCAGCCAGGGACAGACACGAAGGGATGCGATCTGAGGCGCCACGCAGGCGCTGCTGTGCTCCCACATGGGATCCCAGCAGCCAACACGCACACAAAGGTCTCTAAAGGCGGGGAGGGAAGCGAAGCGAGCCCCTTGGATGCGGGGAGCGGCCGCGCTGCGGGGCTCTCTCCAGGAGCAAAGGAAGCAGAGGAGGAGCAGCGCGCTCAGTGCTTGCCCCGCTGCTGGGTCCGAGCGCTGCTGCACGCCCACGGAGCTTGATAGCAGCCTTCTAAAGCTGTGCTCAGAGGATGAAGGCTCAGAAAGGCTCTGGGAGATTTTATTTTATGGCAACGAGCAAACGTGCCAGCAAGCCAGGGGTGGGCCTCAGCTGGTATGTGGAGTGTGGTGTGGCTTTCTAGACAACGAGATGTGAAGGATAAAGCAAGCAATTTGTCTGAAGTCACATCTTTTTCTCCCTTCGTTTCAGGGTCTCTTTCTCCTCAGTCAGAGCAGACTCCTATTTAGGGCGATGCAGAGCGATAGGACCTTTTTAGACCCGTTTTAAAGAAAACTAAACTAATTACTTCACAGGCAACGAGTCAGACCCGTGGCAAGGACCTTTCAGGGTAACGTCTTTTGTTGTGTTTCAGTTCCTGGTGGTTCTGACGGCCCCAGCGGGGTGCTGATCTGTTCAGAGAACTACATCACGTACAAAAACTTCGGTGACCAGCCTGACATCAGATGCCCGATTCCCAGGAGACGGGTGAGAGCTCCGGGATTCCTCCCTTACCCTTTTTTTCGAGGCGATCCTTGTCGGCGCCAAACGTGTGCTCGGCGTCCGCCTGCGTCGGGAGGATTTAGAGCGAGGAAGGAGGGTTACGGTCTGGCAGCCTGTTGTCTCCCTCGCACGTGGGGACGTGGGGGTGCGCGCAGCCTGAAGGGATGAGTTTGATTCATGTCTCTTCTCTGAGACTCGTGCTGCAGACACCACAAAGGCTCTGATCAGGCGGTGCTGGCACCGTGAGGATGACTGCAGATGGTGAGGCACGCTTGCTGTCGTGGGTGTGGGTGAATTCGGCAGCAGCTCTGTTGCATCTTCAGCTGCTCCCTCCTCCTCCTCCTCTTCCTCCTCCGCTGCAGGTTCTGGCAGAGCTCTGAGCTCCTGCCAAAGCTCGGTGCTGCTCGTGGGATGCAGCCCTTGGCTCTGACATGTGATGAAGGTGGAAGGGGCAGGAGGGGGAGCGCTGAGGCACGGCGCCTGAGGGATGTATTCCCTGCAGGGCAGGGGATGTGCCAGGTGTGACGGGGTGTGGGCTTTGTGCCGAAAGCCTGCCCACGTGCGGTCAGTCGTTGGGCACCCGTGAGGTGGGAGTGCTGCAGGCAGTGGCAGAGCTTGCTGTAAGTCTTCCACCAGTGACCCCGGTTTGCTCTCTTGGCAGAACGACTTGGATGACCCGGAGAGGGGTATGATTTTTGTCTGCTCCGCCACACACAAGACCAAGTCCATGTTCTTCTTCCTGGCCCAGACAGAGCAGGGAGACATCTTCAAAATCACTCTGGAGACCGATGAAGACATGGTGAGCACCTCTGGCAACGGAGTCCTCGGTTCATTGTTCTGCCTGGTTCTCTACAGCGACAAATGCTTTTGGGTTTAGCTCTGGTGGCACATGGGGTGCATGCTTGGTAGCAGCTACGCCCGTGGCCGTAACGGCTCCTTGCTTGTACAGAGGCAGCACGAGGTTCGCAGAGCTGTTTATACGCTGCACTCGATCTCGTTGCCACTTGAGATAACCACCTTGGCGCAGCTGCTCCATGAGTTGAAATAAACCTGAGCTGAGGTGGCTTGCTGCTGCCTGCCCCGGTGCTTCTCAATGAAAGATCCCTGCTGCACTGCATCACGTGCTTGCAGCTTGTTTTTTTCTGAGTATACGTCAAATATTATTTCCACCTCCATCTAAACACGTCAGATTTAGCACAAAGAGTGAGCGTCCGGCATCTCTTCGTGGCTTGAGATTGTTCCTGGGTGCTTTACCAGGGGGTGCTGTGACCGTGCCGGATGCAGACATTTGCTCAGGACAGTTGTGGAGGCCGGCTGGTGTGCAGTGATGTGCAAACTGAGCCAGTTCCCTCTTCCTTTTAGGCAGTTAACTTTCACATCTGCCTTTGTTTTTTTAAATGACTCAGTGTTTCACAAGCCAGGAAGCCTCAGGAAGAAGCAGGAGGCCTGGCTGTCTTATTGAGAGACATGTATGGCTTTAGTGCTCTGCAAGTACAGGCACGTCTTTGTCTGCTTTCAGGTGACAGAGATTCGGCTGAAGTACTTCGACACCGTTCCTGTAGCTGCTGCCATGTGCGTGCTGAAGACAGGCTTTCTCTTCGTGGCTTCTGAATTTGGAAACCAGTGAGTAAACAATTTCACATCGGCATTTTTCCTCTGAAACAGCCTGTTTCTGTTCAGGACTGCAGGCCGACCCTTGACCTTACTGAGCATAAAAAGACAATCTCTGTTTTAATGAGTGGATTAAGGCTTTGTTCACATGGCTCGGGCAGAACAATTGGGTTAGGCTATGACTGAACGGGGAATTTTCTTGTTGTTGAACCTAGATTAAACGCTGTAGGGCAGAGGACAGAAGATAACATGTTGCTGCAACAGGTTTTGGAAGAACTGAGCGCTTAGGGTTCGTGTAGGATCAGTCATGTCCTGATGGATGAATTGTCTTGCGGTTCATTTGGTTGATTTTCACTGAACTTGCACGTGTAGTACGGTGTCTCAGAACCCGATGGCATACTCAGGAGTAGGTAGGGGTTTTTTTATCAGTACCTGCGTGGCCCGCTTCTTAATACAATTATTCCTAAGGGCTTCCTCTTGTATTTGGGGTTCAAAAATATTCCGAAGATTGGAGGAAGGCTTTGGAGGCGGCCTTACAGCGGTACCCTCACAGAAATGGAGGTTTGTGCTCCTCTGACTGCATCTGCGGAGTTAGCCACCCGGGGGAGCTCCCTCTGGTTCACCAGAGCGGCTGAATTTGGTTTTGTGAAGCACGCTTTTGAGGAAGCCATATTCGTTTGCACATATTAAAAACAGGAATTGAATTGGCCAGTCCTTCGGGATTTATTTTCCCCTCCGAAGTTTAACTTGATCGTTGTGTTCTTTAGAGCCATAAAATGGAACAGGGAATGAGGCTAGAAGTACTGAGGTGAGAACGCTCCAATAAAATGCGGAGCTGCAGAGCTGCAGCCTAAGTTGTTACCCCTGCTTGTGGCCTCAGCCGCCAGTGCTTTGGCTCTACCCTGAGCATCTCCGAGGCTTGAGGTAAAACACCAAAACTCTGCGATACCTTTCCAGGGATGATACCTTTCCTGGGATGGCTGCAGATGAGGAGGCCTCAATTTAATTTATTCACTTAGCAGCCATCAGATTCTCTTGTAACATGTTCCTGTCACCAAGGAAACGGTCCCTAAGGCTAAGTTTTAATGGCTGTGTAGGACAGGGAAGGATTTCTTCCACCCTGCTGCCCGGTATTTGGCTGTGCCTGACCTGGAGCAGCCCGTGCTTTCTGCTCAGCGTGCTCTTGCTCTCTCTCAGCTACCTGTACCAGATAGCTCACCTGGGCGACGACGACGAGGAGCCCGAGTTCTCTTCTGCCATGCCCCTTGAGGAAGGAGATACGTTCTTCTTCCAGCCGCGACCCCTCAAGAACCTGGTGCTGGTGGATGAGTTGGACAGTTTGTCGCCTATTCTGTGTTGTCAGGTGCGTTGCCACCAGCAAGCTCCCTCCCACTCATAAATCTTTCTCACTTGGAGGAATTGTAGAGGCATGATTTCTTTTCCTCTGCTTTTCTGCAGAGTATTTGCATACAAGCAGAGTCACCAGAGCTTCGTTATCCTAGCTTTCCAGAAATTCTCTGCCACAACAAATGCTGGTAGAAAAGCAGGCCTGCTAAATCCTCAGCCAGCTGCCTGAGACTGGTACCAGGTCTGACAGGTTTCGATTCCCGTGGTGATAAATTCACATCAGGACATAGGGTGTCAGCCAGCAGTCCTGTGTTGCTCTGTTAGACCAGTTCTCATCCCCTCTGCAGAGGGTTTGGATGAAATTTGGCATTTCAGGGCAGCAGATGACGCACGTTGTGGCATCTTTGCTGTTTGTAGTGGTCGAAGAGAGCATTAAAGCAGTAGCACGGCGCTCAGAGCTCTGTTACATTTCCTCTTCCTGTGGATCATTAGACACCATTCCTCCCCGCAGATCGCGGATCTGGCCAACGAGGACACCCCCCAGCTGTACGTGGCCTGTGGCCGGGGGCCCCGCTCGTCTCTGAGGGTTCTGAGGCATGGGCTCGAGGTAAGACTTCAGCTCCTCGCAAACACAGCGGGAGATGATCCGAGGACTGAGGGTGCTGTGAGGAGGGGACTCCCCTTTCGCTGCAGTCTGGAGGCAGAACAAAACTTGATGTTTGCACCTCGGAAGTAGGAGGGCTGTGCTGTTTGCCCTCACAGCCTCAAAAGCTTTTTGTCCTGTTGACTGCACGCCACCTGCATTTTGTCTCCCCTCACGCTCGAGTGTCTCGAGCTGGAGCTTTCACGGCGTCCCTGCCAGCTGCTGCTGCTCTCAGCGCCGGGGGCGGGTGACCCCGTGTAAAAACTGGTCAGCTGGAGCCTTCGTGTTGCGACAGCGCTGCTCAGCGCTCTGCCCCCTTGCACATCTGGCACGGGGGGAACATCAGAGCTGGGAATTTGGTAGTCTTCCTGCGCTGTTGTGGGAAAGCTTAAAAAGGCTGATTGTTACAGTAAGTAATCCCCCGGTAAGTCTAAACATCTGCTGTCAAAAGAACCTGGTCGCCATTTCCCCCCCTAGGTGTCCGAAATGGCCGTCTCAGAGCTGCCCGGTAACCCCAACGCTGTGTGGACCGTGAGGAGGCACGTTGAAGGTACGTGGCACTGTCTTAAAGCACAGGGAGGTGCTGACATGTTTTGGGGTCCTTTTGCTGTTTTTTGGGGGGGGCTGTTCTGTCCGAGGAGGTCGGAAGGGTGCAGCACGGTGGCTGTGTGCTGTCCCTGGAACTCGATTTGAATCTAAACACCTGTTGGTACGTGGCAGCCCCCTTGGGACTGTCACGCTTCCCTTTGACAAAGAAACACCTGCCCCCATCGTCCGCTGTGCTGCCTCTCCAGAACTCTTCTCGCCCTTTCCACAAGTTCTTGCTCTGACATCAGCAGGCAGCGGCGATGCCGTGTGCTGGAGCACGCTCGCTGTTCTTCAGAGCTGTTGACAACCGCAGGAATCAGCTCTTTGCGAGGCAGCAGGATGCGAATTACGGAACAAAGCAGATAAATCGGCAGCAGTATCTGTGTTTTATTACTTCCCTCTGTGCCTGGCTGTAAAGAAAAGCAGCCTGTTAGGGCTAGGACGCGCTGCGTATTCAAAACCCCAGCGGGATGTAGGGTGCTGCTCGTTCCAGGAAGCCCGATCGTTGAAATTGTTAAAATGTATGAGCTTGTGGGTTTGCTCATATTTTTATAACCTGCTCCGAAATAATGGGTTTGTCTTGCGAAAGTATAGGAGGAAATGTCAGCCCCTGTCCTGCCTCTCCTGGGAGTGAGAACGGAGGTCCTTAGAAATACCAAGCGTGCCCAGAACGAAACCAGTCGGGGTGCTGGTGTGTCTCCGTGGTCGTTGCTGAGGCAGTGCACATCTCGCAGAGACTTGCTGTGGTTTTTGTGTGCTGGGTATAGAAATGGCAGGCCGTTGCAGCAGAGACCCCATCCTCTGGTGCTGGTATCTTGCTTTTGAAGGGTTTGGGAGCAGCGTGGCTTCCAGGGAGCTTGTGGGGGTGGCAGGCGTTGCTGTAGGCTTTGCCTTGCCACCTGAGACCTGCCTTCAGTTCCTGTATTTGCGTTCTGAGCCTCGTGTACAGCCCGAGCAGCATGGAAGGAACCCTGCGCGGGAAGTGCCTGCGCGTTTCCCAGAAATGAAAGGGGTCAGAAGGAAAATATTTCCACAATTCATATCAAAACCATGTGACTTTCTTTAAAAGAAGCATTCCAGTTTGCTTGTGCTCCTGCCTTCCAGAGCAGGAGCTGGTAACCGTTGCCTTGGAGAGATCGAGACTTCTGACACGACCTTACAGCTTTAAAACTTCGCTGGTGGGGTTCCAGAGGAAAGCGTTCAGGGGATGGAGGGCCAGCACTAACCTACATAAAGCAGCCCGGTCTCGCTGCTGCCTCTTTTTCCTCTTACCAGATTTTCCGAGTTCCAGCATAAAGATCTCGCTGACTCCCGAAATGCTGGAAGCCGTTGGCAGCCGTGCCGCTTTTAAAATAGTTTCCCTTTCTGTAAAAGCACTCACCACGCCACGACTCTTTGAATTCACATGGTTTCTGTGGGTTTTAATCAGCCTGCAGAGCCCTTTAAGGCGCTTGTCTGATCTCAAAACCGTGCTCAGGTCGCAGTCGGGCTGCCTGGTGCTGCCTCGGTGCCGCGGCGAGCGCGTGCCACAGGGCCTCAGAGACCCGTGCGGGCTGGCAGCCTTCAGAGCAGTGCTAACCCTGGCTGGTAGGTGGTGATGCACACTACCAATACCAAGCCTCTTTTTTTCTTCCACAGGTGGCTGGTGGTGGAGGTGCTGATCACCACAGGTGTGTACCTACTGCTAGGGGCTCCTGGGCAGTCCCACACGTTAACCACACGCAATCCCAAAGTCACGGGGCTCCCTTTCTGCCGAGCTTTTTAGTGCATGAGTTCTGCAAGCTGTCGTGTAGCTGGAGATTGGTGCCTTTGGGCTTCGGTAGCTGAGGAGTAGAAGGCATCTCCCGTTCCTTCTCAGGATCGTTGGGGCACAGCATAATTGACTGCGTCTCTGCAGTTCTGCCTGAAGTCAGGTGTGCATTCGAGAGGTGTCTTCAGCTCCCAAGCTGCTTTATCTTGTTTCCTCCTCAGAGAAAACAGCCAGTAATTCCTGAGGCACCTGAAGGTGTTGCAGGGCAGTCCACTGCCAGCAGTCCCGGTGCGTGCCTGCCATCAGACAGGAGAGCAGAGGGCTTTGCACCAAACCCTGGGTTATTTACAGCCGGGTATCGAGGGCTGGGAGCTGAAGGCAGCGTGCTGGGCCGTGGGGGCAGCTGCCAGCTCCTGCACACACGGTGCTGCACGGTGAGTCAGCGCTGCAGGAGCAAACAGGAGCCCAGGGAGATGTGCTGCCATCCCCCCGGGTCTTAAGTGAGAGTAGCCCCGAACCTCCTCACCACTCATCTCCTCCCACTGAGCTGTGTGTGTGCAAACCCAAACGCTGCGGGGCGTGAAAAGCCCGTGTCGGGCGTGGGCAGGCTCATGGTAACGGAGCTCCAGGGGCTGAACCTAACTGAATTCCCGGCAAGTCCCAAAAAGGGCAGAGGCACGGCGGTCCTGGATGGAAGCGTGATGTTTCCCTGACTGCTCGTGGTGTGCACAGGGCTGCAGGAAACAAGCACTGAAGGCACAAGTCCAGCTGTGGCTCTTCAGGCACTGAAACGTCTGTCGCTAGCCGAGAGGGGCAAACTGGAGCAATTAGGGCAGTGCTAACGACCCCTGCAGCCTCCTGTCTGCACAGAGCAATGCCTGTCTGCCCGAGTCTGGGCAGCGCGGCGCGGTGCTTGGGGTCATACGGAGCTGAGCGATGATCTTGTCATGTCGAAATAGAAAGCTCAGTTCAGCTGAGAATACTTCTCGGCGTGCCGCGGGGATTTGGCCTTCTTAATTTCACCTAGGCGGTTCTCTGAAGCAGAATCGTATCGAGTCCGGATGAATGCGTCCTCCTCGCTGACTTCCCTCTGGTAAATCAAAGCTTTTATTCCCAAAGCCTCAGCAGAGAGGCACAGAGCGACACTTCTGGACTTGGAGCTGAAGTGCGCTTGTCCCCATTACTGCCGCAGGATTAACGATGCGCGCTGGTGTAGCTACAGCAGCGAAAAGAAAGAGCTAGAAGCCTTGAGAGGCAGGAATGGGTTTTGTTTGCGGTAGGACTAAGGGAATCTGTTTGGCTTTCTTCGCCCTGCTCCAGCCCACGTGGGTGAGCCTCCAGCTGGAACACGGAGGTTTGTCATGAGAATGACGGCCCCAGGGGAAGGAGCAGCTCTCAAGAAGTTTGGAAAGCAGCGACGGTCTTCGCAATGGAATTTGTAGAACATCCTGTCTACAGGATATTTATGAATTAAAGGGCAGTGAACTGCGAGAATCACTGGTTAAAGCAGTCGAGGAATTCTTGCAGGCTTCTGGTGTTCAACAAAGCGTGCAAGTTTTAGGAGAAGCCGCGTTTTAGCGCGGAAGGCAAACTGTGTGGCAGCATACGCCGTGCTGGACCTCTACCGTCCGCCGGTAGCGGCAGAGGAGTTCTGTTAGGATCCGTTTGTGTGCGGGCTCCGTTCTTGTTTCCTGACTGCCCCGCGTGGATCCGCTCCCCTGTGGGCACGCTGCGAGTCCTGGCCATGACCGCTGAGGGAGCTGCGCTGGAACCGTGCCACGGGGCAGTGCCGGGGCTGCGTTAGCTGCACAAAGCTCCTCGGTCTCCATCGGAGCCTGCGCGCCAGATGTTCAGAGAAAAATGATGTTTTCTTCACTTGCATATTTTCAGCTGCATGTCAGAACTGGGTTGTAGACGTGACACAGCAGATTTGGCAACACCTTTTGCTAAGCAGGGTGGGTAGGAAAAAGATGTGTTCCTGCAGCGTTCGGTTACCAACTTAAAGGCAACCGCACCAGGCTGCGCGTTACCTGCTGGCGTCCCGTACTCGTCCTGGTGGGAGTGCTCTGCTCTCTCTCCGTGCCTTGAGATGCCTTGGTTGCTGCTCTGCGTCTCCCAGGGGTGCTAACCCTGGTGAAACTGCTCGGGGGCACAGCTGGGACAGCTCTCGCTCCCCCCCACCTGCTAGTTTGTGTGCTGCAGTGCCTGAGCTTGGGGTGGAATTGGGCGCAGCGGGTTAAACGGATTTTTCCTCTTGAAGAAACGTCACGTGCGTGACAATAGCACCAGAAGCTCCTCTGAGGAAATCTCACTCCTCCGCTGAGACTCCTGGCTCCCTTTCTCAGCCGGCTTCGTTGCTGCTGTTACGTTCGTTACTCTGTTTTAACGAGGCTCTCCCCTCCCCTCTTCACTGCCTCCCTGGCTGCAGAATGCAGACGTGCAGCAGCAGGCCGGGGCTTTCCATCTGCACGCTGCCCCTGCCCCGTTTCCCACGAAGTTTCCCTATTTCCGTGTGAGTCGTTCAGACTGTTTTTGTTTGCGTAGCTTCTCCCTGTCCAACCTACTGGACTCTCCCAAGCTGGTCCCTCTGGGGGAAGGCAGCGCTGGAGCTGATGGCTGCAGTGCTGTCACCAGCAGAAGCAAAGGTCAGCTCTTGCTGTGTCTTAAAGACGGAATTTTCTCATCCCGGGAGCCCGTATGGGTGGCAGCGCGAGCGTAAGGCAGCTGAGCTGCTGGCTGCAGGTGGAGCACGACAGCCCCGAGCCGACCGGCTGTCCTGTACCCTAAATGTCTGTCTGCAGCCCGTTATCGTGGGGACAGACGGGTAGAGGGGGGGGTCTGGCAAACTCCTGTTCTCAGCATCCACGGTGTGGTTTCTGCAGGCAGGTTCCCTGGTGCAGGCTGTTGCAGGTGAGCCTCGCTGGGTGTTAAATCTGGGTTCAGCTCCTTGTGTGAGAGGTGGGACATGGCTCTTAAAAAGTGCAGGCGCTGTGCCGTCCTCGGAAAGCAGTAGGGTTGCTTGCCAGAACGCAAGCAAAGAAGTCAGATCATCACAAACTGACTCCGTATAGAGCTCATCGCTCCGTCCTGGCTCGGTCTGGTGTTCCTCAGAGCCCGGCAGTGGACGGCTTTTGCGCTGCGCGCCCTGGGATGAACTCACAGCACTGCCAGCAGATGTAATTATCACTGAAGTTCTGCTGAAGAGTAACTGCTAGACATCTGTCAGGCTGTGAATTTGGATGGGAAGCCTTGCATTTATTTAATCAAGTCTTTTTTTTTTTTTCCCCTGTCTCTGTTGACCAGATGAATTTGACGCCTATATCATCGTGTCCTTCGTAAATGCCACGCTGGTGCTGTCCATCGGAGAGACCGTAGAAGAAGTGACTGACTCGGGGTTCCTGGGTACAACGCCCACCTTGTCCTGCTCCCTGCTGGGGGACGATGCTTTGGTGCAGGTAAAGGACGGCTCCTGGCACCTCTGCGGCTCCTTCTCTCTTTTATCCTGCTAATTAAAATGGGCAAGCTGAAAATGCTCCTAAACTCTCTTAGTGCACGCTCAGTGGTTTCTTGCTGTAGTTCAAGGATAAAATGCTTCCTGCTGCGAGTGGTGGCATCATAGTCTGGTCTGGCACCAAAGGCAGTGCTGCCGGGGTGATGCTTGCTTGTGTCAGAACTGCGGGTGAGGTGGAAGTTGGGAATCCAGGAATTAACGTCACCTTTGGTCCTTCAGGTGTACCCAGACGGCATCCGGCACATCCGAGCAGATAAAAGGGTGAACGAATGGAAGACGCCCGGGAAGAAAACCATCGTCAAGTGCGCTGTGAACCAGAGACAGGTGGTGATAGCGCTGACCGGAGGAGAGCTGGTTTACTTCGAGATGGACCCGGTACGTGTGGAGTTAACCCGCTGAGGGAGGCGGGAAGGGCACGGCAGAGCATGGGGCGCCTGCCCCAGAACAGAGCTGCTGTTCGGGCCCTTTGAGTTGTCAGTGAAATAAGGCCGTAAAGAAATAGTTTAAAAAAATACAAATAGTTCAAAGCACTGTCTTCAAAGTAAATTTAAAACCAACTGAGGGAAGGCTTTGGAGAGGTGTTTTGGTGCTGGTCCATCCCATCGCCCAGGTAATAAATAAGCCTTGTGCCTCCTGTGCTTGTCTGCCTCAGTCAGGGCAGCTGAACGAGTACACGGAGCGGAAGGAGATGTCGGCCGATGTGGTGTGCATGAGCTTGGCCAACGTTCCGCCCGGCGAGCAGCGCTCCCGCTTCCTCGCCGTTGGGCTGGTGGACAACACCGTCAGGATCATTTCCCTCGACCCGTCGGTGAGTAGCAGCTTGGCTTCACCTCTTGTTGGCTCGGAGCATTCAGAAGGGAGCTCGGGAGCCGCATCCTGTGTCCCAGGGATGTCAGGAAGGAATAACTTGAACTGCTGCGGCTTCTCTGCTGAGCTGAGAGGAAGCGTGGCCCTCGATCCCAGCCTGAAACAGATTCCCTTCTTTTATCTGGCGTGGCTCAGGCCTGGCCATTTACGAGATAAGATATAAAAGCTTTTTTTCCCCCCTCTCTTCTCACCACTCGTATCTGGGCTAAGAGTAAACCCACTCTGCAAGTGGGTTTAGCAGCAAACCATCATCATCATTCCTCCGCCTGTGCCAGCCGAGTGTTCAGAGCTCGTCTTCCACAGGCCGCCCGGTTGTTGCCACTCCTTGCTTGCCACAACCCATCGAGCCCGTGTCTGTGGTGACTTCTTTTTCCTTTTTTTCCCCCTCTGCCTCCCGCAGGACTGCTTGCAGCCGCTGAGCATGCAGGCCCTCCCCGCGCAGCCCGAGTCGCTGTGCATCGTGGAGATGGGCGGCACGGAGAAGCAGGACGAGCTGGGCGAGCGCGGCTCCATCGGCTTCCTGTACCTCAACATCGGCCTGCAGGTGAGCGGGGAGCTCGCCGCCCGGCAGGACATGAGTGCAAGTTTTCCCCTGCGTTCCCAGACCCGAGGCTAGGCAGGAGACGTTCCCCCAGACTTTGCGTGGGACAAGTTGTACTCTTCCCCTTCCAGAAGGAGGGCGAGCTCTGCAAATTTCTGGGTGAAATGTTGGTCATTTCTCCAGAAACGGCCTGTAGGGCAGGATTTCAAAGGAAGCGGCTGCCCAGGACCGCAGGCTCTGCTCTAATAACTCTGCTGCTGCACAGTTTTTGTTGCATCCAGTCCTGACTCTGTGATCCTTGACCAAAAAATGTTGTTTTGACAATTCAACATGTGGTAAAAATAACCAGAGCAGTCTCAAGTGATGTCAGAAGGCAAATTAAGCAGCGTGGGTTTTGGGGGGTGACTGCTTTGTACTGAGAGGGATTAGGAAACTGAGTCAGTCCTCAAGCTTTTCGTGGCTATGTGATAGACCAGAATTCCTGGTCCATGTTGTTTGCTTTTGCTTCTTTTTTTCTAATAGTAGTTCCTTTCTGCCTCTTGGGAGTGTACAGCAGGTATGGTTTGTGATACTCAGAGCCAATTTAGGTAGAGGGTGATTATAGGAGGGGTTGTATCAGGAGGTAGGAAAACAAAAGCCTAGTTCTTCAGAAATTCTCTCTTTCTGTCTTGAGCAATACGAGGCTGTAGCTGGTTGTTCTGTGTGTGTAATCGTGGTCTGACTGTCTGATTTCCTGCTGCCAAGAACGGTGTGCTGCTGCGAACCGTGCTGGACCCCGTGACGGGTGATCTCTCCGATACCAGGACCAGGTACCTGGGCTCGCGGCCTGTGAAGCTCTTCCGGGTGCGGATGCAGGGCCAGGAGGCGGTGAGTGGGGCGAGCTCTCCGAGGGGGACGGACCCAGTCCCTCGTACACCTTCCCCGTTGTCCTCACCGGTGGGCAGGGCAGGGGGGCTGCCTGGCAGGGACGCTCTGGGTGAGGGCGGAAGCAGAAGGACTTCATTACGGAGCTGCCTGGCTCACAGCTCGCTCCTTTCACAAGCACCCTTGTTCCTGGCGCTATTCCCCACGCTCCTTGGGAATTAACGTGTAGTGCTGCCCTGCCTCGGCTGACCGGGAGTCATCCAGCCCACAGGTCGTGTTTGCGGCTTGCCTGGAAAGCCCTGCACGGCTTTCTTGGCACAGAGACACTTAAAAAGCTTGTCCTGCCTGCCTCGGTGGACAGCCCGAGGAATCCCCGTGGTCCTGGGCCGCTGGATGCAGGTCATGCTCGACTCCTGCGCCTGTGGAGAGCGGCGCGGCCAGGGGCTAGGATGTTAACGTGCACAGTTTGGGGAAAATATTTGTAGGATTTGGCTCGCAGGAAAGAACTTGTTTCATCGGAAGTGCCGTTTTAGCCCTTCTGATGTGACACTGGGGAGATCTGCCACCCCCTGCCTGACTCATTTTTGGATGACACCTTCGGGGTTGAGAAATGCTGCCGGGCAGCTCAGGGGGCTGCAGCTGGGGAGCCGAGCTCTGCTGTCATGTTGTGGTGCACGGGGTGGGTCCGACTTGCTCCTGCTGATCTCCCAGCTGTAACTGGGAGAGCGTGTCGGGCAACCGAGCACTTTCTGCATCGACACCAGTCTTGGTGTCTCAGTCTCGGTTTCTCGTCTGACAGCCTGGGGAGGAAAAACCACGCTCAAGGCAACTCCAACAATTGCTGGTCAGGCACAAAAGGAAAGTTGGGCTGGCGTTGGTTAGTCAGATGTGGGAAGCTGAGGAGTTACAAGTCCGTCTGCTTCCTTTGTTTCCCTTGGCTTAATTGGTTGGAAATGGGCTACTAATTTTTTCTTTACTTATTTTTTTAAGTAACTGTCACTTAGAGCGAAGCAGTGCCACAGCACTTGGAGGGTGATGGGACAGTAAATAGTTCTTTTTTAGGACCTGTTCCCATAAAACGTTGTTGGTTTTTTTAAGACATGAAAGTCTTAGTTGGACTTGGATTTTACAGTAAAAATTTATTGTACCTCAGTTTGAGCGTCCATTGTCTTGACAGCTCCTCTCTGTGCCATGCATGTCCCAGACCAAGCTGTCTGTTGAAAGCAAGCGGTGTTTCTGAAGGTGTGCTCTGAGCTGGGCCCAGCCCACCCACAGGAATTTATTCCGTTTTTCCAGCAGTGAGGCTCTGCTGCCGCGCTGTTCGTTCACCTGCACCCCCTCCTGTTGCACAGAAGGAGCTCGCCTCCGTCCCCACACGTGCCCGACTCGTTCCCTCCTGTCTCTTGCAGGTGCTGGCCATGTCGAGCCGCTCCTGGCTCAGCTACTCCTATCAGTCCCGTTTCCACCTGACTCCCCTGTCCTACGAGACCCTGGAGTTCGCCTCCGGTTTTGCCTCTGAGCAGTGCCCCGAGGGCATTGTGGCCATCTCCACAAACACGCTGAGGTAGGAACTGGGGGGAGGCCGGAAGGGCCTTCGGGGGGAAGGGGATAAAGTGACTCACCTTCACTTTCAAGGCGGTTTTCTTGAGGTTATTTGATTATGGGTCATGATTTGGTAGAAACACTTGTCTGTGTTTCCGAAAGCAAACAGAACAGAAGGGTGCTTATGTCAAAAAGAAACAGGGCGCGGTGCGCTTCTGCAGTTGGTGCCTTGTAGCTTTTTGAAATAACGAATGTGATTCAAGCAACCCTTAAATTCGCCGCTCCTTACCGGGGGAAGTTGGTGATAACTGAGAGCCTGTTGTGCGTTAGGGCCCTCAGGTTTGTGACCTGAACTGGCTGCTTCGCAGAAATCAGGGCACGTCGGCGGCGCAGACGGAGGCATGACAGGCCTGGGTTTGTTGTGTTTTTAAATTAGGGATTAAATCGATACGAAAATAACAAGGGAGCACAAATTCGGGAGCTCTGCCTCATGCACTTGAACAGGCACTTCCTTCATATCTGTCCTCGCTGAGATATTGCAGCATTCGCTGCTTTTAAAGGAGCCATTCTTTCTGGAGAGACTTGTGGTTTTCAGGCACGAAATGCCCGAAGAACTGGCATTTCAGCTGGCAAGCCGCAGAAGAAAGGCTGGCTGGTCAGGCTTCAGCATTTTGCACACAGTTGTAACTAGAGCATCTCTGAGGAGCGCTGGATGACCCTCCTCCCACGGGACAGCCGCTGTCGGACTGTGTTGACCGCCTCTCACGTCTTTGTCCCCCCCAGGATTTTGGCGCTGGAGAAGCTGGGGGCAGTCTTCAACCAGGTCGCCTTCCCCTTGCAGTACACACCCCGCAAATTCGTCATTCACCCCGAGAGCAACAACCTGATCATCATCGAGACGGACCACAACGCGTACACCGAGGCCACCAAGGCGCAGAGGAAGCAGCAGATGGCCGAGGTAGGCAGGGTGGGGGTCAGGTGCCACGCATGCCCCTTCCCTAGGGACAACTTCTACCGAAACCCTCGCCTGTCGGCGGTCCCAGCTGCTGCTGCCCGATCCTTTCTGTGCTCTGTACGGACACAGGCCCTGAAGGGAGGGGAAATCTGCCTCGAAACGTCAATGTCAGCAGGATGCAGTGCTCCCCAGCGCTCCTCTCCTCGCGTGTTGTTAGGACAAGCTCTAAAAACCCCTTCTCAGGACAGTCCCGCTTGCGTAACGCCGTTGCCTGGGTTCTCTGCGAGGATGTTTGGGTTTCAGCGGGTTTTCATCTTCAGTTTGCTCAATGTTGTTTCCAGAGCTGTTGCTCTGGAGAAACAGCTCCCCAGGCAGCTGCCCCTCGGGCCGGGAGGAGCTGACAGTGTGCTCTGAGACTTGCTGGGGGAACGAGCTCAGGACTGATGGAAAGTTCACAATTCAAAGGCTTTTAGGTCTTCCCGGGTCTGTGAGGAAATGCTCTGAGCTGTTTCTTCCCCTTCTTTTAATGTGCCCTAGGAAATGGTGGAGGCTGCGGGTGAAGACGAGCGGGAGCTGGCCGCGGAGATGGCCGCGGCCTTCCTGAACGAGAACCTGCCGGAGTCCATCTTCGGCGCTCCCAAGGCAGGGAACGGGCAGTGGGCCTCCGTTATCAGGGTGATGAACCCCATCCAGGGAAACACCTTGGATCTGGTCCAGCTCGAGCAGAACGAAGCTGCCTTCAGGTAAGAAGCAGTGCCAGGCACAGCAAAAACCCCTGCTGCTGCTGAGTCTTAAGTGGAGTTTTTATTTTTTTCATCATTTTCCTCAACTGTTACTACTGAGAGCCGAAGCCCAGACGAGGCATGTTATTAGGAGGCCAGGTGAAATCCCAGAAGGGATCGCCCCGTGCTCAAAGCTTTTATCTTGCCTTTCCTTCCCATCCCACCCTGGTCTGTCTGCACATGGCCCCAGGAGCTGCTGCAGCTCTCCAAATTCATTCGCTGGGCCCCGGCGCTTAAAGAACGACACGGGGATGGAAGTGAGAGATAAGAGAGCTGGGAACACGACAACGTGCTGCGCCCGCTCGCTTCCCCTTCTCGTCCAGATAAACGAGCGGAGACGGGAAGGGAAGCGTCGGGGGGATGCGGGGAAGGCAGCACAGAGCCTCAGCAGGTGGAGCGGCGTTGAGTTGCACTAGCCCAGGAGCTCTGCCCTGTTTGTCCAGGATTCCCAGCCTGGCTGAGCTAGGCACCAGGCAGGAAATAACAGTGGAAGGGGAGGAAGCTTACACGTGCGGTCCAAATTGGCACAGTCTTTGGAAAAGAGCTTTGTGTGGGGCTTTGCACATGGCTAAAGCCTGCGAGAGCATAAAAGCGGTGCGTTGGGCTCGTGAGACAGCTGTGGCGCGTCTTTTTTATGGGGGAGTGAGGGAATTTGCTCCAAGCGTGACTGCAGGGAGGAAAACCGACTTCTGGAAATGAAACCTCGATGTGGGAGGGCTGGGTTGACCTGGGCAGGCGCAAGCTGCGCTGCGGGTGGGTTTGTGTCGCGATGGCACTCACCCCCAGTGTCTCGTCACCCCCCAGCGTGGCCGTGTGCCGCTTCTCCAACACGGGCGAGGACTGGTACGTGCTGGTGGGGGTTGCCAAGGACCTGATCCTGAACCCGCGCTCGGTTGCTGGGGGATTCGTCTACACGTACAAGCTGGTGAACAGCGGCGAGAAGCTGGAGTTCCTGCACAAGGTGAGCGGGGAGAGAAAGAAAGCAGCCTCTGGGTGCCCTGAGCGCTGCCATGAGGGCATTACACACTGGAAACAGCCTCAGAAAACAAGCCACCTCCCCCTAAAATCACGCGGGGCGTCTTCTGCAGATCGGAGGACACAACGCAGACCTCCTGGGATCCCAGTCCTTTGCCTCTAGCTGTCTTATCTAGTTGGCAGATGGGAAAGGAGTGGTTTTTTCCTTCCCCCCCGCTCGGCAGGGGAGGGAAGCAGCTCTGTTTGTGTCTCAGCACGAGCTCAGGGAGCTGCTCCTGGCGCTTGTTTACAAAATGAACTCACACTTGGTCGCTTGAGCCCTGGCGCCGAGGCGCTCGGCCCGGTGCTGGCCGCACAAAGCTGTCGCCACACTTCTTGGCTGTGTGAAGGAAGCTCTGGTTGTCCAGGGGACAGCTTGGCTGGCAGGCCTCGGGGGCTTTAGCAGGGGTTTCTGCAGGGCTGTATTTAAACCAGATTGCGTTCTTCCAAGTGCTGCCAGTGCTGTCAGGGTTTGAACACGTGGGAAGGGAAGTTGGGGCTTCCTTCGCGTCTCCGGTCCTGGTGCCCCAGGTGGTTCTGCCCTGGAGCACGGCCCTCTGGTGCCACCAAGCACCCCCTTTGGAGCTGGTGGTGTGAAACAACTTCTGGTAGCCACGGCAGCCGAGCTAGGAACACTAACTGGAAGCTCCCTCTGGGTGGTTTTAGGCAAAGCATCAAATCTCTCTGTTGAGGATAAAGGCAACACGAAGAGCAGAGGCAGCAGGACCTTTGTCTCCTGTGCCACCTGTCCTTGGCTGGGGCACTATCAGGAGGGCGCTGTCCTTTCCCAGAGCTGTGTTAGCTCCCGTGTGGCCGTGTTGGCGTTTTGAGGGTGCCCTTGTCCCCCGCCTGTTTCAAAGGATTGTGGTCAGCCATTGAAAGCCTTGCTGCAGGCTGGCAAGCTTCAGCCAGGCTGTAGCCGAGCCCCTCCTGAGGTTCGGCACAGGCTCAGCTCTGCCGGTGGGGATCTTACGGCCTTCCTCTTCCTCTCCAGACCCCCGTGGAGGAGGTTCCCGCAGCCATCGCCCCCTTCCAAGGACGAGTCCTGATCGGGGTTGGGAAGCTGCTGCGTGTGTACGACCTGGGCAAGAAGAAGCTGCTTCGGAAGTGTGAGAACAAGGTACTGGCTTTCCTTCGTCACCACGGCTGCTTGCACTGTGGGTGAAGCGAGGCTTTAGCTGCTGCTGCAGCCCCCGCTGTGCCCTGGGGCTCTGTGCCCACCCAGGGCAGCCTCAGCAGCTCGGGGCTGTTCACTGACGTGCGCGGGAGCTGCAAATGCGAGAGGTCCCATCCAGCTGCAATGTGACAGCTGCTGGGAGCGGTTCCTGAAGTGGCTGGGGACAGAAGCTGGGTGCGTACGAGCACCTCTGCAGAAGGCTGGAGCAGCGAAAAGGGGATTTTTCTCTTGAAGTATTCCTTGGACTTTTAAAGGCGCAAGGATCAATGAGCCTTCTTGTTCCGCATCTCCGGGACTTGAAGAAAAATTTCGGAGCGTGGTTTTCTCACTGTTAATTGCCTGCTCCTCCTCCTCCTCCTCCTCTCATGCTGGTTGCAGAACCCGCGCCAGGTGCTGGCTGCTGCACAGCCGACGCAGCAAGCTGGGAACTTGTAGGGGAATGGCTTTTTGTTGTGTTTGTTCTTCCTTTGTTGCTTTTTTTTTCTTCTCTGCTGAGCGTGACTTGCATGAGAAATGGAAGCCGTCCTTCGGGGCTGCAGCAGCGAGGGGAAGCCCTGCTGCTGACGTCTGGTTTGCCGGCGGCGCTGGTTCTCCGGTGCTGGCCTTGCATCCGTTGACAGCCCTAAGTGAAAAGTGTTCCCTTGCAAGGGCCCCGTGCTGGCTGCGTGGTCAGCTTAGGGCTGCAGCGAACCCCAAGTACGACAGGTAGCATTGCAGGAGACACAGAGAAACGGGCAGCCAGCCCCGGCTCACAGAGGGAAACGCTCTCAGGTGGAGCAGGACGGAGCTGATGGCACCTGGCTGGGTTATACCTCCCTGGCGGAGGCGCTCAGCTGTTGTCCTTTCTCCCCCCCGCAGCACATCGCCAACTACATCTGCGGGATCCAGACCATCGGGCACAGAGTGATCGTGTCGGACGTCCAGGAGAGCTTCATCTGGGTGCGCTACAAAAGGAACGAGAACCAGCTCATCATCTTCGCCGACGACACCTACCCGCGGTGGGTCACCACAGCCACCCTCCTCGATTACGACACCGTGGCCGGAGCCGACAAATTCGGCAACATCTGCGTGGTGAGTGTGCCTCGGAGAGCTCGGAGAGCTGAACACGGGTGTATTTTTCCTTAAAACACCCATGATTTGTCTTAAAGGAATGAGAATCTGTGCTCAGCTGGAGGCAACGCCCTGTGCCATTCCCTTGTTTTTTATGGGGCGCTGGCTGTCGTCACGGCGGCCGGCTGCAGTTTATCAGTTCAGCTAAAGCAAACAAGTTAAAGAACCATCAGGTCAAAACCCACTGCGTTTCTGAAGCATCCGATGTCTTTACCTTAAAACTGCCCCAGAGATTGCTGTAGGCCTTGAAACAACACTTGGTCTCGTGGGCCCTTTCACAGCCGCTCGTGTCGGGGCGATCACTCTCGCTTTCCCTGCCCAGACCCGCACCAGCGCTGGCTTTCTCTGTCACTTCCTCCCAGGGCTGGTGTTGTCAGTGCCGACACTTCCCCGCCTGGCTGGCCTTCAGCCGGGGAGGAGGAGGGAGCGGGCGGTGTGTTTGCCAGAGCTTTCATCTCTGTCTGAAGCGTGCTCGGGTGCTTTGGAGCTCAGAGTGCGGCGACTGTCGGACATTAACGCCCGCAGGATTTGGCCACCACACGCACATCGGTTCTCTTGGTGTCCCTGCCCCAAGCTGGGCTCGTTAGGAGCACCCTGCCTCCCGGTCTGCACGTGCCAGGCAGAGCCTGCTTGAGGCCTTGCCCATGTTTTTGGGCCATCCGTCCTAATAATACGGTTGTCATTTAACCCTGGAGCCCCTGCTGGAGGGAACAAATCGATGAGTTTACACTAAGCATAAAGCTATTGTAGAGCCCCCCCCCGAGCGGCCTGTTCAGAGCCCCAAAGGCTTTCCCAGAGCACACCGCTTCCCTGCACCTCGCTGACCCTCCCCTGCTCTTCCGCCACAGGTGAGGCTGCCTCCCAACACCAACGACGAGGTAGACGAGGACCCCACAGGCAACAAAGCTCTCTGGGACCGGGGGCTCCTTAACGGGGCGTCGCAGAAGGTAAGGCTTGGTGGGAGGAGGCCGTGGGGCCAGTCCTGCTCCTCCGCGCCCGCTGTGCTGCGCCAGTGGGATTTCAGCGTCGATGGGAGCCCAATCCTGCCTCTGCCCGCCAAGTGGTGCTGGGCGGAACCTGCACACTTGTTTTCTTTTCCTCATTGCCCTTGTTACAACCCCAGCTGAAGGGTAGCCAAGCGGCGTGCCGAGCTGTCCCACCTGGCCGCAGGCGCAGTGCACATCCCCTCAGAAAGCAGTCTCCAAACTCGTGGGTGCTGGGGTCTGTTCCTGTTCCTCTCCCCTTGATGCTTTCATGCGAGCTGAACACGCGTGCTGCTCTGCTCGACTTTTAGGCCGAAGTGATCATGAACTACCACGTGGGAGAGACGGTGCTCTCGCTGCAGAAGACCACGCTGATCCCCGGAGGCTCTGAATCTCTCGTCTACACCACCTTGTCGGGGGGGATAGGGATCTTGGTCCCCTTCACTTCCCACGAGGTAAGCAAACCCTGTCGTCACGCTGCAGTCGCTGCGCACTCATCCGTTAACGCGCTGCATCCCTGAGGTACCTCCGGGGCTCTGTGGTGTGTGGAAACCGGGGCTGCAGGAGAGTGTGGCTGCAGGACAGCGCGGATGCAAGAGGGAGGAGAAAAAGTTCGACCGCCCCTCCTGCTGCCCTGGGCTCATCAGGAGTTCAAAGCTTTTCCTGTCCCACTGCTGCTCTAAATCCCTCCTGTGTCCAAGGGGGGCCCTGTAGCCTCCCAGCCCTGGTGCTTCACGTCCCGGGGGCAGCATTCTCTGCAACATTTTTTGGGGGCCTCCTGGAGCAGTGCGAGGGGGTGACGACCACCAAACTTGGGCCAGCGACCGCCAGAGCTGGGCCACCATCAGCCCTGGCCGAGCCTGGTGGCAGCAGCAGCGGTGCCTGGCTGGTGCTGTAAGAGCACCGATCATGGCGTGCTTACCCTTCTCTCCCCTCCTCAGGACCACGACTTCTTCCAGCACGTGGAGATGCACCTGAGGTCGGAGCACCCCCCTCTCTGCGGGCGGGACCACCTCAGTTTCCGCTCCTACTACTTCCCGGTGAAGGTGGGTCCGGGTGCGGGGCCGGCTCCCACATTTCGGGGGCTGCTCAGGGACCTTGTCCCAGCAGGTCCCGGCCTCTCCTCGGCGGAGGGAGAGGTTTGTGACCCAGTCCTGGTGTGCTGAGCATGGGTGGTGGTGACCAAAACTGGTGCTTGAGGAGCTCTGGGATCACGGAGCTCCAGGAACAAGCCCTCTGCTGCCCATTCCCCCGCTCAGGCCGGGCTCGGTGCCTTCACCCCATGTCGCTTCACCTCCCTCCTTGCCCCCCCAGAACGTGATCGACGGGGACCTGTGCGAGCAGTTCAACTCGATGGAGCCCAACAAGCAGAAGAACGTGGCTGAGGAGCTGGACCGGACGCCCCCCGAGGTGTCCAAGAAGCTGGAGGACATCCGCACGCGCTACGCCTTCTGAGCGGGAGCAGGGCTCGCTGCGCTCCGGGGGCGCTCCCCCGAGCACGCGCGGAGGAAGGAACGTGTGCAGGGTTGTTTTGATTCTGGTTTTCGTTTTAAACAGTGGTTCGTTCCCCTCCGTTTGTGTTCCAAAGTAACAAGATCCCACTGAGCATCAGCCACGAGGTCTCCCCGTGCACCCCTACTGCTCCTGCCAGGGCTCGCCGGGTCCTGGCTGCCCGCCGGCGCCGTCCCCTGGGGGAAGCACCCCAGGGAGGACGCGCTGCCCCTCGGGGGGTCGTGCCCTGGCCCCTCCAGCTGCACCCTTGTAGGACGGGAGGTTTTTGTGCGAATTCTCTGATTTTTGGAAAAGGGAGCAGCTGTGATGTGGCTCAGGGCTCCTGGGGGCTGTCGGTGGTGCCCCAGGGTGCGTGGCTGCTCCGCTCTTGGGTGCTCCCTCCCGAAAGGCGAGGGGCTTTTGGCCTCGCTGTTTTTGCCTGTTTTCTCTGTAAATAGAGTTTTGTACAATGTCGGCTCGGGGGCGGGGAGGAGCAGGGCCCGGCTCCGGGCTTCCATGTGTTTCATAACCCCCTTGGCAGGAGCCGCGGCTCCGCGCCGTGCCCGAGCAGCACACGCGGGACGCAATAAAAGCCTGGTTTTTAACCGTTCTGCCTCCGCCGCCTCTCCTTGGGGGTCTGGGAGGGGGCCCAGGGGTGCCCCGGGTGGGGGGACGGGGGCTTGGTGTGGGCTCCCTCACCCCGCGGGGCCTCCCCCCTTCTACCCCCATGCTCCTGGGGTGCTCCTGCCAGGCCTTCCTCCTGTCCCGGCCTCATCCTCACCTCGTCACCCTGCCCTTTGCACCCTTCCCTTTGCACCCTCCCCTGCCTTCCGCCCGGCGCCTCCATCTTGGGGGGGGGGTAGGGGCTGCACCCTTGGGCTCCAGCACCCCAATTCCCCGTTCCCCACCCGGCACCTACTGCTGGGGCAGGGAGGGCTCCGTGCTCTGCCCTGGGGGGCTGCGGGCTGAGCCTGGGCTTCTGTGTCCCCCCCCCGGGTCCCTTTCCCCCAGGGGTCTCCCAGCACCGTGCCGAGACTGGCACCCCCTGGGTGCCCCCACGGGTGTCCCAAGGGCCCGGTGCCCCCCCCCGGGCTGCTCGGGGGAGCGGGGCTGGGCCGTGGCGGGGGTGGGGGGGGCAGCTCCCGGCAGCCGCCGCCGCCCTGACTCGGTGCCAGGGGAATCCCGGCGGCTCCGGCAGCGCCGCCCCGCTCCCACCGCCGGGGGGGCTCCGGGAGGACCGGGGGGGGGGTCTGTGCCGGTCCCCCCCCTCCCCATCGCCCCGACCCCTCCCGTTACCGAGCTCCGGGGACCGGGGGGGGTCTGGCCCGGGTTCCCCCGGCTTTGGGCACCCCAAGGAACTCCGGAGGGGCGGGGAGGGGGGTGCCGGGGTTCAGAGGCTCCGCGCGCCCCCCGCCCGGTGCCTGGTGCCTGGTGCCCGGTGCCGGTCCCGGTGCCGGCCCCGCCCGCTGCCGGCCCCGCCGCCGCCCCCCGACCGCCTCCCGGGGAGCCCGGCACGGCCCCGCCGCCACCGGGAGGGACTGGGACGGGGACCGGGACAGGGACAGGGACCGGCACCGCGCAGAGCCAGGTGGGGACGGGGGCACCGGGGGGACGCCGGGGGGACTCCGGGGGGACAGCGGGGGGGGGGTAGGAGGGGGTAGGAGGGGGGGTCTCGCGTGGGGTGTGGGAGGAGGAGGGGGATCGTGGGGGTATGGGGGGCATGGGGGGGACACCGCGTGGGGACATGGGGGGGTCACTGCGTGGGGTCAGGGCTTGGGGATAGGGCGTGGGAACGGGGCGTGGGGACACCGTGTGGGGGCATGGCACGGTGACAGGGACTGGGGACACCACGGGGGATATGGCATGGGGACACCGTGTGGGGACATCGTGTAGGGGTATGGTGTGGGGACACTGCGTGGGGTCAGGGCACAGGGACATTTTATGGGGGTACGGCGTGGGGACAGGGTGTGGGGACAGGTCAAGGGGATAGAAGGGGGGAATGAGGCAGGGGGATAGGTGTGGGGACACCAGGCAGGGATGTGGGGTGGGGACAGGGCGTGGGAACGGGGCATGGGGACATCGTGTGGGGACAGGGCATGGGGACACCGAATGGGGGCATGGCAGGGGGGACACTGTGTGGGGGCACGTCATGGGAACAGGGCACGGTGATAAGGTGTGGGGACACCATGTGGAGATACGGTATGGGGACACCTCATGGGGACAGGGCATGGGGACACCATGAGGGGGCATGGCATGGGGGGACAGGGCATCAGGACGCTGCATGGGGACAGGGCAGGGGGATAGGTGTGGGGACACCACATGGGGACATGATATGTGGACAGGAAGTGGGACGGCATAGGGACACTGTATGGGAACAGGGCATGAGGACACCGTCTGGGGGCATGGCACTGTGACAGGGGACACCACATGGGGATATGGCATGGGGACATCATGTGGGGACATAATGTGGGGGTATGGTGTGGGGACACTGCGTGGGGTCAGGGCACGGGGATGGGACAGGGTGTGGGAACAGGACAGGGGTACAGGGCAGGGGATAGGTGTGGGGCCACCACGTGGGGATATGGCATGGGGACACGGTGTGGGACAGGGCATGGGGACACTGCATGGGAACATGGCATGGGGACACCATGTGGGGACATGTCTTGGGGGACAGGGACTGGGAACACCACGTGGGGATATGGCATGGGGACCCTGTGTGGGGACAGGGCCTAGAGACACTGTGTGGGGACATCGTGTGGCAGTTTGGTGTGGGGACACCACATAGGGTGAGGGCATGGGGACACTTTGTGGGGGTATGGCATGGGCACGGGGTGTGGGAACGAGGCATGGGGATGCTGCATGGGGACAGGGCAGGGGTGTGAGGACACCACGTGGGGATGTGGTATGGGGACAGGGTATGGGAACAGGGCACGGGGACATCGCGTGGGGACACTGCGTGGGGACCTTGTGTGGGGACAGGGCACAGTGATGGGGCTTGGGGACAGCACGTGGGGATATGGCATGGGGACACCAGGTGAGGACAGGGCGTAGGGACAGCGCATGGGGACATGGCCTGGACTCCACGTGGAGACCTGGCACAAGACACGGAGTGGGGACATGGCACAGTCCCCATATGAGGACACGTGGGCACAGGGACACGGCACAGGGACATAACGGGGACAGAGCACGGGGACATGGCAAGGCCCCCATGGGGCAGGAGCCTTTGCCCCCCATGCGCTGTCCCGAGGCCCCGCCGCCTCCTGCAGCCGACAGCGAGGCCAAGCGGGGGCCTGACCCCCCACCACCCCCATGGCAGGTGACAGCCGTCGGGGGCCACCGCCGAGCACCGTCCCCTGTCCCCTTGTCCCCCCGTCCCCCGCCCCGCGCCCCCCAGCCATGCAGGCCGCGCCGCCGCCCGCCCCCGCCGTCACCATGCACCAGGGCTACGCGGCCGTGCTGTGTGAGTACGGGTGTCAGAGGGGGGGTGTCCCCACGGGGTGTCCCCACGGGGTGTCCCCCGGGGGTGTCACCGTGCGGGGTGGAGGCTGACGCACCCCCCCGCAGGTGTCCTGGCCGTGCTGAGGCTGGAGGCTGCCGCGCTGGGCGAGTGCGAGCTGGCGCGG
The DNA here is from genome assembly GCA_011075105.1 of Heteronetta atricapilla. Classification (NCBI taxonomy): domain Eukaryota; kingdom Metazoa; phylum Chordata; class Aves; order Anseriformes; family Anatidae; genus Heteronetta; species Heteronetta atricapilla. The sequence goes on from JAACYQ010025477.1 coordinate 151,795, forward strand.
CTGCTGCAGGACCAGCTGCGCTACGAGAAGCGCCTGCAGTACACGGTACCCGGCCTCCCGGCCTCCCCGCCAGCCCTGGGGGGGCAGCCTCCGTTTCGGGGGGCCCGGAGGCCGGGCCTCCTCCCCGCCAGCCCCTTGTGCTCTTTCCCCTGCGCCCTCCCGCCCGGCAGAAGCACTACTTCCCCGTGGGATACACGCTGCGGGTCCAGTACGAGGAGGTGCTGAGGCCGGCCAACGTCACCCGCCTGGTGAGGCCACGGTGGGGACAATCTGGGGACAGGGTGGAGGCTGCGGCGGTGGTGGCGGTGGGTTTGGTGGGTTGGGGTTTGGTGGGTTGGGGTTTGGTGGGTTTGGGGTTTGGTGGTTTTGGGGTTTGGTGGGTTGGGGTTTGGTGGTTTTGTGGGTTTGGGGTTTGGTGGTTTTGGGGTTTTGGTGGATTGGGGTTTGGTGGGTTTGGGGTTTGGGGTGTGGTGTTTGAGGTTTGGTGTTGGGGTTGGTGGTTGGGGTGTGGTGGTTTTGGGGTTTGGTGGGTT